>JBBMOL010000312.1:0-599282 GCA_037954665.1 Laguncularia racemosa | reverse complement strand
CCCTAATAGCACAAGCCAAAACTTAGATAGAGATATCTTATTGGATTAAATGCTTTGCCATTGATTGTTATTTTTAGTTTTTCTTTTTGATATTTAAATGGACTTGTTTTCTTATTCCCTCATGTAGACAAAGTATGCAACATCATAACTCAAGCATACATGTGGGCAAATAAAACAATATATATGATGGGATGCATAGAATCTTGAATTGTTAAAATCAAGCTTAAGAACTCTTTGACCCCTTGATTATGTAAAATCAAGAATTGAAAAGCATGATAAAGCTTAGACTAGAAGGCTATAAAGAGTTAAAGAGCTAATGGTATAAGAACCCAACTTGCTGATTACAATGAAATAGAAACCTTAGTATAAAGAAAAACTAGACCTGCTAATTATACAATAATAAAAAAACCTTGGTATAAGATTGAATGCCTCTAATAATTCTTGATAAGTTTAACTAACATGAGTAGATAACACTTAACTAATGAAATTTCATACTCATTCAACTTCTTCACTTTCTATCTTTTCCTTTCAGTGGAATAAATAAGCCTATTTATATGCTAAAGATGATTCTTAAAGTTGATTCTCAAAGAATTCTTAAAGATAATTCTTAATAATAATAGATATATATATATATATATATATATCTAAATTTGATGAATTGAAATAATTTGAAAACTAGCTTGAATATTTAATTAGGGCTACTTGGTCTCGATTTCATACTTGCATCATACCCCCTTTTCTTTGAAAAGATGTGTCTTTAAATCTTATCTAAATAAAACACCAATCTACAAATCACAAATGTATATGCTTGTCTCCACTTGAATTGAATATTAATCTTCGCAAATAGCTTTAGATCTTTATATAACATCTTAATGAATTTAAAGAAAATTGAATGTTTTGTGGGCAAAATTAAAAAGAAAAAAAAAGGATAGATAATGTTATATTCCCTAGTTTGAGAGATTGGTCTTCATTGGTTAGCTTAATGAGCAAATCATCTTTGGCGATATTGGCTTTGCTCTCAAATTTTTAATCATCATTGATAGTCTCAATGGTGGATTTTTTTTAATTCATTGCAATTGATTATCAATTCTCCTTTTGGAATTCCTTTTTAGATACCCATCTTTAAACTTGATCTTTTACACAATTTAGATGCTCTTGCATTTTCTCATTAGCCATAGGCTGGAAAACAATTTTTCCTCCTTCATTCATAAAATTATAATTATTTGTCCAAGGCTTGTACAAAGCATTAAGATATATGATTTCCATCACTATCCTATATTTATACAGTAATCATGCATTTGAATAATATCTCACAAAAACTCTTCTTTGTGCTTTTCGTCTTCAAAATAACTAATTCACACTTTCTTTGTTATTTGGATCACCTTACTATCACCAATAAATTCATATGGATTTAGATTAGCATTTTCCTGCATCTAACCACTTGCTTTATTTTAAATTTGCTAATCCCAATATTTCATCATATACTTTAAAATTAAATTTTGACAACAATCTTCAACATGCAAATCACAAATATGATCTCCAATCCTAGTGCAAGAAAATCACAACCCCACCTCCCCCCACCCTAACCAAAAAAAAAAAAAAAAAAGAAACTAACTAAGCGCTTTATCCATCTATTTGATTCTGACCATAAATTAACCAGTAGCACAACAATTGTAACAATTACAATTTTTTTTTCACAATTCTATGTGTGTATGTGTGTCTATAGAGAGAGAGAGAAAGATAACACTAAAATCAAAGATATGGAAATAATTCTTGATAGGCTCAAGAGAAATGAGGAGATTACACTCATTTCAATGAAATTTCATAGTCATTTAACTTCTTCACTTTTTCTTCTTTACAATGGAATGAATAAGCTTATTTATAAGCTTTAATGATAGCAAGTATCCTAACAATAGTCATTAAAGATGATTATAAAAATATAATTCCAAAAGATAATTCTTAAACACAATTCCTATAGATAACAACAAGAAAAATATCAGATGATGATGCCTCAAAAATGCAAACCTAGTCAATCGCTTATGGCTAGTTCAACCAATTTTAACCCTAGTTAACCTCTCCTTCTTCATGTAGCCTAGGTTTTCAATTCCAATGTTGGTATAGGTTACATGGACATTTTGTATTACTATGAAAATTTTGTATTTCAATTTGAACAATCAAATTTGGAGGGGGGGGGGGGGGGGGGGGTGGGGGGGTGATGAAGAGGAAAAAATGTAGTCTTATTTCATTGTCCGCCTTTAGGAATTTGAAGAGAGTAGTCAGCCATTCCATGCTTTGTTGACTCTCCTTTGGAGCAATTGTTGTCTAGGGTTAACCAAAATTCAACATGCATGTATTTAGAGGGTCCATAAAGAATTGCTGATCAATCGACCAATTACGCTTGTTACATAGAGACCCATACATAGTACACAAGTTCCATTTTGGAAGGCAAATCATCTTTTAAAAAAGCATCATTCTTGAAGTGAGTAAATGAAAGGGTGTTTGTTTGCAGCTTTCTAGTGAAAGAGAATGAATAAGTTGTTTTAAGCAACCTATGCTACACCTAATAGAAGTAGAATGGATATAGAAGACTTAGGTACAAGTTTTAGTTAATTGACACAATAATTTTATTAAGTTACATGCTTTGTAATTGATTTACTAATTAAACAGAGCAAATTATTATTATTATATAGCTTGAGGAAAGTTGGCAACTCTGTTAAAATGATAAGAAAATTCCTATCTTATAGCTTTTTTGAGTAACAAGGTAAACTCAAAATATTTGGATTGATCCACCTTTTTTAAGATTCCAACCCATACAGTCTTAACTTGAAGTCATAAATGCTACTCTTTCATTTGGGAACATCAAAGTCTCTCAACAAAATATTTGCCTTTTGTGACATCCTAAAACTTAGAATGCTACAACTCGCCACATGTCTTTACCAAGTAAAGAAATATTAAGGCTATTAAATTACCTAATTCCACATACACCTATAATTACTATCAAACTCATAATAGTATGATTTGTCTATCAACATAAAAGAATGTCACAATTGAGTCTTGCTTTGCAAACCATACTATAAACATCCATGAATATCTTAATACATTAATAACTATGAAAAACTAATTATCAGTTCCACTGAACTAAACTTAAATAACAAAAAGAAGTCTCATCTTTTAGAAAGACATAGCATTCTCCAAAACCAACCACAATAATGTAGGTGACTTCTCACATTTACTAATCATCATAGTAATAGAAATACTCTACATCGTTCCCATCCTATGTATAAGTCACTAGGTCCACATAATACAATGCGTAGTTGTCTATACTTGTGACTAAAAAAGAAAGTCCTCAAAGGGTGAGCTAATACCTAACATGTGTAAACCAAAGCACATGCATATGAACAAACATCTCATAAATCACATGCATCAATGCGAATAAGTAATCGAACAACTGGTTATTATCTCATTTAGTCTCACAATCAACAAAGGGGTACTTAAGATCCCACTACACAATATAAAATAGATACACATACATACTATAGTGTTAGAAACTTCCACTATTGGCTCCAACACCCATGAATCCTCCTAGATCTACCGATCATTTCAATATGCAACTCCATCGAAAATACCACCATACTGATCAATGGGTTCCCCCTAAGGTTCGACCACTATGAGTCCGTAGGCTAAGCTAAGAACAAACATCAACTAAGTTATTAGCCAAATAAACTTTAAGCTTATTTTTAATGTTAACCTAATAACCATAAGTTACACACAAGGTATACACATACCTAAAAAAATGGGTTCAAATTGTCTACAACTAGTAATTCTATTGGAGCCTGTCAACATACAACATAAACTATTCTTAGTTCTATCCTAAGATATTGTCTAAAGTTGTCTTAAGGTATTGGATTATATATCCCACTTAGGTAGCATTACTATAGCTTTAAAATTAGTTTAGGATTGATGAAAGATAAGAAAAAGAAGATTAAAAATGTTACAAGGAGGTTTCAAGGAAACACGATTGTGTACAGGGCCATATAGAAGAGTGTGGGTGGAAATATGGCCATATACCCTTCTATGCCGAAAAGGTCTTTCAAACACTTAAGTATACAGTTGTGTACTTAACTAAATACTTTAACATGAGTAGGTACACAGTCATGTGCTTAACTGTGTACTTCAACATGGGTAAGTATACGCTCATGTGCTCGGCCGTATATCCCTTGACTTCTTTTCTTCTTATTTCCCAAATTCGCTCCTTCACCATCCCAAATCCTAAAATTGATACTTCAACTTCTAATTCTACATAAAGCAAAGTATTAAAACTCTAATCCATGCTATTCCCTATTACTTACTTGTTCAGATTATCCCAACAATCGAAGTTTTGCTTGAATTCCTTCAAAACGTTGTCTCCCATTTTTGCACTAAAATCCTTCTTACAATAAGCAAAACATAGAGAAAAGAAATCTATAGACAAGTACATCAATTGAAAGACTTACCTTATGAAATCATGTTAATTCTTATGAGTTTGGTGAAAGAGAGATGTCATTCAATGATAGTATCTTTGAATAATGTTTGCATGAAAGGAACAAAAAGGTAGGTAAAGGTTTTAAGGGGTTTTAAATACTCCCGCAACACAAAGACCTAAATACCCCTATGACCATATTATTATTGTTTTATCTACTATTATTATTTATTTTATTACTTTTATTTTTTTTTCCTGATAATATATTCTTCCCATCCCCCTCCTCCATTCCCTTTAAAAGAATTTTCGTCCTCGAAAGTTAATTCTTGAAGCAATCCTAAATCTTTGTTTTTCCTATCTTTCCATAAGTCTTATATCTATTTCCTCTCATTAAGCGGTTGTTTCATTGAGACTTAGCATAGTTGATTACTTCTCCTCCTTAGAATTTATTCTTTTACATCTTATTGCTTGTCCCATTATTGATTCATTCCTAATCCAACCCAAATCTCTCAAGCATATGCCTTCTTACTATCCATTAAAGTCTCCCATTATTATCTGTAAATCTTCAATTACTTAGGATCTCTCCTTTATTTCATCTTCCACTATGCTACTTTAATTATATATTTGTTTTTCATAAATAATTGTAAAATTAGGGTTTTGAATACTACCTTCAACACAGAATAAGAAAAGTTGGTGTAAATTTTAAGTTCATTGATTAAATTTCAGAAAATAAACATAAAGTCTTCTATTGATATCATTAATTTCACCTCTTTCTTTAAGAAATCATCACCAAGCACAAGAACCCTAAATGTGTAGGTGAAAATGTACTTACCAATGAAAATGAACGGACTTTGTATCAATATGAAACAACTACATGCATTATATGTCCCAACTTTCACGGTTTCTTAATCCTTGAGCACAAGACCAAACCTAAGATCAATGGTCATTGTTTTGACCTTGTTAAATGCCAACACAATACAAAAACACAAAATGAGATAGAAAAAAGAGATGAAGAAGTTACATACAATCAACGACGACAATAACATATGTTTCCTTTTCTCCATTGAGCCATGGTTATTCTTTTGAAATGGGGAAACAAAGTGTTTACTTGATACATGAGAAGTGTAAAAAATTGGGGTTAAAGTTAGTAGGTTGTGCTCTATTTAGTATATGTGAGAATTGGAATGCCACATGTTGTTTAGTATTTGCGAGGCCACATATTTATTTAGTATTTGTGAGAATTGAAATGCCTCATAAGCATTTATGTGGTAATTATGTTTTAGTAAACAGTAATTGTGAGAACAAAATTGTTATATAATATTTATGTAGCACATTAAATTTTTGCAATTTATAATATGCATAACTTTTCATCTTCACAAATAGATTTTAAAATGCGAGAAATTTTTTCTTCATATTTTATTTTCTCGCTCTTGGTCATTTCTGTTGTAGTGAATTCTTGCGAGTTTGGCAAAAGAGAGATGTCAATCAATAATGTCTCCTTAGATAACGTCTACGTGAAAGGAAGAAGAAGGCAGACAAGGGCTTTAAATACTCCTACTGCACAAAGACTAAAACACCTCTATTATCATATTATTATTATTTTGTCTGCCATTATCTTTACTTTTATTATTTTTGTTATATTTTCTGATATTAAACCTTCTTTACAAGAACTATCGTCTCTTGCCATCAATTTCACCACTATTTGAAGACACCACGATCAATTAAAACCCAATTCTCAACCGAAATTATTAAATAATTCAATTCACCCTGTCTAACCTTTACGGCCTTCACCGCACAGGGACGTTGAACAAAGGAGGTTACACTTTGCGTATTACAGCGCAGATTGCAGGTTCCACACACATGGAAAATATGGTATGGAAAATAACCATATATTGGTTTTCGCTGCCGGTTGTTCCTGGCAAGCTTATTTTCCATTTGTGGAACGTGCAATCTGCACTGCAATCCGCAAACTGTAGCCCCCTTTGGTTCAACGTACCGAAACGAGTTGTCTTTCGTAGGGGTTACCAGAGCCGATTCTCAATCACAGTAGAAGCAACACCTATCAATGTCTCCTGCTAATTATGGACCTTAGACCTGGTAATGGTTCCAATACGTCCCGAAAAGAGTTGTCCTTCGTATGTTATGGACATAGTCTAGATGGTTTATCATATGACAGCTCACCAAAATTAGAATGAAAATGTCACATGTTTTTTTCTTTTTTCGGTGAATAAAATGTCACATGTTGTTCAACATATAATTACTTGAGAGGGAAAATTAATGGAATAAAGTCACATATTAATTATTTATGGTGAATTGTCCCTTTTCCTACTACTGCAGAAAAGTGCCGTTAACAAATACCGCTTTCAAAGTAAAGCCAACTTTCAATTTTTTACCGCGCAATCAATCCACCAGAAAAACCACTCAAATCGCACTTCATCTATAAAAGCTTCCCCTCATCTTGCTTCATTCACCACTCTTCATTGAAACTTATAGCTTCTATATGCACACTCATCAAAATTATGGCTAGTCAAGATATTCATGTGATGATGCTTCCCTTTCCTGCTTTTGGTCACATGATGCCCTTCTTTCAATTCTCAATATCCTTAGCTAGAGCTGGTGTCCATGTCTCATATGTGTCCACCCCTAGAAACATCCTAAGACTACCAAAACCTCCACTGGATGTTGCACATTTGCTAAAAATGATGGAGATTCCACTTCCTGTGACGGACCAAAACCTCTTGCCTCATGATGCTGAGGCAACAGTTGACTTACCCTTCGAGAAAGTACAGTACTTGAAGCTCGCATTTGATCTTCTCCGACATCCATTCAAGCAGTACATTGCTAAGGAATCTCCCAACTGGATAATCATAGATCCTCTCGCTTGTTGGGCTATTGATGTAGCCAAGGAATGCAATGTCCCTGTGGTTGTGCTTACTGTAGTGGCAACTGCTTCTAATTCCTTCTTTGCACATCCTGAGTTTCTTGTAGGGGACTCCATGAAGACAGCTAGACCATCTCCTGAAAGTTTAACTTATTCTCCACATTGGGTCGATTTCCCCTCTTCTGTTGCATTCCGTGGTTTTGAAGCAGTCCCGACATACAAGGGATTTTTTGGAGAGAATA
The DNA here is from genome assembly GCA_037954665.1 of Laguncularia racemosa. Taxonomy (NCBI): domain Eukaryota; kingdom Viridiplantae; phylum Streptophyta; class Magnoliopsida; order Myrtales; family Combretaceae; genus Laguncularia; species Laguncularia racemosa. The sequence continues at coordinate 591,700 of JBBMOL010000312.1, read as the reverse complement.
ATGCAACCGGTTTATCGGATGCTCATAGAATTGCTAAATCATTTTCCGAATGCCATTTCATTGCAATCCGCAGTTGTAAAGAGTTTGATGCTGAGTACTTGGAGTTATTCCAAAGGATCAATAAAAGGCCGGTTCTTCCAATTGGTTTGTTTCCACCAGAGAAGTCGAATAGAGCAGAGAAATTAGCGAGCTCAAACATTGGCTCATCTTGGAGCAAGATTTTCGAGTGGCTGAATCAGCAGAAGCAGAAGTCAGTTGTGTTCGTGGGATTCGGTAGCGAGTGTAAGCTATCGAAAGAACAAGTCTATGAGATAGCAAAAGGATTGGACCTTGCAGGATTGCCATTCCTTTGGGCATTAGGGAAGCTGGATTGGGCTACAGACGAAGATACAGGTTTTCCTACAAGTTTCTTGGACCGAACAACATCCTTCGGACTAGTATGCTTTGGTTGGGTGCCGCAAATGGATATTTTAGCTCATCCATCAGTTGGTGGATCTTTGTTTCATTCTGGTTGGAGTTCTGTGATTGAAAATTTACAATTTGGTCACGTTCTTGTAGTTTTACCTCTCGTACTTGATCAACCTTTGAATGCGAGATTCGTGGTTGAGAAAGGTCTAGCTGTTGAAGTCGAAAGGAGCGAGGATGGATCCTTTAGTGGGGAAGGAGTAGCCAAAGCTCTAAAACTTGGTATGGTATCCAAGGTTGGTGAAAACTTGAGAACCAAAGCTAGAGATGCAGCTAATATTTTCGGCGATCAAAGGTTGCATCATGACTACATCGGCAAGTTCGTTGAATATCTTATGACAGAATGTTGTAATTAAATGGAAACAATCCATTCTAAGTATTTTCCTAAGCATGTTCATTATTATGCATTTCTTTTGTGGTGTAATTGTTGTATTATGTGTATAATATGTGAAGAAAAGTTCAATGTATTTATCAATAATACTAATAAAAGACAAGTGAGTATGTATATGTGTGTATATATGTACGCACACATATATAATTATATATACACTTTTCTTTTCGTATATATTTTATAATAAAAACTCAAAGATCAATTAGAGTGTGTTTGAACTGATCGTAAATATATATTATTAGTGATAATTTTTTATTATCTAAACTTGTCCTTAGTCAAATAAATATTTAGAGGTGGCATACAAATTTAGATCAACATGTGTTGTATGACAAGGGTTAATTTCACTAGATAGAGGGAACATTTTTAGGTAAAACAAGTGAATATCTAAAGTTAAGTGGATAGACTAAACATGATCCATCATTAGAGAATATGTTCTCCTCTGAACAAGTGTAGATAATACCTAAACTTATAACCTTTATGTATCCAATATATGGAATGTTGGATTTTTTTTACCATTAAATATATTCTTATTTGCAATTGTAAGTAACATGGTTATTGGACATAGAATGAAGTCTAGAAAGGATAATAATGACTTAGGATAAAATTCACTAATCTCTTGAATTAAGGTGTTGATATCCATGAACATTTGGTCAATTAGGATAAGAACTCCTTATAAGACGTTAACCATACAAGACTTTATCAAGTCTAAATTATTGTGGAAACTAAGCTAATTGATTTAATATTGGTGATATTACATGTAATGGTTTAGTCTGGATATCATTATAAGAAGAGATTTGATTGTAGTAATATTTTAAAATAGTTTATGATTCACAATCCTTTTATTAAGTTGGATAGCCACCAATTGTTGTTAAATGGTACATTTGACAATTAATTTATTTTAAAAGTGTAATAATTAGAAGTGAAACATGTTTGGAGGAATTACTCATAGTAAACAAATTTCCTAAAGTATTCCCTAAAGAATTGCTAAGATTACCTTCTTCAAGTGAGATGGATTTAATCTGAATTGATTTATAATCTGGGTATCACCAGTTAAAAATTAGATTGAAAGATATACCTAAAACCTCTTTTCGAACTAGATATGGACATGATGAGTTTTTAGTAATGCCTTTTAGACTAACAAATGCTCCAACTACGTTCATAGACCTTATGAACCGAATTTTATAACTGTTCTTAGATAAATTTGTGAGTCTTTATTGATAATATTTTGATTTATTCTATGACTAGGCTAGAGCATGATGAATACCTAAGAATTGCCTTTGGGATTATTGAAGAAGCACTAGCTATACACGAAATTGTCAAAATGCGAATTTTAGATCAATCAAGTGGCATTCTTAGGGAATGTTATATCTGGAGAAGGTGTATCAGTAAATCTAATAAATATTAAGGCCATAGTTGAATGGAAACAACCAACTACTATTACAGAAGTAAGAAGTTTCCTTGGGTTTGTAGGATATTATAGGAGATTTGTAAAGAATTTTTTACAAATCTTAAAGTCATTGATGAGGCTGACCCAAAAAGACATGAAGTTCGATTAGGATGAATGTTGTGAGAGGAGCTTTCAAGAGTTGAAGCAAAGATTGATTTTAGCTCCTATTTTGACATTACCTAACTTGGAAGAACCCTTTTGCATATATAGTGATGCCTCGTGAATCAAGTTAGGGTGCATTCTAATGCAGAATAAGAAGATTGTGGCTTATGCTTATACATAGTTGAAACTGCATGAAAGGAATTATCCTACCCATGATTTAGAATTAGCAGTGATTGTATTTGCCTGGAAGATCTGGAGACATTATTTGTAAGGGCAAAGATGCTAGACCTACACAAATCATAAGAGTTTGAAATATCTATTTGCCTAGAAGGAGTTAAACATGTGGCAGAGAAGGTGGTTAGAACTCATTAAGAACTATGATCTCAATATCAACTACCACCCGAGAAAGGCTAATGCAATAGCTAATGCTTTGAGTAAGAAGAACTATGGCTAGGTAGTGACATTATTGATGAAACAACAAAAATTGATATAGGATAAAATATACGAGATGCAACTTAGTGATCCGAAATTAATGGATATTCGAGGTAAAGTAAACAAAGGAGCTAGTATGGACTTCAAGTTAAATCAAAATGGACTCCCAAAGATAAGAGGTTGTTCGTGCGAACTAGAAAATAAGGAGCTAAGGGATGAAATTATGGATGAAGCCCACAATTCTTGATATACAGTACATTCAAGTGGAACCAAGATGAATCAAGAGCTCATGAAATGTTACTGGTGGGAAGGCATGAAAAGAGACATGGCACGATTCATTTCTCAATGCTCCATCTACCAGTAAGTTAAAGTAGAACACTAGAAACCTGGGGCATTATCTAATCATAGATCATTTGACTAAATCTACCCATTTCTGACCCATCGATATGATTTATTCCTTAAATAAGTTGGCTGGAATTTACCTTAAGGAAATTGTAAGACTCCACGAGGTACCACACAACATAGTGTTTGATAGAGATATACACTTTGTGTCTAAGTTTTAGAGAAGTTTACAACAAGCTCTCGAGACGAAATTGCAATTTAGCATAGCATATCATCTTCAGACTGATGGATAATTGGAATGTACCATCTAAACTTTAGAGGATATATTAAGAGCTTATGCATTGGATTTTGAGGGTAACTAGGATTGATATATGCCTTTAGTTAAGTTCACTTACAAAAATAGCTATCATTTGTCAATTAAGATGGCTCCATATAAGGCTCTATATGGAAGAGGATGTAAATCCTCATTGTATTGGGATGAAATTGAATGAAGTGTATTTCATGTGTCATTGCTCTAGAAACACATCCCAAATCCAAATAGAGCAATTTAAAAGGATATCTTGAAGATTCAACCCAACTTGATGTATTAAGAACATCTGATCAAAGTTCTTGATGCCTAAACTCAAGAGTTACACAACAAAAGCATCGAATACATTAAAGTGCAATGGAGCCGATATTCAGAACAAGAAGCCACCTAGGAAAGAGAAGATGAAATGAAAAAAAAGTACCCCCATCATGAAAAAAAAATGGCGAGGAAGAGCACGATGGAAGAAATCCGGCGATGAGACATGAAGACAATGAATAGTAGTTTATTTTTATTTAATTTAATTTATTATATAATATTTCAAAAAAAAGAAGAAAAAGGGAAGGGATAAAGGGACGTTGGGAGAAGGAAACAAACATATATATATAAATATATAAAATTAAGCGAGTAAAATGTGGTTTATTGATTTCGGATGAAATCTAGAACTCCTTTAAATTGTCCTTCATGAACTGTGATTCTATGAATGCAATTCTATAACTGTAAATGTTTGATGTTTCTACATTTTTGCCATTGGTGTAATTATATCTTAGGTGATCATCTCGAAATAATAAATTAACTATTATGACTTAAATAAAATTCAACCTGCCTTACATGAGACATTGCATGGTGTTGATGGCCATCACTGCTCCAGGACATGTCAGAAGTATTTGTGAGGGATTACTATTCTACCATTGGTGAATTAAGTGACTTCAGGGTTGTCGTGCCTTTGACGGATGATATGCTCAGAACGTATATATAAAATGGGAGCGTAAATTGCAGCAAGTGCACTGGTCGTATCAAGTAATAAAGTGGTGAAAAGTAAGGTTGTCGATCCCTCGAGGAACCAATAGAGTACTAGACCTATTGCAATTCTTATCAATATCTAGGTGATTAAAAAGGGGTTTTGAAATGTCTAAGCTAAAAATTTAACTTAAAGCAAACAAGGAGAATTTTATCAAGAATCTGTTAATTATGAACGAGGGAAATTAGAATTCACCCTAGATTCATTAATCAAACTGGTATCATATTATATCAACTAGTGGTTATAAGGTTATTCAAGTGAGTTTAGAAAATCCTTTTTAGGGATGTTAACCTTAAATCAATTAGTCGGCTTCCGCGTCTCCAATTAACCAAGGAATCAAAATTATGTTCATACACCTCCTGATGCTACAAACAACTAATGCCCTAAATCAATTAACCCTAATCCCTTAGTGATTAATTAACAAGAAACATTGCATCGCGCCCTCCATAAACTCTAATTAAACCAATTATCGCAACTCCCGTATTGATAATCAATCTAATTAAGAATTCCTAACAAATCCTAATCAACTCCCGTATCAAAAGGATTTCTAACAATTATAATCAAAGACCAATTATAATTGAAATCAAAGGAATTGTAATCATGAATAATCCTAATAATTCCTAATCATATAACATGGCTACAATTATCCTTTTAACATTCTAGGGTTTCATCCAATTTCCCAAGGAAAAGACTTAGCAATTCATGGAGATAAAGACATGATTATGATTCAAGGAGATTCGTGCAAAAGAAATCATATTCAATGGTTAGATCAAATACTTGAATTGCATATAAGAAATAAAGTTCAGAAATCACCAATTTAACAATACAAATAATACCTTAATTGCAAGGAACTCCACAAATCCTTCACAAAGGATGATAATCTCCACCAAGATCACAAAGTGTTCTCCAAGATTTGATCTCCACAATTCTCCCTTAAAACTAGGTTAAAACTACTCTAAGAACAAGAAAACTTGACAAAAGTTCCCCCACAAATCGACCTATGACCTATATATATGCAAGGGGAGGCGAGAAGATGCAATTAAAACAAGACCGGACCAACGCCGGCAGCCTTTATTTAAGCCAGCCATAAAGGCGATTGGCCTTCATTTAAGCCGGCCATAAAGGCCGGCGGCTTTGCTTTTTTTTTTTTTTCCTTTGCCATCCTTCAATCTTTTCATGCTTCAATTTGTATTTAATCTCACCAAATTGATTAAGCTTTGAACTCAAAGTCCTCCAACATCTAAAATGTAAAAATAAACATGATTAAGTACCATTTCCTTGTGATTTCTCTAAAATCAATAATGAATACTCGCAAATCACTTAATGAATTATGAGTAAAATATGCCTTTATCAACTCCCCCACACTTAAACTTTTGCTTGTCCTCAAGCAAAATAAAACCAGAAAGAAATCCAACCTAGAAAGTACAATTTTTTTTTATTATCATACAAACTTGAACATCTGTTATCTCTACTTCTGACTCACTACTTTGTGATGCCCACCACTCAAACCAAACTGGGAATATGTGATTAGAGTACTATACTCAAAATTAACCAACTAATCTAGAGAAAACAAAATTTAATCCAAGCGTTTAACCTAAGAATTCTTATTCCAAAAGTAGATATTCACTCCTAAAGGAAAAACACCCATTTAGACTTCACTGGCAATTAGCAAGCATATGATCCTTCACATCACTTCTTTAAACAGGTCAACATAAAATGGAAGCATATGGTATCAATTCCTTTCCTAGATTTTCTCCCTTTTTTTATAAGTCCTGTAACTTATTGATGAGCATTCACTAAAACTCTACTCTTTTTTTTTTTTTTACTATAAAATAAGTTCGTGTATTGAACTTTTGCTTCTCCGCCCTTATCGCTATAGTGAGATCACTGATTCGGCACATCCCGGGCTCATCACCCAAGTGACCGGGTTTTAAAGGGACCCCATCGAACTCTCCCTCACTCTAGCATTCAAGTTTGGATACTCTTAACTCAATTACCTGAGTCATTGGAGTAATGCAACTTATTTCATTTGAATGCTATATAGAATTAAGACTTTTTTATAAGGGATCACTAAGTGAGGAGTTTCCCTTACCTCTTTCATTAGATGTTAAAAATCTTTCAAAGCAACTTCCAAGAAGATATACTAGCTAGAGAAGAGACCCGAAGTGGACCTGTTTATCTTTCACAAGAGGACTCAATAAACTCTTAAACTTCAAATTATAAGGCTAAAAACTAGGTAAATTTGATTTCTAAAGATTTTATTCATTAATTTTAACTAAGTACAAGAATCACAACAGTGGTGAGTAGGGCATAATAATGAGTTATTATTTTTAATAAATCATAAACAGATGCAAAAGGCTATTGTTTTTTTTTTCCATCAAAATTTTTGAAAAAAATTGGCTTAAAAATTGTCAGATAACTCAGGGACAAATACAGTTCAAGATAATGGAAGAGTATGATCATCAAAGCACAGAACAGGCAATACTCATCTCAACTTTAATACCTAGATTCCCTTCCCCACACTTAAGAATAGACAGTGTCCACACTGTCTCACATCAATGCAAATAACAAAATAGGAAGGAAATAAGAAAAAAAGAACTGGTACTCCCCTGGTATAACATGTAGAAGCCATATTTAAATCCCATCAAAGCTGAACTTGGAGAGATTGGTCCTTATGAACATTCACCTTGCATTTTCCTAAAAACAATTAAAAGAAAACCAACAAAGCATAATAAAGTAAACGTAAATATGGGCTGCCTCCCATAGAGCGCTTGTTTTATAGTCATCAGCCTGACTATCAAGGTTTGTCATCTCAGCTTAAATCAAGGAGTTTAAATAACTCCTCCAACACCATCGTCTTTAGATTTGGATTCCAAGCTTCCTTCCATGGTATGGTGCCCTTCTTTTCAGCTTCCACCAATGTTTTGTAGGTGGATATCAACAAACTTACCTGCTGGATGTCTACCCTTGACCACCCCAGGATTTCCCTATGTTCATCCAACTGGCCTTGAATCTGCTGCTGCAATTCTCTTGTCATAGGTGCTGGATTAATGTGAGGCCATGGATTTCCTGAATTCAGACACTCATAATCAAACAATTGATTAGAAAAGACATTAGGTTCAAGTGTCTACATGGGCATTAGTGTCGGCATTGGTGGCTTCTCATAGTGGTCTGTCTTCTCAAAAGCAACAATATTTTCAGTCTGGGGTACTTGCTCACAGCCTTTGTTTTCTTGCTCATCCTCATTCCCCCAACCATTTATCTTATTCAAGACAGCTTCAAGAGTGGTTTGCCCTACATCTTCCTCCACATCATTGTTAGTAATTTTACCCTCAGCAGATATGTCATAATACATTGCTTTCTCATTAGAAAAAAACATAGGATCATACATATCAAATGTTACCTAGTCATCTAGTGCTCTAAAGGTGAGCTTACCTTATCCTACATCAATTAGAGCTTGACCTATGGCTAGGAATGGTCTACCCAAAATGAGTGGAATGTCTTCATCTTCTTCCACATCCAGTATGACAAAGTCCACTGGAAATATGAATTTATCGACCTTGACTAAGACATCCTCCACTGTACTCTTGGAAAACCTTAAGCTCTTATCAGCTAGCTGCACAGTGATTGGTCTCCTCTTGCACTTTTGTGGCTCTATTCCAAGCTTCCTAAAAACTGAAAGTGGCATTAAATTAATACTTGCACCAGAATCAATCAAAACATTCTCAAAATCAATATTACCAATGGTGCAAGGGATATTGAAACTTCCCTGATCTTTCAGCTTTCTAGGTAGCTGAGCAGATTTTTTCTCTATGATAGCTGAACTCTCGCCAATAAGCATTACTTTCTCAACACTCTCCATGGATCTTTTGTTAGAGAGCAGCTCTTTCATGAATTTGGCATAGGATGGAATTTGCTTCAAGGCCTCTAAGAGAGGTATATTGATTTGAAGCCCTTTAAATATGTCACAAAACCTGGAAAACTGGGCTTCCAACTCCCTCTGCTTGAGTCTTCCTAGGAAGGGGATAGGTGGAACATAAGGCTGCAACACTGGTGCTTTGGATGTGAGTTCCTCCTCCTTCTGCTTACCTTTCTCTGGATCTTTCTCTTGAATTTTTACCTGCCTTTCAGCTTTCTTCACCTCCTTACCACTCCTTAGCATGATGGCATTGACATGATGGGTGTTCTCCTCAGTTTTGCTAGGCAAAGACCTTGAGGGTCTAGTACTTAGCTGCTGTGCAATTTGACCGAGCTGACGCTCCAAGTTTCTGATAAAAGCTTGTTGGTTTTGCAGGAGGGTGTCAGTCTTTTGCATGTAGCTCCTCATGAGCTCTTCCATCTGAGTAGGTTGCTGTTGAGAATAGGAATTTTGAGCAGAGGCTTGTTTAGGAAATCCAGGGGGCGGGTTAAGTGCTTGATTCTCATTCCTCCATGAGAAGTTTGGATGATTGCGCCACCCAGGATTGTATGTATTCGAATATTGTCCTTGAGTACCTCTCTGGAGGTTGCCTACAAAGTTTACCTGCTCTCCACTAGATGGAGCTGACAACTTTCCAGCCATGCACTCACTAGCTGAGTGAGGTCCTGAGCAAATTTCACAACTAGAAGATGGATTAGCATTAAAAGAATTTGAATAGGCGAGTCTACTTACTTGAGTGGTGAGGGCAGCTATCTGAGCAGTCAACTGAGCCATACTGACATTGTCATTCACTGAAGCTACTCTTGTACCACTTCTCTCAGTTTGCCAATTGTGTGCACTAGAGGCCATCTCTTCTATCAATGCACTGGCCTCTAAGTAAGTTTTTCCCATTAGTGCACCCCCAGCTGTAGCATCTACAAGAGACCTCAATGTCTCATCCAGACTCAAGTAAAAGATCTCAATGAGGAGATTGTCTGGTAAACCATGATGTGGGCATTTTCTAGTTGCTTCCTTGAATCTCTCCCATGCCTCATAAAGTCATTCACCACTAAACTTTGTAAAGTTAGTGATGTCACTTCTTAGTTTGGCGGTCCTAGCTGGTGGGAAGAATCTCCTCAAGAACTTGATTGAAAGGTCTTCCCAGGTAGTGACAGATCCTTGGGGCAATGAATAAAACCAAGCTCTAGCTTTATCCCTCAATGAGAAAGGGAAAAGCTATAGTCTTATGGCATCATCGGTGACACCATTCTGCTTGACACTGTTGGTGTATTGAAGAAACCCAGCAAGATGATCATCAGGGCTCTCATTTGAATACCCTCCAAACTGACTCAATTGCACCATTTAAATGAGTGCCGGTTTAAGCTCAAAATTGTTGGTTTGTATACTTGGTCTAACAATGGGTGGTTCGCGAATCCTAGGAACAGAGAAATCTCTAAGTGCTCGCTGAACACCCTGAATCTGGCGATTATCCTCATTCGCCATCTCTTCTACTTGTTGTCTCTTCTAATCTGGCATAGAGTACGCTCAATCTCAATATCGAAAGGTAGGAGATCAGCACTCCTACTCTTGCGCATGTAACACTTGCAAAGAGACCAAAAGCCAAGAAAAATGTAAAATTGCACCTAGACTACCAACAGAATTACGAAATCTAATATCTATTAGTTCCCCGACAACGGCGCCAAAAACTTGATACGCTCAGAACGTATATATAAAATGGGAGCGTAAATTGTAGCAAGTGCACTGGTCGTATCAAGTAATAGAGTGGTGAAAAGTAAGGTTGTCGATCCCTCGAGGAACCAATAGAGTACTAGACCTATGGCAATTCTTATCAATATCTAGGTGATTAAAAAGGGGTTTTGAAATGTCTAAGCTAAAAATCTAACTTAAAGAAAACAAAGAGAATTTTATGAAGAATCTGTCAATTATGAACGAGGGAAATTAGAATTCACCCTAGATTCATTAATCAAACTGCTACCATATTATATCAACTAGTGGTTATAAGGTTATTCAAGTGAGTTTAGAAAATCCTTTTAGGGATGTTAACCTTAAATCAATTAGTCGGCTTTCGCGTCTCCAATTAACCAAGGAATCAAAATTATGTTCATACACCTCCCGATGCTACAAACAACTAATGCCCTAAATCAATTAACCCTAATCCCTTAGTGACTAATTAACAAGAAACATTGCATCGCGCTCTCCATAAACTCTAATTAAACTAATTATCACAACTCCCGTATTGATAATCAATCTAATTAAGAATTCCTAACAAATCCTAATCAACTCCCGTATCAAAAGGATTTCTAACAATTATAATCAAAGACCAATTATAATTGAAATCAAAGGAATTGCAATCACGAATAATCCTAATAATTCCTAATCATATAACATGGCTACAATTATCCTTTTAACATTCTAGGGTTTCATCCAATTTCCCAAGGAAAAGACTTAGCAATTCATGGAGATAAAGACATGATTATGATTCAAGGAGATTCGTGCAAAAGAAATCATATTCAATTGTTGGATCAAATACTTGAATTGCATATAAGAAATAAAGTTCAGAAATCACCAATTCAACAATACAAATAATACCTTAATTGCAAGGAACTCCACAAATCCTTCACAAAGGATGATAATCTCCACCAATATCACAAAGTTTTCTCCAAGATTTGATCTCCACAATTCTCCCTTAAAACTAGGTTAAAACTACTCTAAGAACAAGAAAAATTGACAAAAGTTCCTCCACAAATCGACCTAGGACCTATATATATGCAAGGGGAGGCGAGAAGATGCAACTAAAATAAGACCGGCCCAAGGCCGGCAGCCTTTATTTAAGCCGGCCATAAAGGCCGGTGGCCTTCATTTAAGCCGGCCATAAAGGCCGACGGCGTTTCATGGAAGGCCGGCCATAAAGGCCGGCGGCTTTGCTTTTTTTTTTTTTTTCCTTTGCCATCCTTCAATCTTTTCATGCTTCAATTTGTATGGAATCTCTCCAAATTGATTAAGCTTTGAACTCAAAGTCCTCCAACATCTGAAATGTAAAAATAAACATGATTAAGTACCATTTCCTTGTGATTTCTCTAAAATCAATAATGAATACTCGCAAATCACTTAATGAATTATGAGTAAAATATGCCTTTATCAACGGATCCGAGTCTTATTTATCTTTAAGGGTATGTGTGCTCAATGTGCTGATTAACAATTGGAGCTTAAGGAACTTTAATTAAAAGATAATTTCTAATAAAGAGATAAGATGGAAATAAATGGAATGGGATACCCGAGCACCAATGGTTATGAGAATCCCTAACCTAAGTTTAAGGGGGGAGTTAAACCCTAGACTTCATGCTGGTTACCAGAAGATCAAGTGTAATGTTGCATTGTATATGGATGATCATACATAGCATATGGTTGATAACTTGATTGTCTTATTAAGAGTATTGCACTCCTATCTTATTGGGCAATATAGCTTAGCCTACTATAGATTATATGATGTAGGTTGTGACTATGTGAACCTACCGGGTAGATGTTGTACTACAGTAAGTAAATCTCATCGTAAAAGTTCTTGGATAAGAAGCAATGTTTGAGAGTTAGAATGATTTTCCTCGATGAATATAGAATGATCTAAATAAAATAGTGGAATGCTAGAAGCAATTGATTTTGTTAAATTGTACTTTGATAGGTTAGTTAATGTTGTAATTGAGATGCTTCATGGTTACTTATTAGGGGTTAAGTAACCATGGTAGGTTGTCATGATTAGGGTACCTTGCGAGGAGTGACACATCACCCAATCCCATGTGTATTTAGTGGTACCCACTCTTCAAGTCAATTTTTGAAAAGATATAAGCAACATGGAGCTCATCTAGCATGTCAACCAACCTCGAAATAGGATACCTATATTTGACAGTGATATTATTAATAGCTTGACTATTAATACACATGTACCATGATCTACCCTTCTTTGGAGAAAGTAGAGTAGGTAGTACATAAGGGTTATGCTCTCTCTTACATAGCATCGTTCTATTAGCTCGTCCACTTGTCTCTTCAACTTAGTAGCCTATTCTTGGTTCATACGATAAACGAGCTTATTAAGCAATGTTGCGTCGAGTTGTAAATCAATACAATGCTATATGCCTTATAATGGATGTAATCCTTTTATCAAATCATGGGGGAATATATCTCTGAACTCATTTAATAGAGATCCAATCTTCCTTAGTAAGAGCACTTGGTCTCTCATCTCCATCAACCTTTTGACCACTAGAAACATAAGCATATCTAGTTTGAGTGTTTGTGTGAACTCTCTCAGTGATATAACAAAGGCTTTCCTTTAGGCTCAAATCAACTAAGCTTAGGTATCCTTCACTTGGCTCAATGTCATGGGTTGTAGTATAACCTTTCTTCCATCCTTTTGAAAAGTATATGTTTCATATATCCATCATATAAGACTCTTAGGTCAAATAGCCATAGTCGTCTAAGGGCTATGTGGGACACACTCATGGGTTATACATCACATATGACTTTTTCTTAGTACCTATCCCCAATGGATATATGTGCTCAAACCTACTAAGTAGCATGAAGAGTGCCTTTCTCATCGAGCTAATGTAACTTGTATGGTTTTAAATGTTTTAGGGTTGGTAACTTAAGTTATTTTACGATTGATTCAGAAATTACATTGATGCAACTTCCCCTATCAATGGTTAGTGCACATAATTGCTTTTCAACCTTGCACATGGTATTAAAAGTATTCTCTCTCTACTCATAAGCAATTTAAGGTAAGATACGTAATGCAACACAATGTTAAAAAATTGTTCGTGCTCAACATATACATTAGCATCATCATCTCTAGAGCTCTCTCCTGCTTCTCCTCATTACATATCTCTTTGCTTTACAACCTCTCCTTTGGTCCCTATTCTCCTATCCTCTTGCCTCAATGGCCCTTCAGGTTTGTCATCACCTTGGCTTAACCAATCTCGTATTGGTTGGTAGGAATCTATAATAAGTTAGGTCGGTGTCACAACTCAACAACTAGTACCTCAATTCAAACTGTTGCATCTCTAATGCTCCACTCGTTGTGCTAAACCTATAGTATTATCTAGAGTGTTCATAAAGTGTAGTTCTACAACACCAATGATATCATACTTCAGTTTAGCAATGAACTAAGCTATAGTTTAGTCCTTCAGCTCTTTTACCATATAATGAATCATTAACATTTGAAACTCCTTTACAATCATCGACACATATTCCTCCCTATCTTAAGGTTTACAACTTCTTAAAAGCCTCTTGTACATAATAATCCATGATAAACCTCCTCCTCAAAACCCTCTTTATTTCACTCCATGACCTAATCTCAACATCCCTTGCTTGTCTTTTAGTGGCTAGTAAGTTCTTCCACCACAGTGCTGCATAACCTAAAAATTTTAATGCAGCCTATCTTACTTTAATGGCTTCTTTATACTGGTGACACTAAATCAATTTATTAACTTTATCCTCCCAATCTAAATATTCATCTACATCTTTACTCCTAGAAAATGGAGGAATTTACATTTTTATGTTCCTCAATCCTCTAAGAGCTCATGCACCACGCACTAGATAGTCCTTGTCAAAATTCTCTCCAACTCTATCTAATTCATCCTCAACATCAACAAACCTCCTCATACGTTAGTCTCTTCTTAATCTACCATAATTTTGAACATTTTGAGGTGAGTTTACTAAGTTTTCATCGTCTCAAGCATGTCCTACACCTACATCAACTCTGGCAGTTAGTTATCTAATAAACGCTACAATGAATTGCTAAATTGATAACAATGGTGGTTAGCTATTGAATTTCCTCTTTGGTAGATCTTGCATTTTGAGCTGCATTGCCTCATTGGCCATGTGTATCACTTTTGAAGTCTCTAATACCTCCCTGTATATTAGGATTCGACATTTCACACTACTCAGTTTTAACTACTACTCAACTTGATAACCCAGTAACAAGAACAACACTATAATTATTGCTTCTACACTCCCTCCTCAAAAATTTTGTTTTGATGTTAATAAAGAGATGATACACCTGCGCACGAAGTATCATTAGGGTATCACAGACCAATAACCAAAATAGAGAAAATAATTGAGTTTTAACTTGAAACAATGAGCCACTTGCAAGGTATTATGTACTCATAAGCTTGCACGACCTAATATTTCTACTTGATGTAACCCATAAGCAACAAAACTAGGGGCACTCACCACAATCCTTACTAAAGGAATTGATAAGAGTAAATAACTTGAGAGTAATAACTTACAAAATGTTCAAAAATATTTTCTATATTAAAGATGTGTATGGTTCAGCTTACATATGGACGGGACTATTTATAGTATGTTCTTAGGGTTACAATACTAAAAGAGAAAATCTTATTTAATGCATAGAAATTTACCTTATTTAGTATAATACAAAAAGGGTAAAATTGTAAAGAGACAAAAAGAATATTCTTGGGGACATGTATAGTTGTTAGGTGTCAAAGACACGGGCCAAGCAATGGTTATATCCTAGAAGAAAAAGACAAACTATGCTGAGTGGATGAGGCCATCACTCGAGTTAATAAGTGGTGTGTTCAAGGAAAACTAGTCAGACAATGGTCAAGGTATCTTTAAAGGTAGTCGGTGCGTGGTAAGGTCGGTCAATTCGAGCTATTAGAGGTTGGCTATCCTCAAAGGTCTTCTTTAGCTCATTTTAGTAACATTGTGAGTGAGGAGGTTACGATGATAGAGAGAGATCGGTGCATGCAACATGATGGGCTCCTCTATCCTGAGTGAATGGAAACTTATCCTCTAGTAGGTGTTTAGAAAAGATCCTACTTAGAAAGTTTTGTAGACCCCATGCACATGCTAGTGTAATGGGCCTAGTAATTTGATTCCTATTTGTAGTGGCAAAAGAATGGTCTCATGATAACGGTATCACAAATTTAGGTAAGAGAGAATGTTATGGTCCATCATAATAGAGCGAACTTTGTGTGATCAACTTGAGCTTAATGTGAAGTGAGTAGTATCAGTAGGGTAGTTTATTCTAAGGATGAGGGTACTCTGAAGGCGGGTTTTGCCACCCATGAACAAATTGGTCTGGAGCTTATACTGCTTTGTTGATAATGGCCATAGCAAGCTGAAACCAATTGGGAATGTTGGTCTCCTTAAACTTAAGAGGGACCATAGCAAAGCTAGTGATCGCTTTTCTAATGAAAGATGGGCTCAAAAAAGTCTTGCATAAAGAACAAGAAGGGAAGGTTAGTTCATTATTCAAAAATAAGAAAATTGTATGAGGCAATGTATGGTCGAGCAATGATAAGTGTATAATTACGCTTATTATTATTTAATTTTTATCTAGTACTTGTTTATTTTATATGAATGCTTCATTGGATATGTCACTTAATCTGCTCATATTTTGATTTTAGGTACTTTGAAGCAATTTTGGATTAAAGAAAATAAATTACACAAGTTTCTTGTGTTTTGGAACTCATTTGAACAAGTTACATAATTTTGAAAAGTATTATGTATCTATTGGCGAGGAATTTATTAAAAGACCAAGATACATGGCCATATATGATGTCGTGCAAAGGTATATGAGCATGTGCACACCTATGTAGATGATTGTGTTAAAGTGCAATTTTGAATATTTATTGAAGATTAGCTGCCAAGAGTTATACGAGCAAATGCACAACTATGTTAAGGCCTTGTCAGGATGAAGTACTTTCCTATCCAATCATGCCTTATGAAGATATCCTTTTCAGGTTTTTCAACAACATTGAATATGCAATTTCCTATTTATTGAAGTTAAGTTTCCTAGTTTATGAAGACTTAATTTACATTCCAAGAAACTATAACTTTCCTAGTTAAGAGGCACTTGATCATTATAAAAGGAGTACAGAGTCCAAGCATAGCATCATAGAATTAGATCTAGAATTCTATAAAAGTTTTAGAGATTTTTAATAAGATTAGAGTGTAGAGATTTCCATTGAAGTTTTATAATGTTCTTGTTTCTCTATCATTATGAATTGCTCTTATTATAGTTTTGATTTTATTTACATAATGATTGTAGCTTAAACTTCTTTTTGTACTTAGACATGATGAATCCTAAGATAAAATTGCAATTGATGAATTTTATTCAATGAAATTATTGTATTCTTGTGATCTAATTATATGTTTTTACTTGTTAATTTGAATTAATAGTGCCAGCATATTAACTCGATATTTGATTTCATTCATGAAGATCAAGTGGTCCTATGTTTGAATAGATTAGGCATAATTAGAAGGAGTTGCATACAATCATAGAGATAAAATAATATAAATCTTTTAGATTATGGTCAAACCTTATAGGGGAATTTGAAGATTGAAAGTAATGGAATTGTAGGGATTTTAATTAAGAAGATATTTCAGCTAATCAACCTAAGGTTAGGAATTAATAGACTCGAGAGAGCTATTTATCCAATTTAAAAATTCTAATGATCACATTAAGAAGTTCATCTTTGCGATCTCTGTTCGATATAACTGTACTGTGCCGTGAAATTTTTGCTTCTTAGTTTCTTTGTTTTTCCAATCAAATTTACCTAGTAGCTAGAAAATTGGAATTAGTTTCTAATTCTACAAGGGCGAGTGGATGCCACTACTAAAGGAACGACATTTGAAATCTTTTATAGTAAAGATGAGTTTTACGAGAGGTGACCTAAAGTGTAGCTCTCACTTAAATTCTGGTCATAGGAAAAGTTGGTATTTGCATTGTCACGTTAGGAAACCAAGCATGCATGAACTTGCCGTATACTCAGACCACAACCAAGGCTCATTGACCTATTAAGATTTGCAGATCAATATTATACCACTAAAATCTCTGTTTAATGCTTTTTCATAAACGAAAATTCTGTTCAATCACAATAATGACAGTGATCTTCATAGTTGAAAATATTAAACAATTAAATAATCACGTAGTCTCCAAACAAAAGAAATTAAATGGTTGAAGTTTCTTATCTCTTTCTAACATCTAAATCTCTTATAATCTGCCCCCATATGGGATGTCACTGATGAGATCCATGATGAGAGCCGAGCCGGAAGAAGAAATGTGGATCCTCTTGAAGTGCCGCCTGGACCGATCACAAGAAGTCAAGCGAAACGACTCAAGGAAGCACTTAACGGGTTGATAAAGGATGTCCATGAAGCCGGAAAGGATTGGAGCAATCATGAAGTTGGAACGGATTGGAACAAACCATGGGAAGACCCTTGCTCTTGTACAAGTCACACCGAACACGGGATGAAGAGGGCGTGTATTTTCAAGGCACGGCCGTGTAGGAATCTCAAGATTGCACAGAATCATACACGGCCAGACACACGGCTAAAAGGCATGGCCGTGTATGGAGTCAAGCAAATCCACAGAAAGATACACGACCAGAAGTATACGGTCGTGTATATTGCCAAAATTTTCACAGAAAAGTACACGGCCAAAGTATACAGTCGTGTACACGGCCGTGTATCTCCCCAACGCCGGCCTTTTGTGTTGTTTTGTTATTTTACGCACTTATTGAAGTGACGTCATTTTGGACTTGTATTTTTATGAATTGTAACCCTAGTATAAAGCTCCTAGGGTTTAGAATAGAGATAATATACATCTTAGAACATTAAACATATTTGAGAGGCTCCTCTCTTGGTTCTTCAAGAACTAACTAGAACTTATCGGATTTTATTTCCGTGGCGTTCAACCCGACTTATCAATCGATCTTTCATCCCGATTGTGGCGTCTTCACATTATACCAAGGTTCTTGTCTCACTTATAGACAACGGGTCGCGGTTTCCACTTTAGGTGTTTGGCATCGTAGGTAACGAATTTCTGAACGCATTGGTATTGGGTTTCGTCACAGGTTGGCATGGTTCGTATCAGTTTGGTATCAGAGCTTAGGTTTGTCAAAACATCAAGTTCGGTTGAGGAAGGTAACATCAAAACCCTAACTCTAATCGTTCATATCCATTGTTAGCATTCAATTTCGTAATATTAATTGTCTTTTGATAGTGTAGTATCTACTAGTCGATTGTTACAAAAAAAAAAAAGGAAGAATCACGACACAAAAAAAAAAGAAGAAGGAAAAGAAAAGAGAAACGTGATCAAGAGCAACAACAAAGACAAAAAAAAAAAAAATCGGATAGAAAAATAGAGGAAAATTTACGAACCCTAGATTTGTTTTTGAATTCTACGGAAGGGAATTGGTTTAGTTTGGGTTAGATCCAAGAGAATTGAGAAGAGGAATTGGCGAGTTGATATCATCATTGTTTGTGAGAATACAAGAGTGACTGTGTGATATCATCATTTGAGCGAAACACGTAAGGGAGTGTATCTTGAGGTTTAATTTTATATATATTTGTGTTAGTACTAATCTTTTCTGCAGGGACAATTTCGAGACAACATTCTCCTGAAGGTGAGAGGGGAAGGTTTGATGCTAGGTAAGTAATTGAGGCGTTGAGGGGTGAGATGAAGAGGATGTTCTAAGAGGGAATGGAACAAATTCATGAGACGGTAGAGCAAAGATTAGAGCAATCCACAAATGTATTCCAAGGGCGTAAGAGGGAGAGTCATTCTAGGAGAGTACCGAGGGGTGGAGATGAAATGTCGGATGATAACTTTGATGAGCTTTCTGTCGGGAGTTATAGAGGTTATAGTGGTCGGAATAGAGGAACTAGGGATTGGGAAGATAGAGGAGATAGGAATAGAGAGGATGATCAACTAAGTAGCATAAAGATGAAGATTTCTTCTTTCCAAGGGAAGAATGATCTCGAGGCGTACTTAAAGTGGGAGAAAAAGATGGAGATGGTGTTTGATTGTCATAACTATAGTGGAAGAAAGAAAGTAAAACTTGCTGCCATTGAGTTTTCGGATTATGCTATAGTGTGGTGGGATCAACTAATGTTGAATAGGAGAAGGAGTGGTGAGCCACCTATTGAGTCTTGGGAAGAGATGAAAAGAGTGATGAAGAAGCGGTTTGTGCCTACGTATTACTATCGTGAATTGCACAACAAGTTGCAAACTCTGAGGCAGGGAAGCCGAAGCGTAGATGAGTATTTCAAGGAGATGGAAGTCACTATGATTAGGGCGAATGTAGAGGAGGATAGAGAGGCTACAATGGCTAGGTTTCTTGCTGGGTCGAATAGAGAAATCCAAAATGTGGTTGAATTGCAGCATTACGTAAAATTGGAGGATATGGTTCACATGGCTATAAAGGTTGAGAACCAGCATAAGAAGAAAGGTAGTAGTAATGCACAGTTTCCACAGGGTAATGGTTCATCCACTTGGAAGACCAACCAATGGAAGAAAGAAGAAAAGCCTTTACCCACCAAACCAAAAGGGGAGCTGAGGCAAGCTGGTTCTACTCCTGGTAACCAAGGTAACCCTGATTCTTCTACTTCTAGAAATCGTGACATTAGATGTTTTAAATGCCAAGGTAGAGGCCATATTGCTAGTCAATGTCCAAATAGGCGTGTGATGATTTTGCGTGATGATGGAGAGTATGAGACTGGTGGGGATAGTGAAGAAGATGATATGCCTCCATTAGAGGATGCTAGTGATGATGAGGAGCCTGCAATGGGAAGGCTAGTGGCAGTAGTGAAGTGAGCGTTGAATGTGCAGGTGAAGGAAGAAGAGGAGGTGCAAAGAGAGAATATATTTCATACTAGATGCTATCTAGGAGATCATATTTGCAGTTTGATCATTGATGGAGGAAGTTGCACTAATGTAGTGAGCAATTTTATTGTTGAGAGGCTGGGGCTCAAAACTGTTAGACACCCTAGTCCATATAAATTGCAGTGGTTGAATGATAGTGGAGAGACTAAGGTGAGTAAGCAAGCATTGATTGGGTTTCGCATTGGTAGGTATGAGGATGAGGTGTTATGTGATGTAGTGCCAATGCAAGCATGTCATGTCTTGTTGGGGAGGCCATGGCAATTTGATAGGAAGGTTGTTCATGATGACTTTTCTAACAAGTATACGCTTGTTCACTAGGGAAAAAGCTTTAATCTTAAACCGTTAACACCTCAGCAGGTGTATGAGGACAAGTTGCAGCTACAACAGTCTTTTGCAAAACATAAGGTGAGTGAAAAGCAGAGAGAAAGTGAGAGAGCAAAAGACCATGAGAAAGAAAAGGAATATAAAAGTCAAGATCAAAAGGAAAAAGAGAGGAAGGCTGGAAAGAGTGTGAGAGGCCAAGTTGAAGGGGGATCAACTTTGGTGGTGAGTGAAAAGGAGAGGGTAGCCTTGCAAAAGGAGAGTTGTGTGGTAAGAGCGAGTGTAGTAAGGAGAGCGTTAGTGAGGAGGCAACCTATGTTGTTGCTGGTTTTTAAAGAAACATGTTTGACTACTAACGAACTATCTAGGTCTTTGCCTAGTGTGGTTGTGTCTCTTGTGCAGGACTTTGAAGATGTCTTTCTTGAGGAGATTCTAAAGGGATTACCACCTATTCGTGGTATTGAGCACCAGATTGACCTTATACCCGGAGCATCGATTCCAAACAAGCCAGCTTATAGGAGCAATCCGGAGGAGGCAAAGGAATTCCAAAGGCAGGTCGATGAATTAATGGAGAAGGGGTACGTGAAAGAAAGCATGAGTCCATGTGCAGTGCCTGTGATTTTGGTGCCTAAGAAGGATGGGACATGGAGAATGTGTGTTGACTGCCGCGCCATCAACAACATCACGGTAAAGTATCGTCATTCCATGCCCCGCTTAGATGTCTTCTTAGATGGGTTATATGAGTCTAGTGTCATTCCTCATGAGCCTTGGATAGACATTTCCATAGATTTTGTGTTAGGATTACCAAGGTCCAGGTATGGTCGAGATTCTATTTTTGTGGTTGTGGATAGGATTCCTAAAATGGTTCATTTTATTCCTTGTCATAAAACTGATGATGCTATACACATTGTTGATTTGTTCTTTAGAGAGGTAGTGCGTCCGCATGGTATACCTAGGAGCATTATTAGTGATCGGGATGTAAAAATTTCGAGTCATTTTTGGAGAGTATTGTGGGAACAATTAGGAACTAAGTTATTGTTTTCAACTATCTGTTACCCACAAACTGATGGGCAAACTGAGGTGGTTAACAGGACTTTAATTCAATTGTTGAAGGCAACCATAGAGAAGAACATTAGGACTTGGGAGGATTGCCTACCATTTGTGGAGTTTGCATATAATAGGGCTGTACATAGCACTACTCATTGTTCACCATTTGAGATTGTGTATGGTTTTAACCCACTGGCTCCTATTTATTCATTGCCATTGCCACCTAACAAGTTTATGAGTTTTGATGCTGATTCTAAGGCAGATTTCGTGAGAAGGCTAACCATTGAGCGAAGAACAGAGCAGTATGTGAATCAAGCCAACAAGGGTCATCGACACGCTGTTTTTGAACCTAGAGATTGGGTTTGGGTTCACATGCGCAAAGAGCGGTTTCCCGTGTAGCGTCGATCTAAACTACTTCCTAGAGGTGATGGACCATTTCAAGTTCTTAAGCGTATAAACGATAATGCATACAAGATAGATTTGCCTGGTGAGTATCAAGTAAGTGCCACATTTAATGTTACTGATCTAAGTCCTTTTGATGTAGGTGATGATTTGAGGACAAATCCTTTTCAAGAGGAGGGGAATGATGAGATCCATGATGAGAGCCGAGCCGGAAGAAGAAATGTGGATCCTCTTGAAGTGCCGCCTGGACCGATCACAAGAAGTCGAGCGAAACGACTCAAGGAAGCACTTAACGGGTTGATAAAGGATGTCCATGAAGCCGGAAAGGATTGGAGCAATCATGAAGTTGGAACGGATTGGAACAACCATGGGAAGACCCTTGCTCTTGTACAAGTCACACTGGACACGGGATGAAGATGGCGTGTATTTTCAAGGCACGGCCGTGTAGGAATCTCAAGATTGCACAAAACCATACACGGCCAGACACACGGCTAAAAGGTACGGCCGTGTATAGAGTCAAGCAAATCTACAGAAAGATACACGACCAGAAGTACACGATCGTGTATATTGCCAGAATTTGCACAGAAAAGTACACAGCCAAAGTACACGATCGTGTACACGGTCGTGTATCTCCTTGATGCCAGCCTTTTGTGTTGTTTTGTTATTTTACGCACTTATTGAAGTAACGTCGTTTTAGACTTGTATTTTTACGAATTGTAACCCTAGTATAAAGCTCCTAGGGTTTAGAATAGAGATAATATACATCTTAGAACATTAAACATATTTGAGAGGCTCCTCTCTTGGTTCTTCAAGAACTAACTAGAACTTATCGGATTTTATTTCTGTGGCGTTCAACCCGACTTATCAATCGGTCTTTCATCCCGATTGTGGTGTCTTCACATTATACCAAGGTTCTTGTCTCGCTTATAGACAACGGGTCACGGTTTCCACTTTAGGTGTTTGGCATCGTAGGTAACGAATTTCCGAACGTATTGGTATTGGGTTTCGTCACAAGTTGGCGTGATTCGTATCAGTCACCGTGCACCAACAAAATAAGATCAAATCCAAGTAGTCATAATAGTAAATATTCTCATAATAATCGCCTAAAAGAAAATCTAACGACACAAAGTTTTCAATCCACTTAACTTTGGAGTAATTAATATCACTTTAATAAATAGTCCGTACGTAATAACTAAATTTTATAAAAAAATATATAGCACTTTTACATTAAATAATAAAAGTAGAGTTTTGAAAGAACTCGAATATAATAACGTAACATTTAAAATAGATTTTATATAAGGATTATATAGGGATGACTCTCTAACAGTATGTCGATGTACAAGTAAATGGTATTAATACACAAACATAGATATTCAACCATAAAATGTTATGAAATTAAATCAAAAAGAATTTACAGCCTTGCTTCCTTGAGAAGTTACTTCACTAGAAAATAAACTAAAAATTTACAAAAGTTAGCTTAAATTTTCGTGATTTAGTAAAAGTGTGATTCCATGAAAAGCCATAACATAAAACCTTTGAATGGATTATTTCACAAAAGAATGTAACACCAATATGTACATCATATCATATTATATCGTATTATAATATATAATTTCAAAAACTTTTTTCTTTATTATATTATATCATTTTATGGTATCATTAATACATTTACATAAATCTTTTACATATGAGTGATGCATTTTATTTCATATTCCTCATTAATTTCCATTTATTCCATTTGTTATTAATTATATTTATTAATAATTTGAGCTTACAGTGTAATATCAATGTATATAAAAACCCAACCACCTTCATTTCAAACAATACACATAGAGTACCAAAGTTTTTTCTTCAAATTATGATGCTTGATTTTGATATTTGGGTTTGACTAATTTGGGCTAAATCCATATATAGCAAACTTATTATGTTTCTAGCTGTTCTAATTTGCTAATGCTATCACTATCTTATGAAGATGCTTTTGGCAACCTAGTCCACAAGATTGGAGTTTTTCAAGTCAATCTTAAAAGAGGATGTTAAAGCATATGTTATAAGATGAAGTGGCATTAGATTTAACTAACTTTTATATTTACTTGTTATGTCATGAAATTTTGTAGGTATTTCATTGTAAGATGATGAATTGATGTATTGTGCGATTTAAGTTGATACTTTCAATTTAACCTATTTTAAATGCATAATTATAGAATAAAGCTATATATATGGCTGATGATTTAATAAATACGGTATTTGCTTGATAAACTATATAAAATTGAAAACTTTTCATCATTACACATATGGATACAAAGATCACATAACCATGATGTGTATGTTGTAAACACCCCATTTTTGCCCTAGGAATCCACAATAATCAATAATAATCATTTTCCAATTTTTTCCAATTTTTCCCTAATTTAGCAAAAATAATTAAAAATATTCAAAAAATAAAAATAAATAGGAAAAAACATCAATTTTGAAAAAAGATTTCAGAAATGGCAATAATGAATAATAAATAATTTTTACAAATTTTTGAAATTTCAAAAAATACAAAAAAAAAAAATCGCATTGCATATATGCAATTTGCGAATAAAAGAAAATCAGGAAAATGGGCTAGCCCAGCTGGTCCGGACCATGGCTAAGGCGCGCGCAGGGGGGCTTGGTCACGAGTTCGAAATGCAGGGGAAGCAGTTTCCGCGTTTTGTGAATTTTTCATTTACCCAGGATACGTGGCAGCATCTGATTGGCTGGAGGAAGCGCACGCGCTGGGCGCGTGATCGTCTCCTACCTTGAGCCCGAGATCACCGGCGGAAGGAAAAATTCGTATTTCGGCCGTTTCGATTCGATTTTTTTGCACAAATCCAACAGATCTTCAACAGAAATAAGATAAACATTATCTAATTGGAATCAAATCGCAACAAATCGATGGATAGACACAAATCGGAGTTGGTTTTTTTAACTGAAAATCCGATTAGCTTCGATCGGAGGAAATCCGAGCTTATCCAGCTCGGTTTCAAGTGTCTATAAATAGGAATCGAAGGGAGGAAGCCAAAACACGAATCACAAGTGAGAGAAAGAGAGAGAAAGGAGCGAATCGGAGTACGCCGAAGAAAATTGAAGCCGAAACCACCAACCGGAGCTAGAGCCACCGCAAGGAGACGTTCTAGGAGCAAACCACCGCCACCATTGGATTCAGCAACCTCGAGAAGCTAGGATTCGACACCTCACCCGCTGTAAAAGGCCACCGGAACGCCGTGAACGAGCCTTCCCCGCCGCCGTGTCCGATCGACCCGACCCGACCCGATTCGATTCGACTCGACCCGCGCACCGACCCGGATCCAGGTAAGTCGGATTTTCCGGATTTTTTAATTTTTTTTATTTAATTAATTTTATTTATTCTGAATTAATTAATTAACTTATTATTTGTTATTTAGTTATTTATTTATTTATTTACTTGTTTATGTTTTATTTTTAATAAATAGGAAAATGTAGAAATTAGATTTTTCTAGAATTTAATAATGTAAAAAAATAATAATAAATAGATAAATAAAAAAATAATAAAATAATAAAATATAGAAAAATAATAAAAAAACATTAGGAAAATAATAATAAAATTTTAGATGTCAAAATAGGATAGATAATAAACCAAAAAATCACAAAAATTCCCAAAAATCACGAAAATCAACAAAAATCCACAAAATTCTCAAAAATCACAAAAATAAAAAAAAAATCATTAAAAATTTCAAAAATTATAAAAGAATCATAAAAAATGAGTTTTAGCACTTAGAAAAATCATTTTCCTTCAAATAAATCCAAAATTGATGTTTTTCCCTAAAATCATTTTCAAAATAAAA
The DNA here is from genome assembly GCA_037954665.1 of Laguncularia racemosa. Taxonomy (NCBI): domain Eukaryota; kingdom Viridiplantae; phylum Streptophyta; class Magnoliopsida; order Myrtales; family Combretaceae; genus Laguncularia; species Laguncularia racemosa. The sequence goes on along the minus strand of JBBMOL010000312.1, from coordinate 565,982 downwards.
TCAAAGCTTAGGCTTAGAAGTTTTTTTAGAAAAAAAATCCCAAAAATGATAAAAACATAAAACTAAAAGAGGTTTCATAAATTAAAATTCACCAACACACTTAAAGTTTTTAGAAAAGCGAAGTACGGCTTGTTTGATCCTGAGTAGCAAGTACGTAGGTACCCATTCGGGTCAACCCATAAAATGAATGAAAAATCATTTTCTTGAAATAATTCAAAAACATAATAAAAAGTAACAGAAACACAATAAAACACATTTCTAAAGATGAACAATTTTAGGAGATTAGGTGGTAACCGTAAAGGTTTTAATAGGTTAGCCTCCGGACTTAGAAACTCTGGCTTTCTCTTTTCCTCCTTTCACAAAAACGAGAAGAGGAAATAACGACGACTAGTAGTCCAAATTAAGACTAATCCGCTCCTTTAGTCTTAATTCAATATTTCCCAACAATAGTTGGGTGGCGACTCCAAAAACCAAACGAAATTCCTAACTCAAGTCGAGGATCTATATTAGATGAGCATAGGGTCTAGTCTAGATCGGATTAGGAATGGGAATTTAAAAATTAGACTCGACAGGATGGCGACTCCACTGGGGAGAAAATGCCAGTAGGCTAGCCACCTGAATCTCTTTGAATTGTTCTCTTTAAGAAATGTGTTTCATTCTTTTTACTCTGTTGCTAACCTTTCAGGAATTAGTTAGATTTTTAGTTTTTCTTTCTTGTGGGGGTTCAGCATGCATACATATGTTTGTGTGAGTAGATGCGGTCGAACCCGGACCGTCCTAGAAACCTAAGACGGGGAGCCATTGTGTAGGTTTCGGGCGAAGTGAGTTGATTCACCGTTCGGGACCGATTAGGCTACCCCACCCTATGCTTCAATATGGCCTGAGATCCATTTCTCCGAGAATGCGGGAGGCTATAGAGCTCGGGAACCAATTAGAACCAACCTACTTGCATACATAACATCATAAGGGGTTTGACAATTGAATGACAATGTAATGGTTTGTTATTTTGTCCTTGGAGTTCAGGACCATTTCCCTGTAATATTTTCGTAGTTCTGTTTGTAACTAGGCTATTTCTTATTGTAATAGATGGCTAGCAGTGCAGTCAACCGTTTCCTCCACAAAGAAATACGGGTGTACAAACCTTTGAACCCGAAAATGGTATTGGGCCACTGGTTTACTTTGTACAACCCAGAGGAGCAGGCCTTTATCCAGCAAAAAATCGGCCCCATACTCTCACTGACAAAGATAGAGGTGAATTTGCCTTTAGTCCGGGCCATGCTCCAATTATGGGAAATCGAGCCCGCTGCTTTCTTTATCGGGCTGCATGAGATCACCCCTACCTTGGAGGAGTATACCTAGTTGCTACAAGCTCCAGCACTAACCGATCAAATCTACATTCCAGACCTAGAGGCCGGGCCAGCCGGTACCTTCAGCAGATTATTAGGCACCCGTAAGACAGCAGTCAACAAAGCCCTGATAGACTGTAATGGATATTGCATACGGATGGATGATTTAGAAGCATGGTTCATCGCCCAAGAGGACAATGGGGATAGAAAGGACATCCTGAGTGGGGACCCCAAGACTTACAGACAGAGAAGGGTGAACGCTTTCATCTTGATAGCCTTTGCCACCATACTGTTCCCTACCGGGACCTTCCATATTCACTACAGGGTTGCAGAGCTGGTGACCCAATTCCTGGAGGAAAGATCCTACATCCCGGCTCTACTGGCTGAACAGATCCGGAATTTAAACTTCCTCAAGAAAAAAGGTCATGGGATCCTTCGCTCCAGCCTCAACCTTCTGCTAATATGGTTTATAAGCCACCTCAAGTGTTTTGGGTTGAACATGGTCAGGAAAACCCTAGCCCAACAGGTGGACCTGGTGGATTCATGTGTAGAAAAGGTAAAGCTACCCGACGACCTTACCAGCCACAGTTGGGTAGAGCTGCTTAGGAGCTTCAATGCCGAAGATATTTTATGGACAGCCAGGTGGAGTTGCTATAACAAAATCATCTTGACCTGTAGAAACTTCCAAGCAGTGCCTTTAATCGGAATCAGCGGATGTATTGGATATCACCCAAACTCAGTGGTTCGCCAGTTCGGCACTATCCAAGATATCGTTTATCGGCCCTCGGTACAAGCAGTTACCTTTGATTATCAAGATCTGAACCTGTTAGTAGCTGAGAAGTTTGTGAAGCTGGCAGAGGTCAAAGCACTTTGGGAAGCCAGAATTGAAAGCCCGAATGTGGACTTCGGGGAATTAGATGACGAAGTTGGAAAGCACCGAGCCACCAGAGAATTTGTAATCCACCAGCTATACCAGACGGGGGAAAGAGCGTATCGGGTTCCAGACGTCATTCAGCCAAGACCAGACAAGATTAACCCAGAGACAGAAATCTACCTGGAGCAAGTTAAGGCCCGAATGGAGGTATACTTTGAAACTGCAGATTATAAGAAAGACATATGGAAGGGACGCTTCAAAGAATCCGACTAAAGGAACAAGGCTTTAGAAGCGCAATTAAAGAAGTGCCAAGCCAAAGTCAAGGAACTAGAAGCCGTCATTAGTGGGAAGTCTGAACCTCCACAATAGAAGACTAAAAGAACTAGGAAGTAGATCTTTATTTGTAATATTTTATTTTGAACTCCAGAATTTTTAATATTAATAAAAGTGAATTTTCAATATTACATTGTCAGTCGGTTGTCAACCCTTTTTACCTTTTAGCATCCGCGTGACACATGCATATCATTCTTGCATTCATTACACTAAAAGCAAAACAAAATGCGAATCCAGGTATCAAAATAGCTTCCAGACAATCGAACCCTCCTCGAAGCCCAGTTCTCACGCACTCAAGAGCAAAAATGGCCAATAGCAGTGACAACCGCAACAACACCAACGCTGAAGCTGCCTCGGACTCTAGGATCATGTCCCTAGAACAAATAGTCCAACAACTGGCTGCCCAGGTTCACCTCTTAACTGAAAGCATCAGCCTCCTGCGCAACACTCAGCCAACCTAGGAAGAGTATTCAGGGGCCAGAAAGGGGAAAGCAGTAGAGGGACAGCCTCCGGAATATGAAGAGATCAATTCCCACCTTAACCCGGCCTTTGAATATGAGCCAAAGGTCAACTAGGGGCCGACCTCTGATGACCTGAAAAAGGAGATGGAAGAGAGGCAGAAGGAGATGGAGAAACAACTCTTCCAGCAGCTCCATGACAAGATGAGAACCATTGAGGGCCCTGGCGGTTTTGAACAGGCCGGAATCACCAACTTACCAACATACAGAGAAGAGGCATACCCCGAGAAGTTCAAGACCCCAGAGTTCGAAAAGTATGATGGGACCGGTTGCCCCAAAATGCATACCAGGCTATATGCCCGAAAAATGAGCAAGTATGCTCAATACGACCAGCTCATGCTTCAGACATTCCAAGACAGCCTCACAGGCCCTGCACTGGTCTGGTATGCCCACCTGGACTTCAACATTGTCAACACTTGGGAGAAGCTAGCCCGGGCGTTTTATGACCAATATAAGTTCAATATTGAAGTCGCCCCATCTGTAATCGACCTGGGAAGTCTCCGGAAGAGACATGCTGAGTCGTTTAAAGAATATGCTCAGCGCTGGAGAGCCCAGGCCGCTAGGGTAGCAACCCCGATGTTAGAGAAGGAATTGACATCCATATTTGTCAATACCCTGGACAAGACCTACTTTTCACATCTAGTAGGCCAAACCTCCTCCAGTTTTGCAGATTTGGTGGCCGCGAGCTGTAGGATTGAGAACGCCATCACCACTGGTAGACTCCAAACAATGGAGCCTCCTAGGGTCACACCGACACAAAGGCCTGTGGGAGGAAACAGAGCTAAAGAGTCCACTGTTAGCACGGTCCACTCCGGTAAAGCAGAAAAAGCCGGGACTCGTGTTACATTTTAGACCATGAGTACCTCAGTCCAGCAAACCACGACGGGTCAAACTCAAGCTGTCAGGGTCCCAAGGCAGTTCACTCCAATCCCCATCCCACTCAGTTAAGTCTTCGCTCGGTTGAGGGCAGACAACTTGATTAGTTTTGAGATCCCCAACGACCGGTACAAGCCCAAGAACTTTGACTCAAATCTCAAGTGTGACTACCACATGGGTCAGGAGGGGCATTCCACAGATAGGTGCTGGAGGCTCTGACACAAAATCCAAGATTTAATTGATGCAGGAATCATACAATTAGATTTCGTGAACACGCCAGCACCCAATGACAACACTAACCCCCTGCCCAATCATAGGCCCGCCATTAATATGATTACATCTGAGGAGTCGGTTCCCAAAGAAGCCCTGAAGACCGAACCACAAAAGAAGCAATCTCGCCAAGCTCCAAAAACACACATTAAAAGAAGGTGGTCAGTTGGAGACCCAACGGTCGGCACTTTGGGGGAATCACACGGGAGATTTCAGTACTTAGTGAATTATTCTTATACCCCGACTGAGCAAGGGCCACCTAGCGGATGGGGGTCGGAGTTTGAGAAGGAGGAAAACCCGGCAAAGGAAGAGAGGAAGATTGTCCACATGATCAACTCTCATCAGAAGCCCAGGGTTATAAAGTGCTATGAGGGACAATCAACCGAGGTACAAATCCCAAGAAAAAAGATATGTATTCAATGTCCCGATACCGGTAGAGAATTACAAGGCTGCACCGTTCGACTATCGGGCCCTCGAACAAGAGCGACCTCCTATAGTGGGAGGCATCACCCGCTCTGGGAGATTATATGATCCAAAGTATAAGAGCCCGACTGAAGAACCCACCGTGGAAAAAGGGGAAGAAGAGGAAGAGGGACTTGCTGCATTCACGAAGATGGTTAAGGCCAGTGAATACAAGATCATGGAACAATTAAATAAAGTTCCAGCACAGATATCGCTCATGGGCCTTCTCACAACATCCGAACCTCACAGGGAAGCACTCTTTAAAGTGCTGAAAAAGATTCAGGTCCCGGAAGGTATCGCTACAAACAAATTGGGTCACGTGGCAGACTCCATTTTTGCAATGGACCAAATATCCTTCTCTCCGGAAGAGCTAGGGGAAGAGGGAGACCAACATACCAAACCACTATTCGTAGTGGTCAGGTGCAATGACACTATTGTCTCCCAGGTACTTATCGATAACGGATCATCTCTCAACGTTTGCCCATTGGCAACGCTCGACTTATTGGGGGTCGATCCAAGCAATATAAAACCCAACTCCACAGTGGTCAGAGCTTTTGATGGGTCCAAAAGAGACATAATAGGGGAGGTGAGCCTACCGGTGGAAATTGGTCCACAAACATTCCACATCTCCTTCCAGGTCCTCGATATCCCAAGATATTTTAATTTGCTCTTGGGACGACCTTGGATACATGCCGCTGGAGCCATCCCCTCTAGTCTCCACCAAAGGGTCAAATTCATTACAAACGGGTAGATAGTCACTGTACTGGGCGAGCAGGATTACGCCATATATAAAGAGATTGCCATACCTTATATTGGGGACGAAGGTTCAGAAGAGCTAGGGTTGCAGATTTTCAATGAAGTAAACATGGTGACCAGTAAGGAGGGCTGTCAGTTTAAAGAGGGGCAGCATGGGACGTTTGGACTAGGGTACATTCCTACGGCCGCAGAAGAAGCGCAAACAAAAGGGGCCAAAGGCAGAATAAGGGAGAAGCTGACCAACACCCAGATGTGCATCCCACCTCTCCAACAATCTTTCCGAAAGGCAAACGTCATTCAAGAGCTTCAGATAAATGAAGAGGACGACAGCAAGGGGAAATCAACTCCCCGCACGTCTAACCAACATCCGGCTCTCAATAATTGGTTTTGTTATCCTATCAGTGGCACTAAGTTAGCTCAAGAGTAGAGAAAGATTATTAAACAAATTTTATTGAGACTCTTTATCAAGTTCAATTACAGTTTGTTTTTTTTTTTCTTACATATATATATGCTTTCATTTTACTCAAATCTCCTACCATCGAACATCAGGGATATTTCGCGCAGGTAGAAAGTAAAAACGCTGATATCGTTTCCAACGCTGCTAGGTCAATTGTTGAAGGCGATATTTTAGACCACGAAATAATACAAGAAAATTGGCTAAAACATGAACAAGGCGGAATCTCAATCGACGAGCCTGTGGAGACAGTAAATCTAGGAAGCATGGAAAACCCTAAGAACCTCAAAATTGGGACCAGTTTGAATGCCGAGCAAAAACGTGAGATAACCGAGCTATTAACGGAATATGCAGATGTGTTTGCCTGGTCGTATGGTGACATGCCAGGGCTAGACCAGTCAATAGTAATTCACAGGCTTCCCACAAGGGAAGATGTCAAACCTAAAAAACAAAAACTGAGAAGATTTAGGCATGACATCTTACTAAAAATCAAAGAAGAAGTCAAGAAACTACTAGAAGTAGGGTTCATTGAAGTATCCGACTACCCAGAGTGGGTAGCAAATGTAGTCCTTGTCATGAAAAAGAATGGAAAAGTACGCGTATGCGTAGACTTTCGGGACTTAAACCAAGCCACGCCAAAGGATAACTTCCCCCTACCTCACATTGATGTTCTAATAGACAATACTGCGGGAAACCATCTCTTCTCATTCATGGACGGTTTCTCAGGATATAATCAAATAAAAATGGCTGAAGAAGATAAAACCAAAACGAATTTCATCACAACATGGGGAACTTTCTGTTACAAAGTCATGCCTTTCGGTTTGAAGAACGCCGGGATGACGTATCAGAGAGCCATGGTCGCTATACTTCACGATATGATGCATCGAGAGGTTGAAGTATATGTCGACGACATGATAGCCAAATCCAAAAAAGGAGAAAACCATATAGATATCCTGAGAAAATTGTTTAAACGACTGAGAAAGTTCCAGCTCAAGTTGAACCCAGAAAAATGTACTTTCGGGGTCACAACGGGGAAATTGTTAGGGTTTGTCATAAGCCAGGAAGGCATTAAAATCGACCCTGACAAGGTAAAGTCCATATTAGAATTACCTTCCCCACGCTCCGTTAAAGAAGTAAGAAGCTTATTGGGAAGATTAAATTACATAGCTCGTTTTATCTCACAACTCACCGATAAATGCCGGCCATTATTCCGTCTGTTGAAGAAGAACACCACAAAAGAATGGGACGACGAATGCGAAGAGGCATTCGAAATAATTAAAGACTATCTTACAAAACCTCCGGTCTTGATAGTCCTGAAACAAGGAAAGCCTTTATTCTTATACCTCACTATACTCCCTGAATCCATGGGATGTGTGCTGGGGTAGAAAGATGACGAGGGAAGAGAGCGTTCCATATATTATCTGAGCAAGAAGTTCACAGATGGGGAACAGAGGTACTCAGAGGTGGAGAAGACGTGTTGTGCTTTAATCTGGGTCATGCATCAACTAAGGCAATACACCCTTTATTACCATATTGAATTGCTAACAAGACATGATCCCTTGAAATACTTGGCAGAGAAACCAGCCTTGATAGGGAGAATCTCTAAGTGGCAAATGCTCTTATCCGAGTTTGACATCACATACGTAAATCAGAACTCGATGAAAGGGCAAGCTTTAGCCGACCAGTTGGCGGAACACCCTGTCGAGACAGATTCCTAAGAACTACAGGCCCAATTTCCGGATGAGAATATATTGTCAGTGGAAGATAGGCCGGTAGAAGACTTTGGGACAGAGCAGAACCCAAAATGGAAATTGTTTTTCGATGGAGCCGCTAATGTATTCGGTTGTGGGGTTGGGGCAGTATTGATATCCTCGGACGGCACGCAATTCCCTGCAGCGACGAAACTTACATTTCCCTATACCAATAATATCGCAGAATATGAAGCATGTATTCTTGGCCTCAAAATGGCCTGTCAAATGGGAATCCGTGAATTAGAAGTATATGGGGATTCGTCGCTCATCATACTACAGACAAGAGGGGAATACAAGACTAAAGACCCCAAATTGGTACCGTACCATCAACACTTGACAAAGCTAGTTGAAGAATTCAAGGCAATCACTTTCACATACATCCCGAGAACTCAGAATCAGTTCGCAGATGCCCTAGCCACACTAGCATCTATGATCCAGATAACAGGAGGAGCCGAAGTTCAATCGATGAAAATAGACATCGAAAGTCGGCCCGCCTACAGTTTAACAATTGAAAAGATACAAGATAACAAACCCTGGTATCACGATATCAAGACCTTTCTCCAAGAAGGTAAATACCCCGAAATGGCTAACAAGAATGACCAAAGAACACTCAGACGGTTAGCAAGCCATTTCCTATTAAGTGGGTCCATACTTTACAAGAGATCATCTGATACCACCCTGTTGAGATGTGTGGACAAAGATGAAGCATGCGAACTGATGAAAGAAGTACATGAAGGAGTATGTGGACCTCATATGAATGGCTACATGTTGGCCCGAAAAATCATGAGGTTAGGATATTATTGGTTGACTATGGAATCAGATTGCATAAAATATGTCAAACACTGTCATTTGTGTCAAGTCTATGCGAACCAGATCAATGCTCCACCCAACGAGCTACATTTGTTATCAGCACCATGGCCATTCTCCATGTGGGGAATCGACATAATTGGCCCTATCACTCCAACAGCATCCAACGGCCACAGATTTATACTGGTAGCGATCGATTACTTCACCAAGTGGGTAGAAGCTTCATCATACGCCAATGTCACAAAAAGGGTAATAGTCTGCTTCTTAAAAAGGGACATAATAGCCCGATACGGAGTTCCTGAGTCCATCATCACCGACAACGATACCAATCTTAACAACAAATCGATGACAGGTTTATGTCAACAATTCCACATAAACCACAGAAATTCAACTCCCTACCGACCTCAAATGAACGGGGCAGTAGAAGTAGCTAACAAAAATATTAAAAAGATCATCGAGAAAATGACAACAACTTACAAAGATTGGCATGAAATGTTACCGTTTGCTCTCATGGCTTACAGGACTTCAATAAGAACATCTACAGGAGCTAGCCCTTACTCATTGGTATATGGTACAGAGGCAGTGCTACCAGTTGAAGTTGAGATACCATCATTCAGGATCTTATCAGAAACTCAGTTAACCGAATCAGACTGGGTAAAGAAGAGGCTTGATCAGCTGAATCTGATTGATGAAAGAAGACTTACCGCATTATGTCATGGCCAGTGTTACCAACAAAGAATGGCCCGAGCATTTAATAAGAAGATGAGGCCTCGGTACTTTAAAGAGGGGGATCTGGTGTTAAGGAAGGTTCTCCCAAACGCGCAAGACTCCAGAGGAAAATTCACCCCAAACTATGAGGGTCCATATGTGGTAAAAAAGGTTCTGTCAGGAGGTGCTCTGATATTGACTCAAATGGATGGTCCAGAATTGAGAGACCCCATTAACACAGATGCTGTAAAGATGTACTATCCTTAGGCAAGGGAATTGAAATTTTGCCAATGTTTATGAAAGCCAATGTTCGGTGTAAATTTTGTTGAGTCAAGTTTTTACTTTTTACAGGCAAAGTTAATATCCCTGAATGGTCAATAACCCAAATCAATTCGCACCATAACAAATATCCTTAAACACATTACCCATCATTTCACCAATGAAAAATAAACACTAAAATGATAATAAATCTTAATATGGTTTGTGATATAATCCTATCTATTTTTGAGCATTAAAACTGAGCGCGTTATTATGGTAACATTACCGTCGAAAGAGCGTTGTGTATAAAGAAAGGGAGCACATCAAAATTGTCGACCCTATGTCAAGATAAGAAGAAATGAAGCAGAAGCAAACCAGCCCGAAGGTTCGTTTGTTTGGTTGCTATCCACGATAAACTGGCAAGCATATTAAAATAAATAACTATCATCATATCATCACAACATTTAGTTCAGGCTGTAGAAAGTATATTCAGAAGCATAAGATGAGTCAGCCCATAGTAGGGCACTTGTCTGAACATGCCCTTTAATAGGGTGGTCAGCCCAAAAAGGGACACTTCCCCAGACCTCTCAAGGTTAGCCCACACGGGGCACCTTTTGAGCCATCATTTTCATCATAGGGTATTCAGCCCAAAAAGGGGCACTTCCCTAGATCTCTCCCAAGGTCGGTCTATAAAGATGCCTTCCTAGATATCATTTTTATATTAGGTTAGTCAGCCCATAGGGGGCACTTTCCTAAAAACTTTGTCCTCATGATCAGCCCATAGGGGGCACTTTTTGAGGCAAATTCAATTCAAGGTTAGTCAGCCCATAGGGGGCACTTTCCTAAAAACTCTGTTCTCATGGTTAGCCCATAGGGGGCACTTTTTGAGACAAGTCCAATCCAGGTTAGTCAGCCTATAGGGGGCACTTTCCTAAAATCTTTGTCCTCATGGTCAGCCCATAAGGGGCACTTTTTGAGGCAAATTCAATTCAAGGTTAGTCAGCCCATAGGGGGCACTTTCCTAAAAACTCCGTTCTCATGGTTAGCCCATAGGGGGCACTTTTTGAGACAAGTCCAATCCAGGTTAGTCAGCCCATAAGGGGCACTTTCCTAAACTTTGTTCTCATGGTCAGCCCATAGGAGGCATTTTTTGAGATAATTCAATCCTAGGTTAGTCAGCCCATAGGGGGCACTTTCCTAAAAATCTACCTCATGGTCAGCCCATAGGGGGTACTTTTTGAGGCAAAATCAATCCTAAGTTAGTCAGCCCATAAAGGGGCACTTTCCTAAAAACTTTGTCCTCATGGTCAGCCCATAGGGGGCACTTTTTGAGGCAAATTCAATTCAAGGTTAGTCAGCCCATAAGGGGCACTTTCCTAAAAACTCTGTTCTCATGGTTAGCCCATAGGGGGCACTTTTTGAGACAAGTCCAATCCAGGTTAGTCAGCCCATAGGGGGCACTTTCCTAAACTTTGTTCTCATGGTCAGCCCATAGGGGGCACTTTCCTAAAAATCTACCTCATGGTCAGCCCATAGGGGGCACTTTTTGAGGCAAATTCAATTCCAGGTTAGTCAGCCCATAGGGAGCACTTTCCTAAAAATCTGTTCTCATGGTTAGCCCATAGGGGGCACTTTTTGAGACAATCAATTCAAGGTTAGTTAGCCCATAGGGGGCACTTTCCTAAAAACCTTGTTTTCATGGTCAGCCCATAGGGGGCACTTTTTGAGACGAGTCCAATCAAAGGTTAGTTAGCCCATAGGGGGCACTTTCCTAAAACTTTGTCCTCATGGTCAACTCATAGGGGGCACTTTTTGAGGCAAATCCAATCCAGGTTAGTCAGCCCATAGGGGGCACTTTCCTAAAACCTTGTCCTCATGGTCAGCCCATAGGGGGCACTTTTTGAGGCAAATTCAATTCAAGGTTAATCAGCCCATAGGGGGCACTTTCCTAAAAACCTTGTTCTCATGGTCAGCCCATAGGGGGCACTTTTTGAGACAAGTCCAATCTAGGTTAGTCAACCCATAGGCGGCACTTTCCTGAAAACCTTGTCCTCATGGTTAGCCCATAGGGGGCACTTTTTGAGACAAGTTCAATTCCAGGTTAGTCAGCCCATATGGGGCACTTTCCTAAAAATCTGTTCTCATGGTTAGCCCATAAGGGGCACTTTTTGAGACAATCCCATCAAAGGTTAGTTAGCCCATTGGGGGCACTTTCCTAAAAATCTACCTCAAGGTTAGCTCATAGGGGGCACTTCCTGAGGCATTCCACTCAAGGTTAATCAGCCCATGAGGGGCACTTTCCTAAACCATACCGATTAGTCAGCTCTCGGGGAACTTTTCGGAAATATTCTTCCAAACAGTTGCCAGTCTAACAAGACGCTTCTGTTGACAGGTAGCCAGCTCATAAGGGCGCTTCCTAAGTAAATCTTCTTTCCAAGGTTGCAAGTCTGATAAGACGCGTCCTATCATCATTTCTCATACATTCCTACACAATGATGGAGACATGTCCCATTGCCAATTAGTCAGCCCATAAAGCACTTTTTGGGAAGGAACATCGTTCTAAATTGTTAGGACCATCTTAAATCGTGGGATTATTAGCTCATGGAGCATTTTCCTACCAAAAACCTATTTAAGAGGCCAAAAATGGCGTCTTTTCTTTTTTATCTTTGTAGTCAAGTTTTTCAAACTTTACTACAAAGAGGGGCAGCTGTAAACACCCCATTTTTGCCCTAGGAATCCACAATAATCAATAATAATCAATTTCCAATTTTTTTCCAATTTTTCCCTAATTTAGCATAAATAATTAAAAATATTCAAAAAATAAAAATAAATAGGAAAAAACATCAATTTTGAAAAATGATTTCAGAAATGGCAATAATGAATAATAAATAATTTTTACAAATTTTTGAAATTTCAAAAAATACAAAAAAATAAAAAAATCGCATTGCATATATGCAATTTGCGAATAAAAGAAAATCAGGAAAATGGGCTAGCCCAGCTGGTCCGGACCATGGCTAAGGCGCGCGCAGGGGGGCTCGGTCACGGGTTCGAAACGCGGGGGAAGCAGTTTCCGCGTTTTGCGAATTTTTCATTTACCCAGGACACGTGGCAGCATCTGATTGGCTGGAGGAAGCGTACGTGCCAGGCGCGTGATCGTCTCCTACCTCGAGCCCGAGATCGCCGGCGGAAGGAAAAATTCGTATTTCGGCCGTTTCGATTTGATTTTTTTGCACAAATCCAACAGATCTTCAACAGAAATAAGATAAACATTATCTAATTGGAATCAAATCGCCACAAATCGATGGATAGACACAAATCGGAGTTGGTTTTTTTAACCGAAAATCCGATTAGCTTCGATCGGAGGAAATCCAAGCTTATCTAGCTCGGTTTCAAGTGTCTATAAATAGGAATCGAAGGGAGGAAGCCAAAACACGAATCACAAGTGAGAGAAAGAGAGAGAAAGGAGCGAATCGGAGTACGCCGGAGAAGCTTGAAGCCGAAACCACCAACTGGAGCTAGAGCCACCACAAGGAGACGTTCTGGGAGCAAACCACCACCACCATTGGATTCAGCAACCTCGAGAAGCTAGGATTCGACACCTCACCCGCTGCAAAAGGCCACCAGAACGCCGTGAACGAGCCTTCCCCGCCGCCGTGTCCGATCGACCCGACCCGACCCGACCCGATTCGATTCGACCCGACCCGCGCACCGACCCGGATCCAGGTAAGTCGGATTTTCCGGATTTTTTAATTTTTTTTATTTAATTAATTTTATTTATTCTGAATTAATTAATTAACTTATTATTTGTTATTTAGTTATTTATTTATTTGTTTATGTTTTATTTTTAATAAATAGGAAAATGTAGAAATTAGATTTTTCTAGAATTTAATAATGTAGAAAAATAATAATAAATAGATAAATAAAAAAATAAAAAAATAAAAAATATAGAAAAATAATAAAAAAACATTAGGAAAATAATAATAAAATTTTAGATGTCAAAATAGGATAGATAATAAACCAAAAAATCACAAAAATTCCCAAAAATCACGAAAATCAACAAAAAAATCATTAAAAAATTCAAAAATTATAAAAGAATCATAAAAAATGAGTTTTAGCACTTAGAAAAATCATTTTCCTTCAAATAAATCCAAAATTGATGTTTTTTCCCTAAAATCATTTTCAAAATAAAATCAAAGCTTAGGCTTAGAAGTTTTTTTAGAAAAAAATCCCAAAAATGATAAAAACATAAAACTAAAAGAGGTTTCATAAATTAAAATTCACCAACACACTTAAAGTTTTCGGAAAAGCGAACTACGGCTTGTTTGATCCTGAGTAGCAGGTACGTAGGCACCCATTCGGGTCAACCCATAAAATGAATGAAAAATCATTTTCTTGAAATAATTTAAAAACATAATAAAAAGTAACAGAAACACAATAAAACACATTTCTAAAGATGAACAATTTTAGGAGATTAGGTGGTAACCGTAAAGGTTTTAATAGGTTAGCCTCCGGACTTAGAAACTCTGGCTTTCCCGTTTCCTCCTTTCACAAAAACGAGAAGAGGAAATAACGACGACTAGTAGTCCAAATTAAGACTAATCCGCTCCTTTAGTCTTAATTCAATATTTCCCAACAACAGTTGGGTGGCGACTCCAAAAATCAAACTAGATTCCTAACTCAAGTCGAGGATCTATATTAGATGAGCATAGGGTCTAGTTTAGATCGGATTAGGAATGGGAATTCAAAAATTAGACTCGACATATGTCAATAATAACAATCTAAAAGAAAATGGTATAATAAATCTATTAAAATATTTTATATAACAATAGTTATTGTTAATTCACCCAACTCAATATTTTATACAATAGCAATTACTGTTAATTAACCTAACTCTTTATAGTCCCTCATTAGTTGAATCAATCAATATCTAATATGTGTTATTTCTTATTTCTTCAAAAGAAACTTTTTTAGAACCTTTTATATGCTTTAAACGTAATTTTTGAAAACTCTTTAAGTTGAAAATGAAAAATGTTATTTATTAAAAATGAAGTATTTAAAAGAAATAAAATTGAAGTCACGTGTCATAATAATTTGAGTGTAGATTGATATGGACGCTTTTATTCATAATATTACACATAAACCATGTCAAAAAATATTTTAATTTTTAAATAGGAAATACATCATATCATATAATCATATTATAATATATATTTTGAAGCTATTACCTTTTTGGTATTTCAACTTTTTATGGTATCATTAATGTATGATTTCTTTTATTAAATTATATCATATCACATCATATCATATTATAATATATCGTTTTGGAAACAATTTCCTTCTTTATATTCCTCTTTTTGAAGGATTAGATCATAAAATAATAGGGAAAAATGTAGAAGAAGAGCCCATATTTATGCACATTTTACAAAAAAAAAAAAAAAGGTCTAGATTTTTTAACTATGTGCTTAAGGGCTTATATTTATAAGATGATCTCATTTTATAGCCTTTGTTTATCTACCGTTAATAGAATCTAATGTGGTATAGATGAGGCCCACAAAATGAGCATAATTTATAAATACAGACCCTGAAATGCATAAATAAAAAATTTAGGTTCTTTTTTGCAAAACTGTATAAATTTAGGTCTTTCCTATGTATTTTTCTCTCATTTAATTATATACTACCATATATAAAATTTATTATTATTAATTTTATATATAACATTATATAATTAATGCATATGCATATGAGAATATTTTCTTAATTAAATTTTATTTCACATAATTTTAGTTTTTAACTTCATTAAAATACACATTAAAGATAACCAAATCTCATATTTCAATGGCATCCTTATGTATATGAGAAGTAATATTTTATTTTTCATTCATCCCAAGATTGTTTATATTTTAGTTATTTCCATTTTTAATGTTTATCATTGCTTAACCAAAGTCTAAATAATATGTATTATTAAATTCAATATTTAATTATCTAATTAGAAGATGCATCTTTTTATAAATGTTAAATTTTAAAAATCATCGTAATCAATATTCCTACAATGTATATTAATTGATTATTATTAATACAGTGTGAATATTATTATCTAATTATGGCTTATTTTGAAAAATGTAAGGAAGGATCTAAATTTATGCTGTTTTAGAAAAAGAGCCTAGATTTTTTAACCATGTGTTTAAGAGCCTATATTTATAAGTTATGCTTATTTTGGGATTTCCATTTATGCCATTTCAAATTCTATTAACAACACATAAATAGAGGCCCTAAAATGAAAATATCTTTTAAATATAGGTCCTTAAATGCATGGTAAAAAATTCCATGCCCTTTTTTTTGTTTTTTTTTGCAAAAAGTGCATAAATACGGGTTCTTCCTCTACATTTTTCTCTATAACAATATATAGTTTTAGAAGATATTTCCTTTGTTGTATTCCACCTTTTATGGTATCATTAATGCATTTCCGTAATTTTTTGTTAAATCATATCATATTATGATATGTAGTTTCATAAGATCCTACCTTTTTTGTATTCTACCTTTTTATGGTATATTAATGTACTTACCTTAATTTTTATGCTATAGACTTAACACATGACTCTTAAGTTTTACAACATTTGTTTTTTTTTTTAATCATACATTCATGAATACTAATTTAATTTTATTCAATTTTCTCTACTTAGATGATACATCAAAATGGGAATAATCAATAATACTTCATTAAATATTTCAATGGTTAATATGTTTTTGGATAATACATAAAAATATAAAATTACAATCACATTTGATGGGAATCAAGAGCAAATCAATCCAATTACTAGATCAAGAGCCATGGGAATGCAAAATTTAGTGTAATGAGTAATCTCAAGAGTGTTAAAGGATGATGATGAGAAGACGTTTATTGCAAATTTTAGAGTCCACTTTAGAGTTTTTGATGAACGATTAGGCATTTCATCTAGCAAAGGATGATGGAGTAGGTTTGAGTTAAGCCAAAGGATGACAAGGAGAATGCAAGTACCATAGGGAGGTACATAGTCTAATAAATGACTGTATAGATCCAAGCATGTTGATTCATTCAACACAACATGACCATGTTATTGGAAAAGATGGTCAATGAGTTACATGGTCAACAATATAATTATGTTTCTCATCATGTTCTTTGAGTGTGTTGAAGAGTTACATGATCAACAACAAAGTTGTGTTGTCTAACCATTTTTTATGTGAGAAGTTTATTTTCCCACTTTCCTATTAGATTTTGTGAATTTCCTTAATAATTTTATAGTTTTTCCCTTATTTATCCCTAAAGACTTTATTTAGAGGTTGTAAACATCATTATGGAACATCTTGGCATCATCTTACCACTTTGAGAGCTTTAATTTTGTTCTTATCAATTCAATCATATTATGGCAAACAACCATTCATCTTATTTTTGCATAATATCGAGTGTAGTGAGTATAATGCATATCTCATTAGTATGTAGTATCCTATAAGGGGTCGTTCATGTCCATTTCCTTTTTTTAATAATTATAACAAAAACACTACAAAGATTATTTCTTCATTGAAAGTAGATTGTTGATCATTGGAATGATTGTAAACCAGTGGTTGACTTGGGGCTCATTATCTTTTGGTATTAGAGCCAAGTTTAGTGATTAGGGCATGTTGGGATTGTGAGTGACATTAAAGGTGATTGGAGTTTGTAGTTCTTACTGTAAAGGAGAAATTTTATTTATAACATTATGTCAAAGAAGAGTATTCATGGTGGTTTTAAAGTTAGTCATGGCTAAAGAAGAGATCTTAATGATGATGAAGTGGCTATTAAGATACATTGCTAGTAATAACCACTATTTTATGTAATTTTAATGCTAGGCTTGATGCTATTAAGGTAACTCAAAGAGACACACGAAGGAATGCACAACGAGTGGAAGAAGATCTTATTGAGAGTGAATGATAATTTTGACAATGGTGGAGGTGAGAGGAGGAATGAACAGGTTAGAAGAATAGAGACAATAAAGATGAAGATTTCACCATTTGAGGGAAGCAATTTAGTAGAGGCATATTATGATTAGGAACACATGGTAGAAAAAGATTTTCAAATTTCATGATTGGATGTGCTTCGTTATGGTGGAGAAATCTCATTAATCAATGAAGGACGAGACATGAAGGAGAAGTTGAGTCTTAGGTTGTTATGAAATAGTTGATGTGAGACCGGTTTGTTCCCAATCATTATAAACAAGAGGTGCATATGAGATTATAGGCCTTAAGGTAAGGTAGCATGAGTGTTGATGAGTACGTGAAAGAGCTCAAGATGCTTACTATTTGATGTAAGTTAGTCAAGTTAAAGGAGCAAACTATTACTTATTTTGTCATGGGGCTCAAAATTGAAATTGCTAAAATTGTTGAGTTACAAAAACTTGAGACATTACAAAATTCCATTTAATATGCACAAAAAGTGCAAAAGCAACAATAAAGGAGACATTATGGCACTTCCATGACATCCTCGAGATCAAGAAGTTCTAACTAAATTGAGCTCAAAGATGATAGAAGAGTGAGTTGGTAGGATGTTTCGGGAAGAGATGATAAAGGAACAAAACTAAGGGGTAACACCAAAGGTAAAATTCTTGTTAGCTATAATTATAAGAAGATAGGCCAACAATTAGTTAAAAAGAACAGTAGTAAGATCAAATGCTTTAAATGCCTTAGTCATAAGTATATAGTTGTGTAATGTTTGAATTGGGGGTAATGTTTATAAGAGGTGATCAAATGGATAGTAAGGAGGAGGAAGATATAGGGGTGGACAAAGACATAGAAAACATCTTGCAACAGCTTGATTACAATGAGGATGGGCTTAGTGGAGATAAGGGAGAACCTATAGCTCTTGTGGTGAGGAGAGTTTTGAGCACTAATTTAGTTCCAAAAAGCTAGCAGCACGAAAATTTGTTTCACATTAAGTGCATGGTCAACGGAAATATTTGTAAAATCATAGTAGATGGTGGTAGTTGTACCAATGTGTTGCAACTTCCATGGTGGAGTGGTTGAAACTTCCTATTATAGACCACTTTAAACCATACAAATTGCATTTTCTTAATAATGGGGTATTGTGCATGTATCTAGGCAAGTAAAGGTCCCCATAATTCTTGTAGGCATTTATAAAGATGAAATATAAGGTGACACGGTTCCCATGATAGCAACCTACATCATATTAGGCTAACCATGGTTATTTGATCTTAGAGTAATCCATGATGAGCGCCTTAATAGTTATGCCTTCTATAAAGATGGCAAGAAGATATTGGTGAAACCCTTGAGTCTTGAAGCTATTAAAGTTACATAAATTACCATTATGAGGGGTAAAAACAAATCACTAATAATGACACCAAGAAATGTTAGGTTACAGTTACTTCTAAATAGCTAATGTTTTATTACATATTAGGAAAGCCTTAAGCATGGAAACAGGCACTACAATGCCCGCAGAGGTTTAGAGATTGTCAATAAAGTTTAGTGATGTATTCTTTGAGGATTTTCTAAAGGGACTACCTCCAATGTGGGGCATAGGACATCAAATTGATTTAATCCCTAGGCTGTGTTACCAAATAAATTCGCCTACAAAATGAATCCTAAAGAGGCAAAGGAGCTAAAATGCTAGGTTGATGAGCTAATAGAGTGGGGATTTATATGAGGAAGTATGAGCTCATGTTTTGTTCTAGCCCTTTTAGTACTCAAGAAAGAAAGATCATGGTGAATGTCTAAAAATAGTAAAGCAATTAATAGGATCATAGTGACATATAGGCATTTGATTCCTTAGTTGGATGATATGTTAGATGAATTGCATAGAACCTACATATTCTCCAAGGTTAATTTAAAGAGTGGGTATCATCAAATCTGCATAAGGCTAGGGGATGAATGGAAGGTAGCCTTCAAAACTAAACATAAGTTGTACAAGTGGATGGTTATGCCCTT
The DNA here is from genome assembly GCA_037954665.1 of Laguncularia racemosa. Lineage (NCBI taxonomy): Eukaryota > Viridiplantae > Streptophyta > Magnoliopsida > Myrtales > Combretaceae > Laguncularia > Laguncularia racemosa. The sequence continues at coordinate 546,618 of JBBMOL010000312.1, read as the reverse complement.
TAGGCTAACCAATGCATCAAGTACTTTCATACAGTTGATGAGTCACATCTTATATGATTTCGTAAGTATGTTCATAGTAGTATACTTTGATGATATTTTGATCTATAATGCTAATTTGCGATTACTTGTTAAGCATTTAAAATATGTTTTTATGGTATTATGAGCTGAGAAGTTATATGGTAATTTGAAGAAATGTGCTTTCCAGTTAACCTTAGGTTATTTTTCTTGGCTATGTTGCATCTAGTGATGGGATAGGGAGAAAATTCGAGCTATTACTGAATGGCCACAACCTCAATCTATGTTTAAAGTCCATAGCTTTCATGTATTAGCTTCCTTCTATAGACATTTTGTGCATAAGTTTAGCACCATAGTAGCTCCTTTAACAAAGTTAACTAATAAAGGGAAAGAGTTCAAATGGATTGAGTGAGCACAATAAAGTTTTGAATTAATAAAAGAGAAGCTTACCGTTATGCCAATACTTTGCATTACTTGAACTTGATTAAACATTTGAGTTGGAGTGTGACAGGTTTGAAGTTGGCATCGATAAGAGCAATTTTGATGTAAGAGCAATGACACATAGCTTATTTTAATGAGAAGCTACAAGGCATCACTCTTAACTATTCTACTTATGATAAGGACTTATATTCATCGATCAAAGCTTTGTGTGTCTAGCAACACTATTTACTACCTAAGTAGTTCTTCATCTACACAGATCACGAATCACTCCAGCACTCGAAGGGATAGACTAAACGTTTAAAGTGACAAGCTAGGTGGATAGAGTTTCTAAAGAGTTTCTATTATGTGATTAAGGACAAATAAGGCAAGTCAAATGTAGTGGCAAATGCTTTATCACAAAGGTATGTCCTCATTAATACATTGCAATCCTAAATGATGGGTTTTGAAATTATTACAAAAAAATATAGTGTTGATGCCTACTTTGCTCCTATATTTGTTAAGTATCTTAAAGGGAAGAAATTGAACGACTATTATGTAGTGGAGGGATTTCTATTCAAGTAAGTAATTTTGTGTATACCTAAATGGTCAATGAGGGAGTTGATAGTGAAAGAGGCTAATGATGGGGGGTTATTGAGTCACTTTGGTGAAAAGAAGACCAAAAGCTTATTAAGAGAACACTTCTTCTACCTAAAATTGAAGAGTGATGTTCACAAAGTTATAGAACAATTTAGTGTCTATAAGAATGCTAAAAGCAAAAGAGAAGCCTATGCGCTATATATGCCATTGCTAGTTCCATCATAGCCTTGGGACGAGCTATTTATGGATTTTTTTTCTTAAGGTTACCTAGGATAGTGCATGGAAAGGATTCTATAATGGTCATGGTGGAATGTTTTAGCAAATTGACGATATAATGTTTATTGCTATTTTTTTTTTTTGCAAGAGATTGTCAAACTTAATGGCATTCCCAGGAGCATCATATCAAATAAGGATATGAAGTTTTGTACTTTCTTCTAGAAGTCTACGTGAAAAAGATTTGGTACTAAATTTCTCTTCAACACCACTTATCATCCTTAATCGAATGACCAGATTGATGTTGTCAACAAAACACTTAAAGATTTATAAGTGAGCTACTATTGGGAAGAACTTGAGAGATTAGGATCAATGATTACTAATAAGCATTATAAAATAGTTATTATTTGTAACATTTATAATAGCCTTTTGTTTAAATCTCTTACATTTTGAATGGATATTGCACTTAACACTCTTTATTTTGATTATAGATCTTTGAAAAGTAATTTATAATTTAATAGAAGAATTTCATGAAATTTGAAGTAAAAATATCAATTTTACAAAATTAGAAAGCACAACACGGTGAAGAGTATAGCCATGTCTAAGGCTATGTAGAATAGAACAAGGTAGAGCATTTTGGAGAAGCCATGCAAGTAGCCGTATAGAAGTACACGAGTAAGAACACCCCTATGTTAGATGGCATGAGAAGGCAATTTTTCAATATATTTGAAATAGAATGGTACACAGGCAATAGCATGACCATGCTATAACCATGCCAAGCTAAAATCTAACTTTTTGAAATTTATTTCCAAGGTTAATTTCACTTCCCAAAGAAGCCATTACTGCTTATTGAATTAATATTTCTTAGTTTATGAAGATTCTTAAGATTTTTTTTAGGAAACTAAAACTTTGCTAAAAGGGCATAAATTGATGACTATATAAGGTGTATGAATTTCTAGTAGGAGAATTGTAGATTGATAGTAGCATACTAATAGAGTTTTAGTATTATTATTTATTTGATGCATTTTTTTCATGCACTTTTTTTATATTGACACTTTTAGTTTCAATATATTGCTAGCTTAAATTTTCTATTATACTTTGGTATGATGAATCCTATAATGAATATTTAATTTTTCTAATTTATTATTTAATAAATTATTTGTTATTCTTGTGATCCAATTATGTGTTCTTCATTGTTTTCAATTTAATATTGCTAGGGTATTAGTTTGAATTTTGATTTCTTATATAGAGATTGAGAGATCCTATATTAGAATAGATCTAGCATAATTTGAAGGAGTTGCACATAATCTTAAAGATAAGACAATATAAATCTTCCAAATTAGAGTTAAACTTAATAGCAGAATTCATAGATCAAATGTAATGCAATTCTAGGGGTTTTAATTAGGAAGGGATTCCAATTAATCAACCTAGAATTAGGAATTAGTAGACTCAAGAGAGTTATTAGTTTAAATTAAGAATTCCCATGGTCCAAGAATATAACAATGAAATTGAATAATAATTAGTTAATTACATTAGTAGTTTTATGGGGATTTAACATCCAATTACACTTTTAATGATCATTGTTTTCTTTAGTTTACTCGTTGTTTGATTTTACTCACTCTACTCGATTTTTCAAATTATATTATAAGAAAAGGCTAACCACTAGTAATCATAGTCCCTATGGGATCAACACTTGATATCAATATCTACTATACTATAAAATTGATAGATGCACTTGCCTATAAGTCTAAGGTAGTAGGATAAACTGATATCAATTACAAATTGTTAAATTTGCATATAACCAGTCAATTTATAGCTCTATTAGGAAAACACCATTTAAAGCGATTTATAGATTCAACTTAACCATTCCCATGGACATGATTACTGTAACGACTAGCCAAAAGGAAAGCATTAGTGGAGTTGATAAAGTTCAGCTGGTTTAAAGTGTCATGCCCTAATCTAAGGGCTCTTCGTGACAACCTACCACAATCGCTTAACCCCTCATTAAGCAACCGCGAAGCATCTTATCTTCAACATGGTACCTGTTAATCAAAGTAATAATATTCCCTGCTGCAAGATAACTAATCACATAAAATATCATTGAGCCTCAGATGGGTCCCATTACACTACTATAGGTACACCCAAGATCATATCAGGTCACTTAATTACATTTTCATCAGTTACAAAAATCCATTCTAAAGATGCCTACCTCAATCTAGGCCTCACAACCTTTCCACAACCATGCCCACTAGTGATGCGACAAGTGCTCACCTTGGTTCATCCGTTTATCATGAAGTTTAGGTAGTCTCGACCTGCAAGGCAAAATCTATAAGAGGGTAAGCTAAAGCTTAGTGTGATAGGGTGTAATCTCTTAGTGTTGCAACAAATGCAAAAAAATTTAAGCAAGTTATCAAACAAGTGCTATACATGAATGCAGCATCTCACATAGTCTTCTGGTAACCGACATGAAGTTTAGGGTTTACACCCCCCTTGACCTTAGGTTGAGGATTCCGAAGCCACCATTAGTGCTTGGGTCTTACACACAATTTAGTTTCTCTTATCACTTTATTATATTTATGTCTTAGCTTTAATGATCTAGGCTCAGGTGCCTCAATACACCGAGCATTTACACCCTCAAAAGACAGGTCGAACTCGGAACCATAAAGGTGCAACAATCCCCTAATCACTTAGTTCGCACTTGGCGGAACAACGATCTTTTGATCACTTCTGGTGTATCCTATAGTAGTGATAGCCTTCAATCTCATGCAATGTCTCATGAAAATGCATGCTAGGTTATTAATTAAACCTCATAATTAGTTAAAGTTTTGAGGGTGATCATACAAGGTCGTATATATGCAATCATCAATCATATGGACAACCAATCATAACACATGGAATCATTCTAGGAGCAAGGCATAACTTGATGCAAACAAGAAGACAACATATATGCGATTGATGCGATGGATTGTTAAGTGAAGGAGTACTAATACAACTTCCATCGTTGCACTCCTCTTTCCTCACTCACCCCTTATATCTTACGTCCATAACTATAACTACATGTCTTATCCTTAGATATGCCTACATATAACCTATAGCGCATGGATGTTGAATTTGGTTCCCATACCTCCTTTGGTCATATATACCTCATGTGGATCAATGCATGTTGTATTTGTGGTCATGTAATACCACTCTTCCTACCTTATTACTATATAACCATAATATACGTCACATGCATCATCTTATCTTTCTATCTCACTTGTGCACCACATATGTACATACAAGTCCAAGGACATAGATCATTGGAGCCTAGAATTCCATCCCCACAATTTGTGATGCGCATTAAGGCTTGCCTACATTCTTCACATCAATTATTACTACCAGCAACAACATACATGCCATAATGATTTCCTTTCCTACCACTTGTAAATTCACGCCTACTTACATTAAGTAAATAAACTCCACATTTACATACCCCCACATGTTGTCTCAAAGTCCCATTCATGGATTTTCTCCTTTCTTCCCATTCCTCAACACATGGACTCACAAGAACTAACACCTATATAATCTTAACTCCCAACTCTATTCCATCTAAAGCTCACATCCTCAAGTGAGCCTTCCAACTCCACATCCATTATTCTACTTACGGACAATAACATATATAGAGTTGTCAACGCTCACTAACAATGGAGGAAAACAAACATACTAAATCCATTATATTCTTATGTACACACTCACGTTCACCCACTGCCCATGGAGAGAAGTTTTTCCTCTAAATTCAGTTCACACCTAAACACTACTTGCAACAGGGGAGGGGATGCCACGCCCCTCCCTAGGTACTCAACGTGACAACCTGCTACGATCATCCAACCCTAGCTAGGCGACCACAAAGCGTCTCTATGCAAGTGCTATACCTGTTTAATCACATTATAACATTCGATGCCTCTGACATTCATTTACTCCAATACTCGTAACATATATATATCCAATAGAAATATTAGATGACTATCTATTTACATAACTGCTAGTGGGCCCCATTTCATATACATATACAAAAGTTCCATTGAGCCTACCATGGTTCCTACATTTCCGTAATTCAAATCTATCGAACTAACTCATGTACTAATCCTCACTTCCACCCACAATATCTATGATCTTCTAGTTTTACAACAAAGGCTTACCTTAATCCGACGACCTATAAGAAAGTTTAGATAGTCGCAACTTGCAAGACAAAATCTATGGGAGGGTAAGCTATAAGCTTAGTGAGATAGAAGTGCAATCTCTCAATGTTGTTATTACACAAGAAATTTCAAACAAGTTATCAATCATATGCTATGCATGAGCAACTACATGAATGCATCAATTCACATGGTCTTCCGGTAACTAACGTGAAGTGTAGGGTTTACACCCCCCTTGACCTTGGGTTAGGGATTCTGAAGCCACCATCAGTGTCCAAATCTCACAACCCGGTTTAATTTCTCATTACTTAATATTTATTATCTATTCATTTTATCATCGGACGCTCCCATACACTTGCAACAGTTGGAGCAACACCCTTAAAGACACTTTCGACAAGGAACCGGTAAGGCGCAGACAATCCCTTAGTCCAGTAGTTCGCTTAAGATGGCTCAGTAATATCACAATTACTTCTAGATGCCCTGTGATAGTGATGGCCTTCAAACTTATGCAATGTCTCATGTAATGCAGGTCTCATTTTAGTTAAATCTCAACTTCCGATTAATCGACTTAAAGTGATTAATCAGTATACGATAACAACCAATCTACACAAGGGAAGTAAAACAATTCTATTAACCATTCAACAAACAAGCATCGGACTATCATTTTAAATTTCAAAGTCGACCCATCACATCTCGCACTCTTGAACCCTTCTTTAATAGTGCGATTTTGCATCCATTGTAAAATTTTTATTTATTTATTATTTTATTTTATTTTGTTTTTTTTTTTTGTTTCAATGGAGAAAAAAGAAGGTTTAAGGATGATATGAACAAAAGACGAGGTAAAATTTGGCAAAAAATGGAAAAAGTTGAAATTTCAGTTAGCACAACCATTAGCACAGGCTGTGCTGAAGCTAGTGCTGGGTCAGAAAAATGGTCAGAAGCAAGAAACATTTCAACCCTACCCCAAGCACGGCCGTGCTAGAGCCCGTGTTGAACCTGGCACTGAAGATAATGCATTTTGAAGTCAACACGACCTTGAGCATAGCCATGTTGACACCCATGCTGACCCTGTTTATGAAAAACTATGAATGGATACTTACTCCCGCATACTTTTTATATGTAATTGCACTTCATATGTGTACATACATATACACACATGTTTTAACACATACACATATATAACTCGTACTTTTACATCCAAAAAGTGCACATACTCACACACAAAATATGTATATCCCCTTTTTCATATTTACTCCTACATAATATGAATATATACACATCCTTCACGTGAATATAACGTACACATACGTGATCACAAAGCAACACAACTTGATATAACACTTACTCAACAAATAATCACTCAATACAACACGTCATAGAGTCCTATTCACCTAGGTCTCATTGTTTCTCACTTTTATTCAAAATAATCCTCAAGTATCCCACCAAATGCTTTTTCCTTGCCTAAAACGTAAGGAAAAATATATCATCAGATACTATTTGAGCTTAAGAATTTCGTATCTATCGTATTTCTAATTGAGATCGTTCGTTCTAGGCTAAATGTAAAGATTTCTACACAAAAGACTTAACATCTAAACTTAAAAAATAATCCCGTTGATAGTCTCAGTTCGTGATTTGGAAGTCGTATGCGAAAACTAAAAATTTTTTTCTAAAATTTTCTTCTTCTTCCTCTCCCCTTTTTCTCACATTCTCTCTTTCTTTTTCCAGAATTTTCTTTGGAATTCTGGCGTTTCTCCTCGTTTTCGATGCACGGTGTACTTTATATAGTCACTGTGCATCTTACCGACTTAACTTTTTTTTTTCTACTTATTTATTTTATCTTTAGCTATTAATAAATTATTAATTAAAATCTTAAAATTTAAGTTTTTCATTATGAAATTTTACATTTAGGAATTTGACTATTCGAATTATAATTATCCATTTGAAATTTTTATTTAAAATTTTGAATTTGTAATTTCCTATAAATTTTTCTTATTTAACCTAATATAGTTCGAAATTTAGATTTCGAGAAATATATATTCTTTATTTTAAATTCTCATGATTTATAATTAATTTCCATAGTATTTTTCTAGTGTTATATTTTATGAATTTCGTGGGTTTTACATCCTCCCCTCCTACAAAAAGTTTTGTCCTCAAAACTTCAGTACGTACCTAGTTTCTCGAAGAGTTAAGGGTATCTTTCCTTCATCTCCTCTTCTTTCTCCCAAGTTGCTTCTCATTTCGAGTGTCAGCTCCATTAGACCATGACGAATCGGATAATCTTGCTATGTAACTCTCGAGTCTAAAAGTCAAGGATTTGAATGAGGTATTCTTTATACATTAGATTCGGCTGGAGCGTTAGGATATCCATTTCAATAGCTTGATTTGGATCTGGGGTACACTTTCGAAGCAATGACACATGGAACACATCATGGATTCCTGATAGTTGGGTGGCAATGCAAGGCGATAGGCTACTTCACCAATTCTTTCTAGCACTTCATACGACCCTACATATCTAGGACTCAGTTTTCCTTTCATTCCAAATCTTCTTGTTCCTTTGATTGGAGTAACTTTCAAATAAACGTGCTCTCCTGGTAGAAATTCAATCTCTCTCCTTTTTAAGTCCGCCTAGCTCTTCTGGCGGTCTTGAGTTTCCTTCATTCGTTTTTTGATGATTGCAACCTTGTTTATCGTTTCTTATAATAGATCTAGCCTAATGGTGCTCCTTTCAGATTCATCCCAATACAGTGGAGATTTGCATTTTCTTCCATATAAAGTTTCGTAAGGGTCCATTTTGATCGATGAGTGATAACTGCTGTTATAGGCAAACTCGATTAGTGGTAAATGTCGATCCTAACTATCTTTAAAGTCCAATGCACAAGCTCTCAACATATCTTCTAACATTTGGATCGTTTGCTCAGATTTTCCATCAGTTTGAGGATGATACATTGTACTAAATTGCAGTTTTATCCCTATAGCTCGTTGTAAGCTTCTCCAAAATTTGGATACAAACCGTGAATCTCGATCAGATATGATACTTTGTGGCACTCCGTAGAGTCTCATGATTTCTCGTAAATAAATTCCAGCCAATTTGTCTAAAGAGTATGTCATATTGATGGGTAAGAAATGAGCAAATTTAGTCAATCAATCTACGATCACCTATATAGCTTCGTGTCTAACTTTTGTTCTTGGTAATGCTGTAACGATATCCATTGTATTTCATTCCCATTTCCACTCTGGAATTGGCAATGGTTAGAATAATCCACTAGGTCTTTAATGTTCAACCTTAACTCATTGGTAGATAGAACACTGAGAAACATATCATGCTATATCCTTTTTCATGCCTTCCCACCAATAACCCTTCTTGAGTTCTTGATACATCTTGTTTCCTCCTAGGTGTACGGTGTATCCAGAGTTATGAGCTTCATCCAAAATCTCATTTCTTAATTTTGAGTTTACTGGTACATACCATCTACCCCATAGTTTTAGGATTCCTTTTGAGTTCACTTTAAGGTCGTGTTGACTCCTCATTCCACTTTATCTCGGAGTTCTATTATTTTTGTGTCAGTGTGCTACATTTCCTTGATCTCATCTAGAAGTGTAGGCCATACTTCTAGAGTGGCTAATTGGGCCTCTTCTTCATGCCAAGCAAATTCGATTCCCAGTTTTTCAAATTCTTGTATCAACTGCTGTTGTTCTTGATGAGATCCGGGATGAGAGCCAAGCCGAAAGAAGAAATGTGGATCCTCTTGAAGTGCCGCCTGGACCGATCATAAGAAATCGAGCAAAACGATTCAAGGAAGCACTTAACGGGTTGATAAAGGTTGTACATGAAGCCGGAAAGGATTGGAGCAATCATGGAGTTGGAACAGATTGGAACAACCATTGGAAGACCCTTGCTTTTGTACAAGTTATACTGGACACGGGTTGAAGAGGGCATGTACTTTCAAGGCACGGCCGTATAGGACTCTCAAGATTGCCTAGAATCATACACGGCTAGATATACGGTTAAAAGGCACGGCCGTGTATGGAGTCAAGCAAAACCACAAAAAGATACACGGCTAAAGTACACGGGCGTGTATGTTGCCAGAAGTTGCACAGACAGATACACGGTCAAAGTACACGGGCGTGTATGTTGCCAGAAGTTGCACAGACAAGTACACGGCCAAAGTACACGGGCGTGTACACAGGCCGTGTATCCCCTATCGACCAGCTTGTTCTGTTTCGCGTTTTTATGTCACTTAACTAAACTACGTCGTTTTGGACTTGTTTTTACACGAATTGTAACCCTAGTATAAAAGCTCCTAGGGTTTAGAACAACTTAGATTAGACATCATTGAACATAAAACACTTTTGAGAGGCACCTCTCTTGGTTCTTCAAGAACTTAATTCAAACTTATTGGATTGATTTCCGTGGCGTTCATCCCGACTTATCAATCGGTTTTCCATCCCGATTGTGGCGTCTTCACTTTTATACCAAGGTTCTTGTCTCGCTTATAGACAACGGGTCGCGGTTTTCCACTTTAGGTGTTTGGGCGTCTTAGGCAACGAATTTCCGAACGTATTGGTATTGGGTTTCATCACGGGTTGGCGTAGTTCGTATCAGTTTGGTATCAGAGCTTAGGTTTGTCAAAACATCAAGTTCGGTTGAGGAAGGTAATATCAAAACCCTAACTCCAATCGTTCATATCAATTATCATGTTCAATTCCGCAATATTAATTGTCTTTTGATAGTGTAGTATTTACTAGTCGATTGTAAAAAAAAAAAAAAAGAGTAAAAATCACGACCAAAAAAAAAAAGGGGAAAAGAAAAGAAAAGAGAAACGTGATCAAAGCCAAAAACAGAGACAAAAAAAAATCGGATAGAAAAATAGAGGAAAATTTTACGAACCCTAGAGTTGGTTTTGAATTCTACGGAAGGAAATTGGTGTAGTTCGGGTTATTTCCAAGAGAATTGAGAATAGGAAATTGGTGAGTGATATCATCGTTGTTTGTGAGAATACACGAGTGACTGTGTGATATCATCATTTAAGCGAAACACGTAAGGGAGTGTATCGTGAGGTTTGATCATATATATATCTGTGTTGTACTAATCTTTTATGCAGGAACTGTGTCGAGGCAACATTCTCCGAAAGGTGAGAGGGGAAGGTTTGATGCTAGGTTAGTAATTGAGGCATTGAGGGGAGAAATGAAGAGGATGTTCCAAGAGGGAATGGAACAAATTCATGAGACGGTAGAGCAAAGACTAGAGCAATCCACAAATGTATTCGAAGGGCGTAAGAAGGAGAGTCGTTCTAGGAGAGTACCGAGGGGTGGAGATGAAATGACGGATGATGATTTGTATGAGCCTTCTGTTGGGAGTTATAGAGGTTATAGTGGTCGAAATAGAGGAACTAGAGAATGGGAAGATAGAGGAGATAGGAATAGAGAGAATGATCAATTGAGTAGCATAAAGATGAAGATTCCTCCGTTCCAAGGGAAGAATGATCCCGAGGCGTATTTAGAATGGGAGAAAAAGGTGGAGATGATGTTTGATTGTCACAACTATAGTGGGAGAAAGAAGGTGAAACTTGCTGCCATTGAATTTTCAGATTATGCTATAGTGTGGTGGGATCAATTAATGTTGAATAGAAGAAGGAGTGGCGAGCCACTTATTGTGTCTTGGGAAGAGATGAAGAGAGTGATGAGAAAGCGGTTTATACCTGCATATTACTATCGTGAATTGCACAACAAGTTGCAAACTCTGAGGCAGGGAAGCCGAAGTGTGGATGAGTATTTCAAAAAGATGGAAGTCACTATGATTAGGGCAAATGTAAAAGAGGATAAAGAGGCTACAATGGCTAGATTCCTTGCTGGGTTGAATAGAGAAATCCAAAATGTGGTTGAATTGCAGCATTATGTAAAATTGGAGGATATGGTTCACATGGTTATAAAGGTTGAGAACCAGCACAAGCGAAAGGGTTGTAGTAGTGCACGATTTCAATAGGGTAATGGTTCATCCACTTGGAAGACTAATCAATGGAAGAAAGAAGAAAAGCCTTTACCCACCAAACCAAAAGGAGAGCTGAGGTAAGCGGGTTCTACTTCTGGTAATCAAGGTAACCCTGAATCTTCTACTTCTAGAAATCGTGACATTAGATGCTTTAAATGTCAAGGTAGAGGCCATATTGCTAGTCAATGTCCAAATAGGCGTGTGATGATTTTGCGTGATGATGGTGAGTATGACACTGAAGGGGATAGTGAAGAAGATGATATGCCACCATTAGAGGATGCTAGTGATGATGAGGAGCCTGCAATGGGAAGGCTAGTGGCGGTAGTGAAGAGAGCTTTGAATGTGCAGGTGAAGGAAGAAGAAGAGGTGCAAAGAGAAAATATATTTCATACTAGATGTTATTTAGGAGATCACATTTGTAGTTTGATCATTGATGGAGGGAGTTGCACCAATGTAGTGAGCAATTTTATTGTTGAGAGGTTGGGGCTCAAAACTGTTAGACACCCTGGCCCATATAAATTGCAGTGGTTGAATGATAGTGGTGAGACTAAGGTGAGTAAGCAAGCCTTGTTTGGGTTTCGCATTGGTAGGTATGAGGATGAGGTGTTATGTGATGTAGTGCCAATGCAAGCATGTCATGTGTTGTTGGGGAGGCCATGGCAATTTGATAGGAAGGTTGTTCATGATGACTTTTCTAACAAGTATACGCTTGTTCACCAAGGGAAGAGCTTTAATCTTAAACCTTTAACACCTAAACAAGTGTATGAGGACCAATTGCAGCTACAACAGTCTTTTGCAAAACATAAGGTGAGTGAAAAGTAGAGTGAGAGTGAGAGAGCAAAAGACAATGAGAAAGAAAAGGAATATAAAAGTCAAGATCAAAAGGAAAAGGAGAGGAAGTCTGGAAAGAGTGTGAGAGGCCAAGTTGAAGGGGGATCAACTTTGGTGGTGAGTGAAAAGGAGAGGGCAACCTTGCAAAAGGAGAGTTGTGTGGCAAGAGCGAGTGTAGTAAGGAGAGTGTTAGTGATGAGGCAACCTATGTTGTTGCTGGTTTTCAAGGAAACATATTTGATTACTAACGAATTATCTAATGCTTTGCCTAGTGTAGTTGTGTCTCTTGTGCAGGACTTTGAAAATGTCTTTCCGAAGGAACTCCAAAGGCAGTTTGATGAATTAATGGAGAAGGGATACATGAGAGAAGGCATGAGACCATGTGCAGTGCCTGTGATGTTGGTGCCTAAGAAGGATGGGTCATGGAGAATGTATGTTGACTGCCGCGCCATCAACAACATTACGGTAAAGTATCATCCCATTCCGTGTTTAGATGACTTCTTAGATTGGTTATATGAGTATAGTGTCATTCCTCATGAGCCTTGGATAGACATGTCCATAGGTTTTGTGTTAGGATTATCTAGGCCTAGGCATGGTCGAGATTCTATTGTTGCGGATGTGAGTAGGATTTCTAAAATGGTTCATTTCAATCCTTGTCATAAAACTGATGATGCTATACACATTGTTGATTTGTTCGTTAGAAAGGTAGTGCGTCTGCATGGTATACCTAGAAGCATTGTTAGTGATCGAGATGAGAAATTTTTGAGTCATTTTTGGAGAGTATCATGGAAAAAGTTGAGAACTAAACGGATGTTTTCAACTATCTGTCACCCACAAACTGATGGGCAAATTGAGGTGGTTAATAGGACGTTAATTCAATTGTTAGGGGCAATCATAGAGAAGAACATTAGGACTTGGAAGGATTATCTACCATTTGTGGAGTTTGCATGTAATAGGGCTTTAAATAGCATTATTCATTGTTCACCATTTGAGATTGTGTGTGGCTTTAACCCACTAGATCCTATTTATATCTTACCATTGCAACCTAACAAGTTTGTGAGTTTTGATGCTGATTTTAAGACAGATTTCGTGAGAAAGCTAAATATTGAGCGAAGAGCGGAGCAGTATGTGAAACAAGCCAACAAGGGTTATCAACAAGCTGTTTTTAAACCTGGAGATTGGATTTGGGTTCACATGCACAAAGAGCAGATTCCCGTACAGCGTAGATCTAAATTACTTCCTAGAGGCGAAGGACCAATTCAAATTCTTGAATACATCCATGATATAGCATACAAGAAAGATTTACCAGGTAAGTATCCAGTAAGTGTCACGTTTAATGTTACTGATTTGAGTCCATTTGATGCAGGAAATGATTTGAGGACAAATCTTTTTCAAGAGGAGGGGAATGATGAGATCCGGGATGAGAGCCAAGCCGGAAGAAGAAATGTGGATCCTCTTGAAGTGCCGCCTGGACCGATCATAAGAAATCGAGCAAAACGATTCAAGGAAGCACTTAATGGGTTGATAAAGGTTGTCCATGAAGCCGGAAAGGATTGGAGAAATCATGGAGTTGGAACGGATTGGAACAACCATTGGAAGACCCTTGCTTTTGTACAAGTTATACTGGACACGGGTTAAAGAGGGCGTGTACTTTCAAGGCACGGCCGTGTAGGACTCTCAAGATTGCCTAGAATCATACACGGCTAGATACATGGTTAAAAGGCACGGCCGTGTATGGAGTCAAGCAAATCCATAGAAAGATACACGGCTAAAGTACACGGGTGTGTATGTTGCCAGAAGTTGCACAGACAGATACACGGTCAAAGTACACGGGCGTGTATGTTGCCAGAAGTTGCACAGACAAGTACACGGCCAAAGTACACGGGCGTGTACACAGGCCGTGTATCCCCTATCGGCCAGCTTGTTCTGTTTCGCATTTTTATGTCACTTAACTAAACTATGTCATTTTGGACTTGTTTTTACATGAATTGTAACCCTAGTATAAAAGCTCCTAGGGTTTAGAACAACTTAGATTAGACATCATTGAACATTAAACACTTTTGAGAGGCACCTCTCTTGGTTCTTCAAGAACTTAATTCGAACTTATCGGATTGATTTCCGTGGCGTTCATCCCGACTTATCAATCGGTTTTCCATCCCGATTGTGGCGTCTTCACTTTTATACCAAGGTTCTTGTCTCGCTTATAGACAACGGGTCGCATTTTTCCACTTTAGGTGTTTGGGCGTCTTAGGCAACGAATTTCCGAACGTATTGGTATTGGGTTTCGTCACGGGTTGGCGTGGTTCGTATCAGTTCTGTCAAGAGTGTTGCCATTTGGCCATGATTCTTTCTACTTAAAGCATTTGCCACAGCATTGGCTCTTCCTAGGTAGTAGTTGATACCAAGATCATAATCCTTAAGAAGTTCAAGCCATCTTCTTTACCGTATATTCAACTCCTTTTGAGTGAATAGATATTTCCAACTTTTATAATTCGTATATATTTCGCATCTTTGCCCATATAGATAATGTCTCCATATTTTCAGGGCAAACCCAATAGCAGCTAACTCCAAATCATGAGTGGGATAGTTCCTCTCATGTGGTTTCAAGTCTAGAGGCATAAGCTACTACTTTCTCATTTTGCATCAACACACAACCCAATCTATTTCAAGAATCGTCACCTATACTGGGTAAAATCAAGATCGGAGCTATAATTAGTCGTTGCTTCAATTCTTAGAAGCTTCTTTCACAAGCTTCATCCCATAGGAACTTCACTTCTTTCTGGGTCAGCGTAGTTAGTGGTTTTGATATTTAGGAAAAAAATTTCACGAATCATCTGTAATATCCAACTAACCCAAGAAAACTTCTTACTTTTGTTATGGTTGTGGGTTGCTTCTAATCAACCGTGGCCTCTATTTTAGCTGGATCGACTGTTATTCCTTAGCCAGAGACGATATGTCCCAAAAATGCTACTTGTTGCATCCAAAACTCACACTTAGATAATTTTACATATAATCAATGCTCTTTCAACAATCCTAGAGCAATCCTCAAATGCTCCTCATCTTCTGCTAGCGTGTTAGAAAATATGAGAATGTTGTTAATAAAAACCACGATGAACTTATCTAAAAATGGCTGAAAAATTCTATTCATGAGGTCCATGAATATGGGTAGAGCATTCGTTAACTCGAATGGCATAACTAGAAATTCATAATGGCCATATCTCATTCAAAAAGTAGTCTTGAGGATATCTTCCGATTTGATTTTCAACTAATGGTATCTGGATCATAAGTTAATCCAGGAAAAGATATTAGCTCCCCTCAATTGATCAAAAAAAATCATCGATTCTTGGTAATGGATACTTATTCTTGATAGTCACTTTATTCAATTCACGATAATCAATACATAACCGCATGGATCCATCCTTTTTCTTGACAAACAATACTAGAGCTCCCCAAGGAGATACACTCAGTCGAATAAACCCCTTTTCAATTAGTTCTTGTAATTGTTTCTTCAATTCCTACAATTCGATTGGAGCCATCCGATATGGTGCCATCGAGATTGGTTCAGTACTAGGTTTAGTCTCAATGGTAAAGTCCAATTCTCTTGAAGGTGGCAGTCTTTGTAATTCTTCAGGAAACACCTCAGGATATTCCTTAATAATGGGTATTTCTTCTAACCTTGGCGATTCCTTCTCTACCTCCACTACACTTATTAAGCACATGCTCTAGTTTTGAATACCTTTTCCTTTCTCTTGAACCACATTGGTAAAAGCTTTAGGAGTTTTTCTTGCTTGTCCTCAAAACACTATGATTTTTGTCCCTGGCTTATTAAACTGCACTTCTTTATTCTTGCAGTATACGTAGGCGTAATATTGAGATAACCAATCCATTCCCAAAATTGCTTCATAACCTTTCATAGCCAAGACAATTAGATTTGCAGGCATATTCCTTCCTTGTATTTCGATGGGGCAATCTTTTACCATTTCTTTAGTGATAGCTTGCTCTCTAGCAGGAGTGCTTATCCTTAAGGTCTGTAAAGATGGTTAAATTCCTAGCCTTCGTTGTTGGGTTACCACTATACTTATGAAAGAATGTGAAACTCCCGTATAGAATAGTACAAAAGTGGGTTGTGCAGCGATTAGAACAATTACTATGCTCATTCGTTATTCTTCTTATACTAGTAATTCTTTCATAGGTTTTTATAAATTCTTCTCCCTAGTCCTCATGTATATAAGATATGATAAGTAGATAAGTCTAATTTCAATGTACCTGTTACTACGTCTCCTTCTTCTGAATATTCCATGGCTATTAAATCAATGTGTTGATACTATTTGGGCTCTTCATCAATCCATTCTTCCATGTTCGTGCTTTCGATAGTAAATACTTGAGCACTACTAGCTTAAGGGTTAGCTCCTTGCGTACTCTACCTTGTCGATTTGTTGGTTAGTCTTTCATTGGTAGCTTTAGGTGTTATCGTTTTAGCTCCAGGTCCTTGGTACTTCTTGGGACACATGCTAGATAGATGTCCAGGTTGTCTACATTAATAACAAGTTATAATATTTTTCCATGGATGGTTTATTGCTTGGTGGTTATCCATTCCACTTTTGAAGCATTTCCCTTTCAGGAGGTTACAATCTCTTGGATAGTGTTCTTATCCACACTTCCAACACTTTGCAAAAATTTGTTTCGCCTAGTAGGGAATTACCGACGGCTTTGTACTTGGAGGTCTCATGTTCATCATTAGCCTTTTTCCTCTATCATTTGGGATGGGTAGGAATAAAGGTCTTTTCATTGGAATGCGTGCTCCAACATTTAACTTTGCTTGATTTCTCATCTGTTCCATTCCTTGTTTAGTTTGCTCCAAGGATCGAGCTTTACTTACTACCTTAACATATGTTTTCAACTTGAATTCAAGGATTTGTCATTAGGTTTCAGCATCTAACCCATTCATGAATAACTGCCTCTTTAATTCATCTAAATCCTTATAAATATATGGGGCAAATTGTAGCAATCTAATAAATTCGTTTTTCATACTGATCAATGCTTTTCGAACCTTTTTCTAGTTAGAACAATTGTCCACTCAGTCACATTCTGACACTTTCTGGGAAATATTCTTTAAAGAATTCTTCTTGAAAAGTTTCCCAAGAAATTGGTTGAGGTAATGCCCTCTGTATCGCATCCCACCATATCCTAACCCTAGCTTTCAGCATATAGGAAGTGTAGGCTAGTCTTTGGTAATCCTCTACCTCATAAGCGTCAAATGATCTTTCTAATTGAGCTATCCATTCTTTGGCTTCTTCTAGCTTTCCATACGTTCCATCAAAGAATCTATTAAAGCATATGAAATCGGGAAACGTACTTTTCTACACACGACCACTTTCCCTCTGATTATTCCTGAGTTTATCTTCTATTTACAATGTGTGAGTGGTTCGGACTAGTGGAGATGACGATGGTGCTTGTTGTGGCTGTTGAGGCTCTACTGGTAGTGTCTGTTGTGCTTGCGATGGTGGAGTAACCGGTTGGGATGATGATTGACCTCCTAGCATCAGTCGTTGAATTAACAAGGCTTGTTGTTGCACTAGCTGTTGTACAGTTGTTTCAAGCCTCGTGATGCATTCTTCTCTACTTCCTTCTCCTGCAATATGAGTTTCTGTCATGTCTTGTCTTTCGGATCTGGTCGCTTGTCCTGACGTTATAGGTTGACTTTCGAGATTTCCTTAAGGCATTATAGGTGGTGTTCCAATCGGTGGGGTTTCACTCTCGTTTCGACGTCCAAGAATTGTAGGAGCTTTTCGTCCCCTACTAATAGTTCCTCTAGAATGTATCAATGCACTTTTTATTATTTTAGAACATCTAACTGATGAGTATATTTTATGAATAATACAATTATCAACAAGAGTCTATAACATTTTTATATATTTATACTAAAGATCATAAATACACGGAAGTTTAAGTATTTACATATATTCCTCAAAATTCCATCTATACATATACATTAATTTAAAGGGATAAATATACATTGGCTATAAAATTTTCCTTTTTGGTTTCGCTAACAAGCATACACATTCTTCTATACATTATTTTCGAAAGTTAATGTTCCGTTCTGCTTTCTTCAAGTAACATTCATAATTACTCATTCGCATCATCGCTACTCTTATCAGTATCGCTTCTTCATTCTTCATTCTCTTCTTCTTCTTCTTTAGTTTCTTCCTCCTCCTCCTCTTCTTCTTCTTCTTCAGTTTCTTCCTCCTCCTCCTCTTCTTCTTTTTCTTCAGTTTCTTCCTCCTCTTCCTCTTCTCCTTCTTTTTCTTCAGTTTCTTTCTCCTCCTCCTCTTCTTCTTCTTTTTCTTCAGTTTCTTTTTTCTCCTCTTCTTCTTCTCTAGGGGAATCGAATGCTACGCTTTCATTTTCAGGAGTGCCTTCCAAGTCAAAAGTTCTTCAAGGAGAAAGCCTTCTTCTTCATATCCTTCTATCCATATCGCATGATTCTAGAAGTCACCATTTTCTTCTTCTAAATCTTCTTCTGGGTCCTCTTCTGGACCCTCTTCCGGGTCCTCTTCTAGATCCTCTCCTGGGTCTTCTTCTAGCACCTCCCCTTGATCAATCATTTCAAACTCTCGATGTTCAATATAATCAATAGTATCCTAAAAATTCTCAGGGTATAGTTGCCCTGGATCAATACTTGGTGTCCATTCGTAAATTGCCTTCTTATATTTCTGGTCATTTCTCCTAGATTTAATTGAAGGTACTAATACTTCTGGAGGATACCCCATCCCTAAATTAAATTGAGCTACAAATGTGACTTTATAAGGTACCTCTATCATGCCCTTCATTTGTGCGAATCAGGTCTCGAGAGCTAGTATAGCTATATACCTACTATATCGGTCTCCGAGATCTTCGCTCAGTCTGTCCAATTGCTCTTGCCAATATTCGGTTAATCTAATCCTCTAGTTCTCAATCAATTCATCTACGGTCTTATAGCGAAAAAAGTATTCGTAATGACGATGTAAAATCTCCATCCTCAATCGGTAGTTAATTAAATCATCTTCGTCCTTCATATAACATGTGTTCCGTTTCCTATCCAAGCGTCGTAGCATACCCTATATTTTATCAAATATAAGGAAATCGTAAATTTTAAGTTAATTAATTTAATTCCTAAGTTCTACCTACTCTCTCCTACTATGGTAGGTTCTCTTTAAAGAGTTACCGAATGAATTTCTTCAGACATTGATTCCTTAACCCAATCTATGTCTAATTTATAACCTATCTCAAACCTAGGCTCTGATACCAACACAAGTTGTAATGCCCCTCCCTAGGTACTCAATGTGATAACCCACTACGACCACCAAAACCTTGACTAGGCGACTACGAAGTGTCTCTGTCCAAGTACTATACCTATTTAATCACATTATAACATTCAATGCCTCTAACATTCATTTACTCTAATACTCGTAACATATACATATCCAATAGAAATATTAGATGATTATCTATTTACATAACTGTTCGTGGGTCCCATTTAAAATACATATACAAAAGTTCCATTGAGCCTACCATGGCTCTTACATTTCTGTAATTCAAACCTATCGAACTAACTCATGTACTAATCCTCACTTTCACTCACAATATCCAAGATCTTCTAGCTTTATAACAGAGGCTTACCTTAGTCCAACAACCCTTAAGAAAGTTCAGGTAGTCGTGACCTGCAAGACAAAATTTGTGGGAGGATAAGCTATAAGCTTAGTGAGATAAGAGTGTAATCTCTCAGTGTTGTTATTACACAGGAAATTTTAAACAAGTTATCAACCATATGCTATGCATAAGTAACCACGTGAATGCATCAATTCACATGGTCTTCCGGTAACCAATGTGAAGTCTAGGGTTTACGCCCCCCCTTGACCTTAGGTTAGAGATTCTGAAGCCACCATCAGTGTTTAAGTTTCACAACCCAGTTTAATTTCTCATTACTTAATATTTATTATTTATTCATTTTATCATCGGACGCTCTTGTGCACTTGCAACAGTTGGAGCAACACCCTTAAAGACACTCCAGACAAGGAATCGGCAAGGCGCGGGCAATCCCCTAGTCCAATAGTTTGCTCAGGGTAGCTCAATAATATCACAATTACTTCCGGATGCCCTATGACAGTGATAACTTTCAAACTTATGCAATGTCTCGCATAATGCATGTCTCATTTTAGTTAAATCTCAACTTTTGATTAATCGACTTAAAGTGATCAATCAATATACAATAACAACCAATCTATATAAGGGAAGTAAAACAATTTTATTGACCATTCAACAAACAAACATCAGACTATCATTTCAAATTTCAAAGTTAACCCATCACATCTTGCACTCTTGAACCCTTCTTCAATAGTGCGATTTCACATCCATTGTAAAATATTTATTTATTTCGTTTTTTTTTTGTTTCAATGGAGACAAAAGAAAGGTTTAAGGATGATATGAACAAAAGAGGAGGTGAAATTTGGCGAAAAATGAAGAAAGTTGAAATTTTAGTTTAGCACAACCTTCAGCATAGCTTGTGCTAAAGCCAGTGTTGAGTCAAAAAAATGGTCAAAAGTAAGAAACATTTCAGCCCTACCCCAAGCACGACCATGTTGGAGCCTGTGCTAAACCTGGCACTGAAGATAACGTGTTTCAAAATTAGCATGGCCTTGAGCATGGCTATGTTGACACCTATGTTGACCCTGTTTATGAAAAACTACGAATAGATGCTTAGTCCCGCATACTTTTTATACGTAATTGTACTTCATATGTGTACATACATATACACACATGTATTAACACATACACATATATAACTCATATTGTCATACCCAAAAAGTGCACATACTGATAGGAATCAAAATCCGTCAAGACCTATCATTAGGGCAAGAGCCAAAGGATTTCAATTCTTGGCGATGAGGGCCCATTTTGAGCACATCGACCCCGGAATTATTTTTTTACTAACCTCTTTTCTCTTATTCATGTATTTTATATTCCAACAAGCACACTTATCATGCTTTACAGGGCAATGGACAAACTCACTAAGACTCAGCTTGTAGGTTATTCATGGACCGACCTAAACCGGCAATGAGCTAGGCCGACGAATCCTATGGAAGAGTTAGCATGATGAAGACTATTTTTATTTGTAATTATTTCTTTAGACTATTTATGTGTAAGATTTTGGGACACTTTATTTGGTTGTAATTGAGTTTTAGGACCGACCACCGTAAAAATGGTATAGTTGTAATTTTATAGACTTTTTAACCCTAAAGGGAGCAAGTATAAATACTTGCTTAAGTAGGGTTTTGGGGGAGTTAGCCAAATTTTCAGAAAAGAACAAACACTTTATGTGTGAGGGTTAGGGTTTTCCAAATTCAAATTGCTCTTATCAATTTCAAATCCCAATTTGAGGTTGTGGCAAGTAGCTCCAAGACTAATTTGTGAGTAATATCAAATTTACCTTATTGCAATTTCCTTTCTACACTAATGAGTTGTATCTAAGGTTGATTTGGAAGTGTTATTAGCTGAATTTTGATGGCATTTGCAATCAAATTCTTGTTGCTTTAATTGATTAGTTTTAGCCTTTAAGTTTTAACCTTCAATTTAGCTTCATTTTGAACTGTGGATCAATTTGTTGGGAAAGTGGATCACAGAATTGGTTCTTGCTATTTTTGTGTGTAATTTACGTGGATTTATTTGTGATCATTGTTGTTTTGGAAGAATTTATCATTGTGGAATTGTTACTTTATATTTAGAGCATTCAGATTTCATTGCATTCCATTAAGGTTCATGCTAAACCTAGTAGTGTTGAGCCAAGATTGAACAAGTGTCTTGAGGTTTATAATTTGTTCCAATTGCATGTACTTAACTCCTAATTTAGGCACATCATATTTGGTATCAAAGCTGAACATATTTAGTTCATTTCAATCTTGATCACGTGGTGTTGAGGAATTGGTTATAAACATTAAGATTTGATGCCATTGTTTATGTGATTGGAAGCTAGTTTGATTGACATTGTCTAATTGTCTTTCAAATTGGTTTTGCATGTACTTAATCTTAGTTTTAGGCCCATCATGTTTCGGTATCAGAGCTATATCATACTTAGAATTAAGATTGATCACGCCATTGTTTGAAGGATTGGTCCATAAATATTGAGGAATTGCGCAATTATTGAACTAGTTTGATTGACATTATTTTATTGTCTTTCAAATTGGTTTGCATGTGCTTAATCTTGATTTTAAGCACATCACATACTCGCGTACATAGATGTATATCTCCTTTTTCATAGTTACTCCTATGTAATACGAATATATACGCACCCTTCACGTGAATATAATATATACGTACATGATCACAAAGCAACACAACTTGATATAACACATACTCAACAAATAATCACACAATACAACACATCATAGAGTCCTACTCACCAGGGTCTCATTGTTTCTCACTTCTACTTAAAATAATCCTCAGGTATCCCGTCAAATGCTTTTTCCTTACCTAAAACATAAGGAAAAATATATCATCAGATACTATTTGAGCTCAAGAATTTCATATCTATCGTATTTCTAATTGATATTGTTAATTCTAGGCTAAATATAAAGATTTCTACACAAAAAGCCTTAACATCTAAACTTTGAAAAATAATCCCGTTTCATGCAAAGTTGGTTTTGTTGAGTTGCTCTTATCTTAAGGATCGCATTGATAGTCTTGGTTCGTGATTTAGAAGTCGTATGCGAAAACTACAAATTTTTTTCTAAAATTTTCTTCTTCTTCTTCCTCTCCCCTTTTTCTCACGTTCTCTCTTTCTTTCTAGAATTTTCTTTGGACTTCTGGCATTTCTCCTCGTTTTCGATGCACAGTGTACTTTATATACTCAATATACATCTCACCGACTTAGCTTTTTTTTTTCTACTTATTTATTTTATCTTTAGCTATCAATAAATTATTAATTAAAATATTAAAATTTAAGTTTTTCATGATGAAATTTTATATTTAGGAATTTGACTATTTGAATTATAATTATCCATTCAAAATTTTTATTTAAAATTTTGACTTTGTAATTTCCTATAAATTTTTCTTATTTAACCTAATATAGTTCGTAATTTAGATTTCGAGAAATATATATTCTTTATTTTAAATTCTCTTGATTTATAGTTAATTTTTGTAGTATTTTTCTAATGTTATATTTTACAAATTTCGCGGGTTTTACGGGGAACTATGCCAACGACAAGCATTGGTGAAGGACTAGGAAAGATGAAACACCCAACGTTCTAGCCAAGATACATATATGTACAGGCATATATGGACACCTATAGTAGCAAACTTCACGCTAGCACGTTAATGACACAACAGGGGATGAGGAAGAAGAAAGAAAAAAAAAAAAAAACAACATCCAACATCCCAGCTATGATAACTATGTATACATACATATATATACTACCTATTGCAGCAACATCACGCCACATCCTTGGGACAGCTAAGAAGAAGAAAAGCAAGCTGTTCCCGCCTTGGCCAAACCATACATATATACGCATATATATATAAAAGTTAGGTTGGCATATTCCAAGATTCCTCCTGCACTGTGGGGAAAAGAAGGAAAAGATCTCTTGTTTGTTGCTAGATGTCACACTACACGAAATGGGTCCAACAGCCATGCTATTACATATATATATATATATTTACACGACAACACTTTATAATGAGACATCACAACACAGCACATACACACATAATACAACACGTCACGGAGTTCTACTTATCTCGATCTCATTTTGTCAAGATTTACTAGAAGTTGTCTTCAGGTATCTTCGAATCAAAACTTTTTTCACCTAGAAAATTGGAGAAAAATATATTAATACACTAAATACATAATCTAGATCACTTTACCTAGTATTTCTTTAGCTATTACAACCAATTTTATATAAAGTACTAGTTTTTACACCTATTTATTCTTTGTACACAACTTTTAAAAACTAACTTCATTTCACGAAAAGTTAATCTAGTTGAGTTACACTCACCTCAAGAAACACATTGGTGGTCTCAGATCGTCAATTAGTGATCGTACATGCAAGTTATGTTTTTTTTTTTTTTTTGTTCCCTTTGTTTTCTTTTCCTTCGTTCTCATCTCGTCCTGCTCCTTGTTTTGTCCCTCTCGTCTCTCCTTTTTCTTTTTCTTTTTTTCTTTTGTCTATTGTTTATGGTGGCTGTAGGTCCTCCATGGAAAGCTCATCCTTATATATATATACTAAATATTATTATTATTTAATACTTTATTAGATTAGGGTTTTAAGGAAATTCTAGTGTATTTTTACATGCGCAACGGCCTCAATAAAATTTAATATTTTAACATTTTATTATGAACTTTTACGCTTAAGCTAATTTAATTATTCCGAGTGTGAATATCCACTCAAAATTCCTATTTAACAATCCTAAGTCTATAATTTTAATTTATTCCATCGTTTACCAAAAAATGTCTTATGGTTTGCCTTTAATATGATTATTTCTTTTATTATTACTTTATTTGGAGTGATTTTTAATGCTTTTAATATAATCTTTTAATTATTCTACTATTATATGCAATTAAAATTTCATGGGTTTTATATAGAGACTTCAAGGTTTGAGCAATTACAAAAGCAAGTAGCTAACTAGAGAGTACAAGGCAACAAAGGGAAGAAACCCATGTTATTCAAGTCAAGAGATTTCGAGCACAAAAATTAGCATTGCATGTAGATGGACCATTTAAGCTTTTGAAGAAAGTGAATGATAATGCCTATAGACTTATGTTGCTAGATGATTATGGAGTATTTGCTACTTTTAATGTTTCAAATCTAACTCCTTATGTACTAGAAGAGGATGAACCAAATCTACAAGATTTAAGAATGGATCTTCAACAATTCTAGTGATGAGATCCATGATGAGAGCTAAGCCGGAAGAAGAAATGTGAATCCTCTTGAAGTACCGCCTGGACCGATCACAAGAAGTCGAGCGAAACGACTCAAGGAAGCACTTAACGGGTTGATAAAGGATGTCCATGAAGCCAGAAAGGATTGGAGCAATCATGAAGTTGGAACGGATTGGAACAACCATGGGAAGATCCTTGCTCTTATACAAGTCACACCGGACACGGGTTGAAGAGGGCGTGTACTTTCAAGGCACGGCCGTGTAGGAATTCCAAGATTGCACAGAATCATACACGGCTAGACACACGGCTAAAAGGCACGGCCGTGTATGGAGACAAGCAAATCCACAGAAAGATACACGACCAGAAGTACACGGTCGTGTATGTGACCGAAATGTGCACAGAAAAGTACACGGCCAAAGTACACGGTCGTGTACACGGCTGTATATCCCCTACCGGCTAAATTGTTCTGTTTTCGTGTTTTTACACAACTTATCTAACCTACATCGTTTTGGACTTGTTTTTCACGAATTGTAACCCTAGTATAAAAGCTCCTAGGGTTTAGAACAACATAAAATATACATCTTTGAACATTAAACACTTTTAAGAGGCACCTCTCTTGGTTCTTCAAGAACTAAATCGAACTTATCGGATTAATTTCCGTAGCGTTCATCCCGACTTATCAATCGGTCTTTCATCCCGATTGTGGCATCTTCATTTTTATACCAAGGTTCTTGTCTCGCTTATAGACAACGGGTCGCGATTTGCACTTTAGGTGTTTGGGCGTCTTAGGCAACGAATTTCCGAACGTATTGGTATTGGGTTTCATCACGGGTTAGCGTGGTTCGTATCAGTTTGGTATCAAAGCTTAGGTTTGTCAAAACATCAAGTTCGGTTGAGGAAGGTAATATCAAAAACCTTAACTCCAATCGTTCATATCAATTATCGTATTCAATTTCGTAGTATTGATTGTCTTTTAATAGTGTAATATCGACTAAGTGATTGTTAAAAAAAAAAAGAGTAAAAATCACGACAAAAAAAAAGAAGAGAAAAGAAAAGAAAAGAAAAACGTTATCAAGAGCAACAACCAAGACAAAAAAAAAAATCGAATAGAAAAATAGAGGAAAATTTACGAACCCTAGAGTTGTTTTGAATTCTACGGAAGGAAATTGGTGTAGTTCGGGTTAGTTCCAAGAGAATTGAGAAGAGGAAATTGGCGAGTTGATATCATCATTATTTGTGAGAATACACGAGTGACTGTGTGATATCATCATTTGAGCGAAACACGTAAGGGAGTGTATCGTGAGGTTAATTTTATATATATTTGTGTTAGTACTAATCTTTTCTGCAAGGACAATGTCGAGACAACATTCTCCTGAAGGTGAGAGGGGAAGGTTTGATGCTAGGTTAGTAATTGAGGCGTTGAGGGGTGAGATGAAGAGGATGTTCCAAGAGGGAATGGAACAAATTCATGAGACGATAGAGCAAAGACTAGAGCAATCCACAAATGTATTCCAAGGGCGTAAGAGGGAGAGTCGTTCTAGGAGAGTACCGAGGGGTGGAGATGAAATGTCGGATGATGACTTTAATGAGCCTTCTGTCGGGAATTATAGAGGATATAGTGGTCGGAATAGAGGAACTAGGGATTGGGAAGATAAAGGAGATAGGAATAGAGAGGATGATCAATTAAGTGGCATAAAGATGAAGATTCCTCATTTCCAAGGGAAGAATGATCCCGAGGCGTACTTAGAGTGGGAGAAGAAGATAGAGATGGTATTTGATTGTCACAACTATAGTGGGAGAAAGAAGGTAAAACTTGCTGCCATTGAATTTTCGGATTATGCTATAGTGTGGTGGGATCAACTAATGTTGAATAGGAGAAGGAGTGGCGAGCCACCTATTGAGTCTTGGGAAGAGATGAAAAGAGTGATGAAGAAGCGGTTTGTGCATGCGTATTACTATCGTGAATTGCACAACAAGTTGCAAACTCTGAGGCAGAGAAGCCGAAGTGTAGATGAGTATTTCAAGGAGATGGAAGTCACTATGATTAGGGCGAATGTAGAGGAGGATAGAGAGGCTCCAATAGCTAGGTTTCTTGCTGGGTTGAATAGAGAAATCCAAAATGTGGTTGAATTGCAGCATTATGTAGAATTGGAGGATATGGTTCACATGGCTATAAAGGTTGAGAACCAGCATAAGAGGAAAGGTAGTAGTAATGCACGGTTTCCACAGGGTAATGGTTCATCCACTTGGAAGACCAACCAATGGAAGAAAGAAGAAAA
This sequence comes from Laguncularia racemosa, assembly GCA_037954665.1. Lineage (NCBI taxonomy): Eukaryota > Viridiplantae > Streptophyta > Magnoliopsida > Myrtales > Combretaceae > Laguncularia > Laguncularia racemosa. Next base: position 519,189 of record JBBMOL010000312.1, on the reverse strand, counting down.
GCCTTTACCCACCAAACCAAAAGGGGAGCTGAGGCAAGCGGGTTCTACTCCTGGTAACCAAGGTAACCCTGATTCTTCTACTTCTAGAAATCGTGACATTAGATGTTTTAAATGCCAAGGTAGAGGCCATATTGCTAGTCAATGTCCAAATAGGCGTGTGATGATTTTGCATGATGATGGAGAGTACGAGACTGAGGGGGATAGTGAAGAAGATGATATGCCTCCATTAGAGGATGCTAGTGATGATGAGGAGCCTACAATGGGAACGCTAGTGGCAGTAGTGAAGCGAGCGTTGAATGTGCAGGTGAAAGAAGAAGAGGAGGGGCAAAGAGAGAATATATTTCATACTAGATGTTATCTAGGAGATCACATTTGTAGTTTGATGATTGATGGAGGGAGTTGCACCAATGTAGTGAGTAATTTTATTGTTAAGAGGCTAGGGCTCAAAACTGTTAGACACCCTAGTCCCTATAAATTGCAATGGTTGAATGATAGTGGTGAGACTAAGGTGAGTAAGCAAACCTTGATTGGTTTTCGCATTGGAAGGTATGAGGATGAGGTGTTATGTGATGTAGTGCCAATGCAAGCATGTCATGTGTTGTTAGGGAGGCCATGGCAATTTGATAGGAAGGTTGTTCATGATGGCTTTTCTAACAAGTATACGCTTGTTCACCAAGGGAAAAGCTTTAATCTTAAACCGTTAACACCCAAACAAGTGTATGAGGACCAGTTGCAGCTACAACAGTCTTTTGCAAAACATAAGGTGAGTGAAAAGCAGAGTGAGAGTGAGAGAGCAAAAGACAAAGATTTAGGGGTTAATTTATTAAAATCTTAACAATTGTCACATAAATATTTGAGAATAATCCTAAAATAAAGTAAAAATAAAACTTATTTATTTATTTATAGGAGGATTTAAAAAAAAATTCCTAATTGAGATCACCCCATAGGTAACTTACATACCCACTAATCAAGATCAAACTTATCATAGTTTGTTTTATGTGACTTTTTAATAATTTTTTATCAATTATCTTTTAATCTTTATTTTTATTTTTTTTATATTATTATTATTTCTTTTTTTTTTAGGTTTTGAATTTACTTCATCTCAAACTATTAAAGACTTCTAAGAGTTTCTTAAGTTTTTTTTTTAAAAAAAAAAAAGAAAAGAAAGAAAAGGAAAAAACTAAGTACAAAAGGACATATATTATTTTTTTTCTTTAAAAGAAAATAAATCTAAGTTTAAGTGGTGAAATTTTTTATTTCTTCTTATTTTTTATCATTTTTTAATTATATACATATTTTTAAAATTATCATAACTTATCCTAATTTAAAAAAAAAATAATCATCTCTTTTGTAAAAAGGAAATTTATTTTTCAAAAAAAATAATAGCATCAACAAAAAATTTCTAGTTTTTATATCTTCTTATTTTATTATTTATTTCTTTTATTTTTTCTATTTTATCTTTAAGTAAAATAAATAAAAAATACAAAAAGGAAAAAGAAAATGAAAAACTAACTTATTGCAAATGGAGAAAGTAGAACAATAATGGCGGATAGCTTCATTAGACTTGCACTTGTGGGAGGTTGTGGCTTCACCGGACCCATCTAATGGGGAGCTCGATCATGGTGTGGTGGCCATATAGTAGTAGGACGTGGCGAGAGAGTGATTGGTGGTGTGGTTGCTAGTGGTGGTGCTTCAATTAGAGGTGGTTCAAGTGTTTCAAAGTGGTTTAAGATGATAGAGTTGACACTAATCAAAAGCTTGAAGTTAAAGGCTTGAATTGTTAATGGTTTCTCTCTTTGAAATTACTTTAGTGAAAAGTATTTTTAGATAGAGAAAAGGAGATTTTTGAGTAGAGAGAGAATGAGATTATTTGAGTTTGAAGGAGAGGAATTATAAGCTTCTGATGATGAAAATGAGTAGTAGGGACTCCTATTTATACTTTGTGGCTTGAGTTAAAGATGGAAAGGAAGATTCAACCATAAATTGGAGTTTGGAACCTGCAAAGCATATTCCTTTTCTCATTCGAAATAAAGGAAAAAATAATTTGTAGAAGCTCCTGAGCGTTTCTAGTTGCCTAAAATTACATAAGGAAGCTTCGATTACTTCCTAAAAAGCTTAATTTGGCCAAAAATGCAAAGGGTGGGTATATCACACCTATGGTTTTTTCCCAACCTTAAAGGTTAATTTCACCTATAAAATTGATTAATTAAGCCTTTTTTTTAATTGGGGGAAGGGTTGGGGTGGGGGGCTCCATAATCAATTTTGTCTATGATCCTCTACTAGGGCATGGAAAGAAAAAAAAAAATCCTAAAGTGTGCTCATCAATAAGAAAAACCACACAAATAAGGGGGTTCTAAGTTTAAAGATGTGGTGACACGTGCCCTAACAAAACATGATAGGTTGCATGGATCAAGGGGCACACCACATGGCTTAACATGTGTTAACTACATGGCTACTCATATGGTGCTACATGTTAACACATGGACCAATCAATGGTCGACACATGGCATTACGAAAGAAAAGGAAAAAGTAAGCACATTTGTGCTAGGTTGTCTCAAACCTAGGACCTAAGGAAAGTATGCGTGCACCTTAGTCAGATGTGCATACTTTTGTTCTTAACCTTTATTGCATTTAAAACATATTTATGCTCTTTGATTGGTCTAGACCAATTTTAAATGATGAATTCAGTTTAGGTCCAATTCGAACCCTATTCAACCTGTTTTCTTAAAATTTAAAATGCAATATTTCTCACAAGTAAGCCTAGTACACATATATTAAAAATAATTTTCAAATTGACTCTAATTTGATAATTTTATGGGCTTTGATTCATTGTTCCTCTAATTAAAAATATTGATTTTCTCATAAATTAACCAATTAAAATCTAATTGAAGCATTGTTTGAAGTCACAATTAATTTAAATCAACTTTATTTTTATGATATAGAAATAATTATCCTAGATTATAGTCAAAATATTTCAAGAAATCAATATTCTTACTTTAAACTTAAAAACCGTTAAATCGCATATATATACTTTAACTTCATTTGTCCCTCAAAATGATCCAAACCTTATAATGAAACCCAATAACGACTAATTGATCCAAAGTGTATTTTTTCAATTTTTCTCATTTTTATTCTTTTTACTAAATTTTTTTACTGTATTTTTCTTTTTTTTTATATTTCTCTAGTTTTCCTTTTTTTTATATTCATCTAACTTTTTTTACTTTTTTTTTTTTTTACTAAAACCTTTTCTATTATTTACTGAAAATCCTAATGCTACAATAGGGGGCAAAAAGGGAGTGTTGACAGAGAGAATCACGCTAAGGTTGAGCGAAGAATCGGCTCGACGCTATAGTAAAGGACTTCGTTGGCGAGATCTCGAGGGGAGAAGCAACAAAGGGCAGTGAAAGGGAGACGGTTGATTTGGAGGAGAGGGATAAGGACGGAGAAGATCTTTGTCTGATGAAAACCATGTTTGTTTCTGTTAAGGATCTGTCCGATAGAGCATATAATAGGGTTCGATCCTCTTGTTAGAGTTGTGCAGAGTGGTTCGACGATTCGACCTCCGATGTTGGTTTGAGCGAAGGAGGATTAGAGTTGAAGCCATTTCAAGGGAATGAGAAGAGAGAGAAAAATTGGGATCGAGGATTTTCTCAGGGTCTAAACTAGCTGGTAAGTTTTGGACATTTTCATTCCATAGCATTAAGGTGACGATGCTCATCGAAGCCAGAAAATTATTAACTTTTTATTTTGGAAAAAATTACAGGTAGAAGACAATTATTGGCCTTTTATTTCGGAAATAGCATCTGAAGGTAGAAGGCGATGAAGAAAATGGATTTGCAGTGCTATTTTTTCTTTAAGAAAAATAGAATAGGAATTAAATGATATATTTTGTTTTGTTTTGGTAATATACTAGATTAATTGAAAGATGTATTTTTATTTTTTGTTATGAGTTGAGTTACAAATTCATTTTAGTTTCTTTAAAGATAATGACACATATCACATGTTTATTGGCGCAAAATGCCACGTGACAATGAGTTTGACATCTACATGGCTTTGTTTTAGTTAAATTAAGGATGTTTGCCACACGACATATCATATATTAAACAGACCTAAACGGAGTTGGTAAGGGTACTATAATTAAACTCAAAAAGTTTGATTAAATAATATATTATTATTTTAAATTTCAAGTAATTAATTATAAAATTGATTAAAGTTCAAGTACTAAATTTTACATTTACCTTATATATGAAAGATTAATTCTTATTTATGAGAGTTGACAAAATCTTTAAGAGTATTTTTGCATCGATTATTTTATATGAATCCTAATACAAAAAATAAGTTTTCAAAAATATTTTGTCAAATCATTTTTAGTTCAACATCATAACTATTGATAAAGCATTCTAGGTATAAACCCCTAAGACTCATTTCAAGCCACTTAGGCCTCTGTCTAAGCTCCACTTGTCTACATCAACCCATTTCAAATCATTCCAGCACAGAACTACCCGATTCGAATCCGCACCTCCCAACCTCATGCTTGAATTGCTTGAGCACTTCCTTACAACGGATAACTAAGAACGAATGCTATAAATAAGGAAAGGAGCTACTCAAAGATACATCCCCTTCACCACCCACCACCCAAAAATATATATGTATATATAGAGAGAGAGAAGATCTTAAGAGTTGATATGCTTTCTATATAAAAATCACTTGCGATCCCTATAAATAAAAGTTGTGAATTACCAGGTAAAGAACTTTTGACTCTCTACACTCTCAAACACTAATTATCTAAATCGTATATTAACTTAAGCATTAGAGTGGTCATGCTAAAATAATCTCCAATAACCCACAACAAAACATCTTTCTCTGATGATTCAAGCACCTCAAAAAAAAACCCAACACAATAGTAACTATTTTATTCATTAAATTTTTGCTCTCTACAAACAAATTAATATTATAGTGATGCTAGCACTTTTGAATGGTCGGAATAACTATGAAATGATGGCAGCGGTTCAAATGTAAATAAAACAAAAATCTGCACCAACTTCTTCTTATGCTGTGCATAGAATTTTTTTAAAAGACCGTATCACCAAAACATGAGCTCCAGCGAATATATGTATATATAATCATAATGTATTTGATTCTAGCCTTTTGTTTTTAATTTGTTTGAAATACTATTACGTGTAATTAATTATTTAGATTATAAAAAAGTGAATAATATAATAAAATATTTTTAAATAATCTTAATTATTAATTTATAAATAGAAGGAAATTAAGAGAATCAACTAATACATTTTCAAACAAAAAAATTCATCGACTCACAATTTTATTCAAGAGGGGTGAAACTTTTTGGTTCTCTCGGTAGTAACGGAAAGTACTGTTGCCACCTAAAAACGAGCCAAACATTCAATGATTCACCGCGGAATTAACCCACCAGGAAGTCAGAAACACTGCACGAGATGCACTTCATCCATAAAAGCTTCCCTCATCTAAAGCTTCATTCGCCGCTCTTCTCTGAGATTTGTAGCTTCCACACAGTTATCAAAATAATGGCTAGTCAAGATATTCATGTGATCATGCTTCCCTTTCCGGCCTTTGGCTTTGCCTATTCATGTTTTGACCTACCTTCAATTGCTCTTTGTAGATTAAGAAGTTAATCACTATTGGTATCATCCGATGACCAAATGTTGGTAAAAGTAGCCTAATAAATAGCTTGAAGAGATGCCATGTTGTCAATGTTGGTGCTACTCATGGTTTAAGAAGATCGAAGTGTAACAAAATATTTTATTATTTCTTTTGGTGGAGTAAAGAGAGAGGAGGAGAGACATGAGAGAAGAGGAGGAGTAATTGCATACTTAGTATAAGATACTTCTTTCTCTTTCCCTTTTAGTGTTAAGAAGTGTATAGTTTGTTTGGATAAGAGTATATGAAATTGGTGTTGGTTCATTTATTACTATGCTTTGTGTATGGGATTCCATTTTGTTTAATTTATGTGACTAACAAAACAAACTTATTCATTACCAAATCTTATCTTTTTTGTAATGTTTGGTAACATTTAAACACTATTAAATTTTATAATTTTTGTGATAAAAAAATATCGTTATAATTTAGTAACATTTAAAATTACAAAAAGTTACTTATTAATAATGTCTAAATATTATGAAATACTAGTTTTTTTTTAACATTTGAACGTTACAAAATCTAATTCCTTTTATGATGTTTCATGTAATTCATAAAATTGATAGATATTATTTGGTTACATTTAAACATCATAAATAATTTATAATTTATGATGTCTAAACGTTACAAATATTTTATCATTTCATGACGTTTATGTCTTTTGTAGCGTTTACTATATAAACGTCGCAAATTACTTTTTGTGATGCATGTTTTATAACGTTTATTAGTAACATTTGATAAACATTATAAAAAAAAATTGTGACATTTACTTAAATTTTGGTGATGTTTAATAAACATCACAAACCATCAAATTTCTTCTAATATATACTAGAGTATTATAAATACAATGGTGGTCTAATCAAATAATAGTAATGTCAAATAAGAGCAATTTTTGCAGGCTATGCATGTGAGAGAGACTTCTTTTAGTTTTTGATAGTGTTAATTAGGGCATCAAAATCTTAGCTTGAAGCTCTTAATTGGAACAAATATTCCATTAAGTATGTACCTAAAAGTAGACATGGGCAAGTTTCCTATACAGTGGGTTCATATTGGAGCTAGCCCAATGTTGGTTTAGTCTCCATTAGAACTTTCATTTTTAGTTCAATGTCGTAACTATTGATAAAGCATTTGGGTATAAATCCCCAAAGCTCATTTTTGCCCACCTAAACGTCCATCTAAGCTCCACTCATCTATACTGACCTATTTCAAATCATTCCAGCGCAAAACTAACCAATTCAATTGTGCACCTCCCAACCTCATGCTCGAATTGCTCGAGCACATCCTTGCATCGAATAAGTACGAATGAATGCTATAAATAAGGAAAGGAGTTGCTTAAAGATAACCCTCCCACTCCTCCCCAAATACACTTTTTATATGAAGATCACCTACGATCCCTATAAATAAAAGCTGTGGGTTACCAGGTAAAAGGAGTTTTGACTCTGTACACTCTCAAACACTTATTATCTATCGTTTATGCTAATTTAGGTATTAGAGTTGTTACACTAGAACAACCTCCAATGCCTCCATAACCAAATGTCTTTCTTTTACATATGATTCAACCACCTTAGAAAAACCCAAAACAATAGTAACTATTTTATTTATTAAATTTTTGTTCTCTACAAACGAATAAATATTATAGTGATGCTAGCACTTTTGAATGGTCGGAATAACTGTGAAATGATGACAGCGGTTAAAATGTAAATGACAAAAAAATTGCAACTTCTTCTTATGCTGTGCATAGAACTTTTAAAAAAGACCGTATCACCAAAACATGAGCGCCGGCGAATATATGTATATATATAATCATAATGGATTTGATTCTAGCCTATTTTTTTAATTTGTTTGAAAAACTGTTATGTATAATTAATTATTTAGATTATAAAAAAGTGAATAATATAATAAAAATATTATCAATTTTTTTAATTTTTAAATAATTTTAATTATTAATTTATAATTCGAAGGAAATTATGGGAATCAACTAATACATTTTCAAACCAAAAAAAAATTCATCGGCTCACAATTTTATGCAAGACGGGTGAAACTTTTTGGTTCTCTCAATAGTAACGGAAAGTACTGTTGCCACCTGAAAACGAGCCAAACATTCAATGATGTACGAGATGCACTTCATCCATAAAAGCTTCCCTCATCTAAGCTTCATTCGCCGCTCTTCTCTGAGATTTGTAGCTTCCACGCAGTTATCAAAATAATGGATAGTCAAGATATTCAGGTGATCATGCTTCCCTTTCCGGCCTTTGGTCACATGATGCCCTTCTTTCAATTCTCAGTATCCTTAGCCAGAGCTGGTATCCATGTCTCTTTCGTATCCACTCCTAGAAACATTCTAAGGCTACCAAAACCACCATCCGATGTAGTACATTTGCTAAAAATGGTGGAGATTCCACTCCCCAAAATGGACCAAAACCTCCTGCCTCATGATGCTGAGGCAACAATTGACGTACCCTTTGAGAAAATACAATACCTGAAAGTCGCCTTTGATCTTCTCCAACATCCATTCAAGCAATTCATTGCTAAGGAATCCCCGGATTGGATCATTATGGATCCTCTCCCTTGTTGGGCTGTCGATGTAGCTGGGGAATGCAATGTTCCCATAATTACGCTTACCGTGTTCTCTGCTTCTTCTAATTCCTTCTTTGCACAACCTGAGTCTCTTGTAGGTGATTCCATGAGGAAAGCTAGACCGTCCGCGGAGAGTCTAACTTTGCCCCCACATTGGGTCGATTTTCCCTCTTCTGTTGCATTCCGCGGCTTCGAAGCAGTCCCCACATACATGGGATTTTTCGGAGAGAATAATGCTACCGGTATATCGGATGCTCATAGGTTAGCAAAATCTTTTTCCGAATGCCATGCCATTGCGATTCGCAGCTGCAAAGAGTTTGAAGGTGAGTACTTCGATTTGTACCAAAGGATCAACAGAAGGCCGGTTCTTCCTGTTGGTTTATTTCCACCGGAGAAGTCGAATAGAGAAGAGAAATTACCTAGCTCTGGCAATGATTCATCTTGGAATAAGATTTTCGAGTGGCTAAATAAACAGAACCCTAAGTCAGTTGTGTTTGTGGGATTTGGTAGCGAGTGTAAGCTATCAAAAGAACAAGTTCATGATATCGCAAAAGGATTAGAGCTTTCAGGATTGCCATTTCTTTGGGCAATGAGGAAGCCAGATTGGGTAACTCGTGAAGATGAAGCTTTGCCGGCCGGATTCAATGACCGAACATCGTCACTCGGACTAGTGTGCTTCGGTTGGGTGCCGCAGCTTGATATTTTAGCACATCCATCAATTGGTGGATCTTTGTTTCACTCCGGTTGGGGTTCTATAATTGAAACATTACAATTTGGTCACGCTCTTGTAGTTTTGCCTCTTATAATTGATCAACCTCTGAATGCAAGATTCCTTGTTGAGAAAGGTCTAGCAGCTGAAGTCCAAAGGAGTGAGGATGGATCTTTTGCTGCGGAAGGAATAGCCAAAGCTTTAAAACTTGCTATGTTATCCGAGGATGGTGAAAATTTGAGAAGTAAAGCTAGAGAGGCAGCTAATGTTTTGGGCGATCCAAGGTTGCATCATGACTACATTCGTAAATTCGTAGAATATCTAAAACGAAATGTTGTAAACAAATAGAAATAGCCTGTTCAAGTTTTTTATCTAAGTGAGTTCATTATGCATTTCATTTGAGTTGTAATACCTATAATCTATAAGCCTAAGCATTTCTTTTGTGTCATGTGAGGCATTCCTTGTGTCCTGTACCCGCTATCACAAGCTTCCTAATTTTCCTTTAACTGTGTGATCGGTCTTTCCCATATGCTATAGTCATAACCATTTGCAAAGAGTGACATTTATGGAATTCGTACAATGTCTATTTTTTTTTTTTTTTTTGAGTTTCTTTTTTTCATACACGTATGATAGATGCACTACCCGCTAGTTGTTCTATGCGCTGCAAAAATTGGTTTACTATTATTATTTTCTTCCAGGATGAAGGATCTAAGGAAAGAGAATGGCATGTTTGTACTTAAGAGGATTGCCTTGATACAAGAGAAAAAATCCTCTATCAAATGTTTCACCTAATTGGAATTATATTATACTAGAGTATTATAACACAATGGCGATCTAATCGAATAATAGTGAAGTCAAATAAGAGCAATTTTTGGAGGGCTATGCATGTAAGAGAGACTTCTTTTAGTTTTTCATAGTGTTAACTAGGGCATCAAAATCTTAGCTCTAAGCTCTTAATTGGAACAAACATTCCATTAAGTATGGACTTGAAAGTACACATGGGCAAGCTTCCTATACGGTGGGTTCAGATTGGAGCCACCCTAATGTTGGTTTAGTCTCCATTAGAATTGTCATCACCCTGATTGGGATAATTCTATTATTTTGTTGCTTTATCATTATTATTGACTACTAATTTTATTGTTAATAAGTTATATTTTTAACGTTAATTACAAATGATTACATTAAAAAGAATCTATTGACAGTCTATTGATAATTTTTACCATTAACTCAATTACTTAATGGATTTCCATGAAAACTTATTAATAGTTTTTATAATAATAAATCATTTATAAATAATAGTAAAATAAGACATTAAAAAAAAATATAGACTATCTATAGTGACGATAGAGTGTCTACACATAATTACAATTAACTCTAAACTTTATGGTTCAATCGAGCTCAAAAGAGCAGAGAATTAATGTAGAGGATGAAAGTACATTCTTGAAAGTCATATTCCACCATGAACAATATTCACAATAACGGCTAATAAATAGTTTAGGTTAGACTTAAGAAAGAATTGGTTCATCGGCGGGTTAGAATCGTTGGGCCTACAGTGGGTTGTGAACCGCCAAACAACCTGCTAGTTCGAGCACCTTGAACCGGTGAGCCCAACTAGTCGTATATGGAAAAAAAAAAGACACAAAAAGTCAAAGAAGAAATCAAAAGAAAATTTGAAAACGGGAACATTTGGTTTTCAAAGGCTGCAACTCTACAACCTTTGTAAAGAAAAAGAAAGAAAAAGAGAAGACAGCAAGAGAGGAACACGAAAGGACAATGAAAGAAGACATTCACAAGGATAAAAACAGCAAAAGTAGATGGAAATTCTGAATGAAAGGAGCGCATTTTGAAAACATAAATATTCGCGTAAGTTTTATAGGATTGTAGGCAATGAGGAATAGTTTAAGCTGTTAGTGGAGGGCAAAGAGAAATTTGAAAGCATAAATCTCACCTGGGTTGTAGGTTTGCAGGTGTAGATGTAGCGTATAAGTGCTCAAATTTTCAAATTTGAACATTGCATAAGAGCAGAGCAAATTAAACGGGTTCTTGAATGTTCTATAAATGTATACTGTAGTTTCAAAAGAAAAATTCTCTATGCAAAAAATTTATACTCATTCTTGTCCTCTCATCTTCTATTTTCTATGCTCTCATCTTCTATTCTTTATGCTCTCATCTTCTATTTTTTGTGCTCTCATCTTCTACGCTATCAATATCTTCTGAATAATTTCAATTATATTTCTTGTGAACTATTGAATATATTATATCCTCTCATCTACCCATATTAGTATTTTATACTTATCTTAATATAAAAAAAGGGCAAGTTTTTTCTACAGTTCTGGTTCTTCTAAGAGGGATAGTTTTGGAAAATGTGATAAGGGAAAATTTATGCAAGAGGCAGCCCAATAATATTTTGAAGTGGATGATTACGATATCCACAACTTCACCAACAAGCAGTTAGAGAACTTGATGATTCCACCCACATGCTTTAATCAAAGGCCTTCTAGTAGACAAAGCCAACCGCTACTACAAGAGGGCAATGTGGAGGAGGTAGAAAGAGAAGGGAAAGATGATGTCCAGGAAGTGCTGGGGAAAAAAATACTAGGCCATTTACATGGCCTATCTAGCTCTATGGGTAAGTCACCTATACTATTGAAATCAGAAAATTTTACTAAACATTTTCGTAAAATTACAGGGGAATATAACAATAATCGTGCTTATTGCAACTACTACCAATCAAATTATGCGCGGAAAAAGAGAGAGAGGTATGGCACCCTCAATAGGCACATGCAATCAAGACACCCCATGGAGTTCGGCATAGATAAGTTGCAGTAACAAATTCTGCAATCAACAAGCTCACAAGGAGGAGGCCTATTTTGTTATTTCGTTGATATGCAACAAGTTTTACTTGTAGAATACTTAGTGAAGTGTAACATGTCATCAAATCACACATCTTCCCAACACTGGTTAAAGTATAAGCGAGAAGCATTGAATCCAAGCTCGCGTAGTTACGACACAAAAACCATACAAAAGACCACTGTAAAATTGTATCATAGTGATAAGCGTGAATTAGTCACTCTTTTCAATTCCCTTGAGATGTATCTTTTTATTTGTGTAGATTTATGGACTGATTTATGGCAAGAAGATTTATACATGAGAGTTGCATGCCACTAGATAAACAATGCGTGGTAGGTACCCAAAAAAAAAAAAAAAACTAATAGCTCTAAGGGTTTTCAACGAACGTCATATGATGCAAAATATTTTCCACATTATAAGTATTATTTTCGGTAAATACGATTTAACAAAAAATATTTTTTCAATTAGTTTTGACAACGCATCCACTAACACGACATTCATTGATGAACTTCAAACTTTATATCAATCTACGCTAGGTGGGACATTTTTCCACATTCAATATACCTATCATATTTTAAATCTTTACATTAATAATGGTATAAAATGTATGACACATTTTAATTATATTTTTATTTTTAAGAAAAAGGAAAAATCCTATATATTATACGTATTTTTTATGAGCAAAGTATAATTAGATATGAAGCATAGCATGTAATATTTTATAGATTAGAGGTTATGGGTATAAATCCTATGATAGTTATTTAATTTTTTTTCTTTAGTTGCACTTTTTATTTGAGGGATATTCTCTTTTTCCTTTTTCTTCTTTTACAATAATTAAAAACATTAAATTTCATTTGTTATAAAATTATAGTTAACTAACTAAATTATCTTAAGTTGCTATTTAATTATTAATACTATAGCATAAATAATAATTACAATGATACTACAAATATTTCAGTCTTACACACAAATATTAGTAATTAATAATAATAATCATATTAATTAATGTACTTTTTATTTTAAATTGACACTATGAAAATAGATGTGGATTCTTCAATAACTAATTACCTAATCAGGTATATTTAAACTAATAGTTTTTGTAACATTGTTAGTGATATCATCTTGTAATGTCGTTATTAAAAAAATGAGAAATATTTATATTTATTTCATATTGCTTTTTTCACTCTACTTTTAATTTCCTATTTAAATTTTTTATTTTATATTTTCTTTGATAACAAATTTTTATTAAATACTAAAAGGTGTTTTGGGTGCAATCACTAACAAAATCTTATTATATGTATAAAATGCATAAAAGTAATTTTAATATTGATTTAAATAAGTCAACTCCAGCCTCTCCAATTTTATAGCTCTATGTTCATCCCTATGAGTCTACTTTTGAACCAGCTCATGAAGCCTAAACAAGGGCTCATTTAAATAAACAAACATTATTTTAAGTTTAAACTAAACTTGTTTACTAATCAAGCTCAAATTAAATTTAAATGTTAGCTTATGAATAGCTCGACTTGTTTACAACTCTAAAGAGGATCCAATTTCATCTTTGAGTGGATAAAGTTAATTTCATTCCACCTTCATTAATAAAAATATATAAAAATAAGATTTTAATATATATTATATATTTATTTCATTAAGTATTTTCAATAAATATTACTATAATACATAAATGAAATCTACCATTTTATGGGTATTTTCATTCATAGGAATAAATTTGTCATTTTATTCCCAATAACTTCATTCCACTCCATTCTATTTCGTTACATTTTAAATCATTTCTATATACCAAATGTCATATTATAAAACCAAATCGAAACCGACACTATAATATGTTTAATTTACACAGGATTTAAAGGTGATGCAATTTCGTAAATTTTATGAGCAGTCTCGTAATAAATGTGATCGGTAGCCGGCAGCGCAAGAGCAATAATGTTATGAATGGAAAATTAACTGCTACCAACGGATGAAAAAATCTAGTCTACTTCCTTCCTAGGAGAGTTAATAAGACAGTTGCTTGAGCGTTATATCTTATTGAATTCGTTTGGATGAATGATGTTATTACTGATCCGTTTTGTTGGATTGCAAACTCAAGAATGTATTATGCAGTTGTTTATTGACTGTACAATAATAAATTGGAAGAACATTAAGAAGTTAGCCCCGTTAGTTGTTCAAGTTCTAAATGTGTATGCGAGCAGTAGTCGAAGAGATGAACAGGAAGTAGTCGAAAAGAACAGAAAATTATCTTGAAACAGAGGAGAAATGTAGTAGTCTTGATGATACATAATTCTTGAGTAAAAATAGAAGTAGTTATTTTAGTTATCTAATTTACTACAGTATTTATATCAGTCCCCCTTGTTGGTTATTCTCTTTCCTTTTGATTGGAAACAAATAATCTCTAGATATGGTCCATGAATCCCATAATAAAGGAATAATATTATCCTACTAAATCGGGAACAATAAATCCCACTAAATCAGGAATAATAATATATCTCACTAAATCAGGAAAGATATGTTCCAAATAATTCCTAATTTTGTGGAACAACTCATTGATGAAATGAGTTATAAATAGGAGTACTACGGGGTCCCTAATCCTGCTCACCACTACAGAAAATACACCATCTATATTGAGTGAGTTAAGGTTTAGAAGCACCAACCGTAATCAAGGCATAACATCATTCTCCACCGAACAGGACACCTATTTGCTTTGCAATGGCTGGAGGTATGTAAAGGATCTATTTTGCTTCCGCTGCTGCATATGATTAAGCTTCTATTTGCAAGTTTAACACCCCTACCATTGTATACGTGTGATCTCTATATAAACATGTGTGATATATACTAACTCTTATCTTAACACCCACCCCTTAAGTTGGCAATTGTAAGAGGCCAAACTTAAACAAAAAAAAAAAATGACAATTGAGCTTCATTCATGGGTTTCATCATGGAGTCTGCAATCTACAAATGTGAGGGAGCATAATTGACTTCAAGAAATCCTTATTGAATGTGATCTCTTACAAAATGAACATCTATCTCTATATGTTTAATCTGGCCATGATAACATGGATTTTCTGCTATCATAATTGCTTATTTGCTATCAAAATAGAGCTTGACAAGAAGAGATAGAGATAAACCAATATCTTACATGAGATAAGAAATCCAAAGAAGTTCTTTTGTGGTAGTAGCAATACTCCTATATTCAGCCTCCATAGATGAAGTCCAAACAATGACTTGTTTTTTTGTCTTCCAAGAAACTAAGGAGTCACCAAGATTATTGAATCTGGAAAGTGATTTTCGATCAATAATGCTAGTACCCCAATTAGTATCAGACATGCAAGCAATGAGAGTGAGCTAAAAGAAGAGTAAAAAAAAACTTTGTCAGTTGTCCCTTTGACATATCAAAGAACATGTAAGGCAGCATTTAAATGTTTTGTTCGTGGTTGCGAAACAAACTAAGATAATTGTTGAACTGAGAATGATAAATCTGATTTGGTTATAGTCAAATAAAGCAATTAGCCTACTATGCATCTATAAACATAAGATCATCTAATAGCTTTCCTAATGTATGATGAAGATGTAATCCCAATGGGAAAGGGGCTCATGTAGGCTTGGCACCAGTAAGTCCAACATCCAATAATACATCCAAAGCAAACTTCCATTGATTCAAAAGAAAACCATCATCCAGTTGACAAATTTAAATCCCAAGAAAAAATCAAATCTAACCAAGGTTAGTTATTATACAAGCTACATCAATCTATTTCTTTACTTGAGTAATATCTTCAAGAAAATCTCCAGTAATCATCACATCATCTACGTAAACCAGAATAGCAGTGAAGTTGGAAACAAATTATCTAGTAAACAAAGAATAATCTACTTTAGATTGAACAAAACCAACTGAAACAATAAATTTAGTGAACTCCTTATTCCATTGTCTTGAAGCTTGTTTGAGTTCATAAAGTGACCTAGTAAGTTTACAAACTCGACAATCTTTTGCTCCCAAATATCCTTCAAGAGTAACCATATATATTTCTTTGTCTATAAAACCATGTAAAAATGCATTGTTGATGCCTAATTGATAGACATGCCAACATTTAACTGATGCAACTACTAACAAAAATCAAGTAGTAGTGAGCTTTGCTACAAGTGAAAAAGTATGTGTATAATCAATGCCTTCAATTTGTATGTAACCTTTTGCTACTAACCAGGCCTTATACCTTTCAATAGACCCATCTGATTTGAATTTAACCTTGTAAACCCATTTTGATCCAATAGCTCGTTTTCTTGGAGGCAAATTGGTAAGTTCCCAAGTTCTATTGGAATTAAGAGCCAAAAGTTCTTAACTCATGGCTTCCATCCATTTTGGATAACTTTGAGCTTCTTGATAATTTTGTGGTTCTCAAATTGTAAGAACATTTGTTAACAAGATCACATATTCTTGAGATAAATGATGAAAAGAATTATATGGAACAAATGATACAAATGAGGATGAGAAATTGTTGTAATAGCTGGGAAACTTTTATGTGCATTACCTATGAAATTTTTTAGCTAAGCAAGACAATGCTTGTCTTGTTGGGATCTCCTAAAAGTAGACTAAGAATCTAAATTAAGTGTTTGAGGTACAAATGATGAATATGTGATATTATCTAAGGATGAAATTCGAGGTTCTATGACATCATCTAATGATGAATTGGGATTTAGATTTGCTGAACTAGTAGGGAACAAAATATTATGATCATCAGAAGATATATCATTTTAATCATCAGAAGGTATATCATTTTTGTTAAGCTTAAAAGGAAACACACTTTCCATGAAAAGTACATCCCTACTTACAAACACTTTTTTAAACTCTAAATCAAATAATTTGTAACCTTTCTATCATAATGGATAACCTAAAAATACACAATGTTTGCTTCTAGCATCAAACTTATCCTTGGGTTTAGGATTTATTGCTACATAACATAGATAGCCAAACACCTTTAAATGATCATAGGAAGGGTTTTTGATACAATAATTGGTAAGGTGTTTGCCATTGTAAAGACTCTGTTGGCATCAGATTTATGAGATATTTAGCCATCAATAGACATTCTCCTTAGAAAGCTTTAGGAAGATTAGCATATATACAAAGAGACCTTGCAATATCTAAAAGATTTGTATGGTTCCTTTTTACTACTCTATTTTGTTGTGGAGTATAAACAACACTTTTCCAATGAAAAATACCATCTTTAGTGAATAGCTCTTGACATTCTTTTGACAAAAGTTCACTTCCATTATCAAAATGAATGGTTTTAGGAGTATTGCTAAAGTGTGTTCTAACATAGTTAAAGAAATGAGAGAGTAAATTGGGTACTTGATATTTATTTTTCATTAAAAATGTCCATGTACACTTAATCATATCATCTATAATGCTAAGGAAATATTTAGCACCAGAATTAGAACATGTATTATATGGTCCCCATATATCAATGTGTAAAAGATCAAAAGGATGCAAAGATACAAAAGTACTATGAGGCAAAGGAAATCTATGGAACTTTACTAGTAAGCAATTATCACAAAGAAATTTTGATTTTACAATTTCTTTGAATTGAGATAAATGTTGTAATTTTGGCATTGATTTATGTCCTAATCTGCTATAAAGAAGTAACAAAGATTGATTACTACCTAAATCCTTATTGGAG
Organism: Laguncularia racemosa; assembly: GCA_037954665.1. Lineage (NCBI taxonomy): Eukaryota > Viridiplantae > Streptophyta > Magnoliopsida > Myrtales > Combretaceae > Laguncularia > Laguncularia racemosa. The sequence continues at coordinate 501,696 of JBBMOL010000312.1, read as the reverse complement.
TAACAATTTGCAACATGATTTAAAGAATTGAATTATGGAAAAGCTGGAAGATCTTTTAATTCTAGTACGTAAAGTCCATAAAGGCTCCTAACTGCTACTACAACTTTAGATTTTGGGTCCTAGAATACACATTTATGAGAATTAACTATGGCTATCAAATTTGTTTAAATGAGGAGTTTATTGACTGATAGAAGATTGAAACAAAAATCCAATACAAACAATACATCAGCTAAGACAATTTCATCATTAATCCAAATTTTTCCTATCATGGTGACTAATTTTCTTTAACCATCTAGTAATTTAATGTGGACTGGTTTATCAAGTGTTTAGGTTTGAAATAAAAGGTGATAATGTGGTGTCATGTGATCCGAAACACCCAGGTCCATAATCTAAGAATTTTTTGAATTACCAAAGAAACTAAAGGATTTAAAGAATGAATGTTACCTGCAAACCTCATGAAGGAAATATGCGAATCTTCTCCTATATTTTGTCTTGCTTTTAAAATCTTGACAACCTCTTAACAGATCTTGCTTAAAAGTTGAGGATCTTCTCCTACACTTTGTCCTTGATCTATACTTCCGCTCATCATATCAAGTGGATTATCTATGACAGATGAATTATTATTTCCTGTTTCAACATGAGCTACTATTCGAACATTCTTCTTTTCCTTCGGATTCTTGTACCATTCTGGAAAACCAACAATTTCAAAGCGATTTTCCATTAAGACTCATCTTTTCTTACAATGAGTACACACTACTCAATTGTATCATTTTCCCTTTTCATCTTTCTTGTTTTCAACCACAAATCTTTGTTGCGCTTTTGCCATGAATGCTGACATGTCGTCACTCAAACAATTTTTAGATGTCAATTCTTTTTGTTTCTCAATTTGAAACACTAAATAGTATGCCTTGTTAACAAATGGTAGAGGATCCATAGATAATATCTAACTTCTAGTGCTCTCATACATGTCACTAAGCCCCATCAAGTACTAAAGTAATTTGTTTCTATTGTCAATCTCCAAAATCTTGGTGGACCGATTACTATTGACAATTTCATATTGGATTTGATATAATAAGGGACCATTCAACAATCCAAAACACTCACAAATATCATCCCAAAGTTTCTTTGCTGACCTAGCATATAAGAAACTTTTCGATAACTCTTTGACCATGGAATTCAAATTCCAGCAGTGAACTATAAAATCACACCAATTACATTTCTACTCATCATTAGAGTTAGACTATGGTTTTAGGCTACTACCTCAATAAAACCTATTTTAACTTTTGCATCAAGGGCTAATCTAATTGACCAATTCCTACTTGTAAAATTTGTTACATCAAAAATGACATTCATAATCTAAGTTCCTAGATTATCAACACTAAACAAAGATAGTGGATAATTGAAATCTTAATTGGCATTCATATTTGATTCCAGGTCTACTGATAACCTTTAGAGTATTTTAAGAATAAGAAGAGAAAATGAAACTAAAATCACTAGTAACCATGCCTTGATATCATGTTCAAGTTCTATGCGAGTAGTAGTCGAAAAGAAGAGCAAGAAGTAGCCAAAGAGAAGAATAGAAAATTATCTTGAAACATAGGAGAAATGTAGTAGTCTTGATGATATAGAATTCTTAAGTAAAAATAGTAGTTATTTTAGTTATCTAATCTACCACAATATTTATATCAATCCCCTACCCATTGTACATTTGTGATCTCTATGTAAACATATGTGATATAGACTAACTCTTATCTTAACATTAGTTGAACAAACCTTGTATAATGTGCTCAAATTAAATGTGGTATGCCCAATAAACTTTCTTAAGGACTAAATTTTAATCAAAGTAGATAAAGTTCATCACGGATTTTTTTTCTTTAAAAAAAAAAGAAGTATATAAATGTTAATTAAAATAATAAATTTATTTGAAAGGTTCTTACAATTAACATATTAATATTATATATTCATAAATTATCTTAAACATGGTATGAATATTAGTTAGAAATGAGAAATTAAAAAACTATTATTAATAGTTCTTGCTGTACAAATTAAAGGATTCAATTTCATTTCTAGAATTCAGAACTTCTTGAGTATAGTCTCTATTTCCTCTCCATCCCTTTCCATATCCCGATCATCACCCCTCACCGCCAAGCCTTTGTTGGAGTGATCGCTCGCCAAAACAAGTGAAATCACTACACCCCCTTTTAACATCTTCATATATTTATACATGAATTATAATCCTTTAAAAAATATTTAGCATTGTGTTATTTTATATTGTATCATGTAAAGGTTGTAATTCTAACTTTAGACAAATATATATCTTTGGAACATATAATTGAAAGAAAAAAAATTATCAATGGCCGAAAGATATTAACAACAATGAACAATTATAAATTGCAAGAGAAAAATCTTTAATGAAAAGATAGAAATGATGAAAGTACGAGATTATAGCTTTCCTAAGTGATATCTCGCTCATATTTCACCTTCAGAGAATCTTAAAAATCCTTTCAAAGCCATTTTGGACGATGTAGGTGAGTTGTGTTTTTCAAAGGAAAGATCATGTAATTACACAACAACTCTGTAGGTATGGATTGAATTAGTTTAGTTTTTCTCTAAATCAAACAAAATCATAAAAATATATTTTTTTATTACTTTAGATCAAACCATAAAATTTGGTTTTAAATTTTTTTTAAATCATAAAATTTTAATTTAGCTCAGTTTAGTTTATGAATTAAATCATATTTTTTTAAATATATATATTTGCTTAATATGTAATTTCATATGAGTTATAATAAATTTATTTAATAATTAAATGTGTAATACAACTAATATATTACTCAAGTTATCATATAATATAAATTTTATGTCATCCTACATATATATTTATTAAATTATGTTCATAAAATTTAAATACTTAAATTTTTTAATAAATGTAAACAAAAAATTCTTTTAAATACTATGTTATAACAAAAAAAAATTAGTTATAAAGAAAAATATTGTCATTTTTTTTAAATAGTTCAATTTGAATTACCCTCATAAACTAATTATAAATTTTTGGTTTAGTTAAAATTAAAAATTTTACTAATTAAATTGTAAAATATATATATATATATATATATATATATATATATGATTTGATTCTATTGATTTATAGATTAAATTGATTTATTTTTTTTTACCCCAATTGTTAGGACTTTCCTTTGAGATTTTCTTGGAAATTGTAAATAAGACACGATGATGATGGGTCGCACATCAGGGCTATGTATAATGCCACACACGTCGAGTTGACACAATACACTTGATACGTGGCAACACCCGAGTACCATGCCACCTATGATGAAAAAAAAAAAAAAAAAGGGTACCTAACACATCATATAAGAGTATCAAACAATATCCGACAATTTTGATGGCAAAAAATTGCACCTTTTTTAGAAAAATGTAAGAAATCCTAATCCTATTTCTGGAAGAGTTAAGTAAACAAAGTATTCACCGAAAAAAAAAAGAAAAAAAAAAAAGAAAAGCTCCCAACCCTTAGATTTACCTACTCCTTCATGGCCTTCACCATCCTTCGTTCGCCACCATCCTCGATCCCGTCGAGTGCTGACATTAATTAATACCGAACAGGTGACCGGCTATTTCATTAATGGTCGTGTTCACGAGAATCAAGTTGCCGATTTTCTTGGTGTAATAGATTTGTCATATGTTTTTAGTTTTTATTTTTTAATTTTTTAGTGATAAATTAAATTCTTATTATTATGTTTTTAAAGCTTATGAGTCTATAAACCTTATTGTTTATATTGACTCTAATATTTTTAATTAGTTATAGTATTTTTAGGTATATTTTAATTGTTTTTAAGTTTTCTTTATTAAAAAAAAAAGAAAATAAAGAGAAAGTTTTTATTTATGTCATAAACAACCATACTTGCATCATATCCCAATCGAAAGAGTAGTGCTCTTATAAATAAGATTGAGACATTTAACATAAGAAAAAATTACAAATAAAAAATTGAATTGATAAACTTTCGCTTTTCTAGCCAATAATGAGTTGGCTTGTGTACTTTTCTAAGTATATGAAATATTGTAGCATTTATCTCTCTTATGAGCTTCTGAATCCTTTGCACCATATAGGCTATATCTCGTCTTAACGTGTTCTGATTGGATACCCAATAAAAACAAGGAAAGAGTCGGTTTCAATATCTAATATTGTAGCTCAATTTCCACAATATAAAATTTTGTTACATGTGTAGAGGTACCGTCAAGTAGCCCAATTGTTTCCAAAGTGTTTATGATTTTATATTAACAAAATATGAATAGATATAAATGGAATTTGACAACTAGGAATTCAGGTGATGCATGCGCTAATCAATCTCAAACAGTTTGGGGAAGATGAATGTCTGCAGGTCCTTGTTTTGTCTTGGAAAAATCTTCATGACAGTATGCCACCGAAGAGAAAAAGTTACATGGAAGGTGGCCTAACCTTTTCAACGTGGTTTTATGCTTCTACTTTTAGGCTTAAACTATGTTAGTAAGAATCAAGTTATCGATACAATTAGGGTGTGGAAGAACTATGATGCATTTTCGGCAGTTTACAATCGGAGATATCATTCGGTGGGATATTCTTTGTACTCATTTTAAGTTGGGAAAGTATACATTTAGTGATAATTTTTATCTACAAGTTATCAGCCTTATTTTGCTTTCTTACGGGTTCTTGAAGTTTTTCAACTTTTATTAACTTCATTCAATTTTAACATGTGTCAGCTCATTATTAGCCTTAAGTTGGCCGGCCATGGTAATTAGAGTTTATATATTTTTTTACAACTTTTTTTAAATATTTTTATTATTTTTTATTATATTATGTAATCTAGTATAGTTAATATTATTATTAATTTATTAAATTAATTATTATTGACCCATCAAAATTGAATACAAGTCAAAGATTTTAGTGGAATTGACAAAAGTCCTACTTTTAAAAAAGTTAGGAAAAGTTGAGAATTTGAATAAAAAAGTTATCAATCCAAATAAAAAATTAATAAATGTTTAAAACTAAGTCTGTAGTACTTTTCCCATTTTCTAATTATAAAATAGGTGAAAGCGCAATAGCCATAAAAGAAAAAGATGGCATTGAGACAGACAAAAAGGGAGGATAATATATTAAATATCAAGTTTGCCGTAGGGATACATGCGAACGATTCCATAGAAGGTATCCAGTCAACCATGACCTAATAATTACTTGATAGAGTAATCCTCTATCGTTGTCCAAATATGAATGAGTAATTAGTAAGTGTGCTAAGTGGGTGTTCCTACTACTCAATAAGTTATATCTATGTTAGTGAAAAGTTAAGAAGAGAGATGAAAAAGAGAGGAGAGAGAAAGCAAAAAGAAAGAGAAAAAAGAAAAAAAAAAAGAATGATTTAAATGCTACATCAACCTCCAAATACTTAATGTGGCATATAGCAAAATAGATTATGTTAGTCTAGAGGGATAACAACCACCTTTGGTTGCATCACTTTGCAAAACATTCATGTTTTATTTGATACCTCTTTAAGCTTTTTGTCCTTTTTTCACTTTACATATATTTATTTAAAAGTCACAACAATATTCTTAGAACTCAAACCATTTTTTTTCCAAGATGTGTGACGAATGGTTATAGAGCTAAGTCAACAGGTAAATCAGCATATTAATAGTGTCACTTCAAGCAATCCTTTAGGGTTCACACCACCATACAATTATATGGGGCCTAGATCTTATCCTTGGGGACAAATGGGCAATTCGTTTAGGAATGGCCCTTAATGTACATTGTACATGCATGAAAGGTCCCCTAAAGGATAGCCACAACCAATAATAGGTTAAATCTACTTGATGTTTCTCCCATCATAAATGCAAGGGAGACCTTCTACCATGCCACCATACGCAATGAGGCAATCACAATAGATCACCCTTAGTTAAGGAGATGAGGTGTATGGGCCATAATAGACTAGCACTATGTAGGGGAAAGGAGTGTATAGGCTACAATAGATTAGCACCAATTAGGAAGAGCAAGTGTATACGCTAGAACAAATTGACCTTAGTCTAGGAGAGGGGGTATATAAGCGAAACTTTGAACATTTTCTTAAGTGTTATTCAACATAGGTTTAAATTTTTTTATATTACAAATGGTGTTGTTAATGAACTATTGATACTTGATGTTGTGTAATGTCTTTAGGGAAGGTTTTCTTGGTTTTCTTTTCCCATATTTCACTGTTTGAAGAATATGGAAACAAATGTTATCAAATGTCACTATTACTATTTCAAATTTAGTGTTACTTTAAGGTAGTTGCAATTTTCTCAAAATGTTTACTTTACAATTAATTTTTATTTATTATTTCTAGTAAAAAGTTGATATCTAGGAATATATAATTTTGAATGTTAACACTGGTGAAAATATTATATATATATATATATTAATTATAAATAATTATAAGAAAATTTTAGGTAATTAAATAATTTAAAAAATAATAATAATAATTAGGGTTTTGGTGTAGAGATCTCGCTAGAACAAGCAACTTCTTACAGTAAGCATGGCCTTACAATAAGATTCTGGCATATATCAAAGAGTTGTTGCATGGATAAGCTCACTGCAACAAGTCATTTCTTACTATGAAAACCTCTTTGCAAGAGGTCTTTAGTAATTTTTGGTAATTATTTTTTACAAGGTGTAAGTTGCTACAACAAGTATAGTTGTTGTAATGAGTTACTCACTAAACATAACTTCTTGGTACAAGATACTCCTTGTAATGATTTTAAACAGTGAAGCTACCCCAAGGAGGCTTTGTGATGAGCTAGTAAACTTTTTCCAATGAGTTTTAGATTTATTGCAACCATATCCACAATGTTGTCAAAACTGCGAGTTAACTCGCACGTTTCTACGATTTTACAAGTTGGTAAGCACATTCTTAGTCAACTCGCATGTAAAAACATTTTTGAAATAAAATCATAGTAGAATCGCAATTTCACACTTGGAATCAATAAAATCGCGAGTCCACTAGCATTTTTGCGTTTCTACTACAAGTTCTTATTTTCCATCAACAGAAGGAGTGAAGAGGAAGTAGCTCGGCCTAGTTAAAGACATGCAGCTTAAAGAAGCCTAACCTAGCCCAAAATTCAAGTAAATTTGTAAGCTATAGCTTTCATTCAAAAAATAAAGGCACAAGATTTTATCCCGGTTCACCCGTTAACTAAGGCTATATCCAGCAAAGGATTTCACCATAATTAGCACCTCACTCTCTCGTTTTTATCATGCAATTATAAGTGAAAAAGAGAATATATAATAGCAACTATTCGTAAGCCCAAGCCTAAACTCTTAATGAACAAATATGGGTTTAATTGCTAAAAGCCCTTTAGTGTCTAAGGGACACTGCCCCCTTGAGACCCCCGCAGGAGTGGCTTCCTCGGGACCCATGTGCTTTTTTGTCATAAGGGAGTATGAGCCACACCCCAACATGTTCGTCAGTCATCACTCATTGCTTGTTGATGTGTTACGTTACGTTGAAGTCTTTATGTTTGTGTTCGTCGATTGTCGGTCTTCTTGTTCCTATTTGTGATCATGTTCGTGTTAAGCACTCATATTTGATTGCTGTAACTTTCCTTATTTTAATTAATATTGTTATAGTACATTTTTTTATTATTTACTTTTGGTTAGTAGTTATTTGTCATTTTTTTTTATATTGCTCATTTCTAATGGTATATCTTCGTTATCAATTTTTATTTATTAGTAATTTCTTAAAGTCACAATTGATTTTTAAATTTTATCTATTATTTTTTAGCTTTTATATATATAACTAGGTGAAACTCGCTTTATACATAATTTATCATTTTAGAAATAAAAAATCTATATTATACAACTTATGCTTAATTATCTATATTATGACTTTTATTGCAAATTTGTAATTTATGACCAAAATACATGATAAATTTCCTTATTTCTATTATCCATTATATTTTTTAATAACTATTGTAAGTAAATTTACAATGTTTGTAAGTTATTTTACATAAGTTGTAAAAAATTACGTTTCTACGTTCCGTTTCTACGTTTCGATTCCACGGACCCCTTAGCGATTCTACGTAAAATCACGATTTTGACAACCTTGCATATCCATATCCTATTCCTTATAGTAATAGCCATGGTAGCCAACAATATTTGATTTTTAAAGGTTAAAATCAACACTTTTGGAGTCTCAAAATGAAGACTTCATTTAAATCTCAAGAGCTATGGGATTTAATTGAAAAAGGGTTTGAAGAGCCCTAAGAAGGAGAACTTGACACACAGTTAAAGGAAAATCTTAAGAAAGATGCAAAACCTTGTTTCTAATTCAATAGGCTCTTGATGATGAGACTTTTCCAAGGATTGCAACAGTTACCACCTCCAAAGAAGCATGGGAAATTTTAAAGAAAGAGCATTTAGGTGATAGGAAGGTGATTTTTGTTAAATTACAAACTCTTCATCGCAATTTCAAAACTTTAAACATGAAAGAGAAAGAGACTATGCAAGATTATTTGTCTAAACTGTTTGGTATAGTAAATCACATGAAGTCATATAGTGATATTATGAGTAATGAAATTGTTGTGAGTAAGGTTTTGAGGGGATTAACCTCAAAGTTTAATCATGTTGTTGCTACAACTGAAGAGTCAAAATATTTGTCTACTTATTCCTTTGATGAATTAATGAGTTCTTTGCTACCTCATGAAGATAGACTTAGCATATCATCTAAAAATGTTGAGGAAAAGGCTTTTCAAGTGAAGCAGGAGTCTTCTTCTAAGAAAAATTCAAAAAACTCAAGAGGTCAAGATAGGGTAGAGGCCATTATCATAGTCGAGACAATAGTGGAGACAAATGATATGCATAAATTGCTACTTCAAAACAAAAACATATTTTACACTAGAAAGTGCATTACAAGTTCATTAGGTCGCACATGCAATATTAATACTAGTAAGACCATGTCAAACCCACAGGACTTAGGACTAGCTTCTAACTATATCAATTCTACTTATATCTAGGCAAAACAAATTCAAATTACTAAATTACAAAATCTAAAGCTACTCTTAATTAATTTAAAATATGCAACACTAACACCCAAATTGATGAAATCAATGAACTAGTAAGTTAAAATATTAGGATATAATGTTAATGGTTATGGTATTAAAATATACTATATTTGATTATTGGCTTCTTAACTGGCTTAGATTATTTCCTTTGATTTCTCTTTCGAGTTACAAAGTATTAAAGCATAGTAATCACCTCCTTTCGAAGTGTGAATTACCCTAATTAACTAACTAAGTCTTCCTATTCCTAGAAAAGAACATTAGTTAATTAATCATTCACTATTCTAAACCCTAACCCAATTACAATGCATAATTCCATGTCTTACTTGTAATTTGATGTTAGTTTACCATGGAATTATTAGAATTAATTTCATTCTTTTCAAATCTTAACCCAATCCAACATGCATTCCATATAAAATAAAATACATTCTTGATGAACAAAGATCAAGAACACACAATATTCAAATATTTAATATAGTATTATCATAAATCCATCAATTTAATATTCCAAACAATTAAGTCTAATACATGATTAAAATAAGCATACAAATCATAGGGGGAAAAGCACAATCCATGAAAAAAATAATAAGAGGAAAGAAAAAACTTAGTTTTGTTGAAGAATTTATAAATCCCAACCTTCTAATCCTTACATAAATTATACTACCACTTGCAATTGGTGTAGATCCTATTATTACGAAAAAAAACTACAAATAAAACTACTCTATGGAGTTAAAGAAACAAAATAGAGTCAATGGCTATGAAGTGTTCTTGTTCAATGCATTGGCCCCCTTCCTTTTATGTGTGTTGTGTCTTATTTACTTTCTTCCAACTAAATCTTTTTTCCCCCTAATTTTTTGTTTTTTAATCTCCCAAAATTTATTTCTTTGATTTGTTATAATTTGACACATGATTAAATGTACTTACAATGATTCATGTGTATATTTTGAATCTACATATTTTCCTGATGAAAAGAATAAAAACACACGCATTAGTGTAATATAAAGTTGGATAAAAATATATAATTCTCACACTTATCAGCAAAGGATGCAGTCAATTTAGAGTTCAACAACACCCAAAAGCACCATCTAGTGTCGCTATTGCAAAATAATTAGGCCATAAAATTATTAGATCAAGTAGAAGGATGAGCAAAAGCAAGGAAACTTCATCAAAAAAAGTTGAGGAGGAAAGTAAGCTACTCCTAGCACATCCTCTTATTAATGATGCCTAGGATGGAGTAGTTTGTTGATAGTGGATTCTCTAATAATATGTCGAGAGCAAAGTCAATCTTTAAAGAGCTTGACGAGTTACAAAAGAGTAAAGTTCGTCTTGAAGATAACAAGTAGATGTAGGCTAAAGGGAAAGGCATAATTGCCAGCAAGACTTCACAGTGTAGTGCAAAACTCCTTCATGATATGCAACATGTTCTTAATTTAACTCATACATTGTTAAGTGCTAGAAAATTGATAAAATTTAGATATGCACTTTTATTTGATGATGGTTATTGTTTTATTCAAGAAAAGAAATATGGTCAGAAACTTTTTAATATTCCAATGGTGCAAAATAAAATGTTTCCACTAGATGTGTCAAATGTGAAAATTTGTGCTTTGGTTGCTAAAATTAGTGATGAAAAATTGTGGCATTTACGTTATGGACATTTGAATGTTGAAGGGTTGAAATTGTTAGCTAAGAAGAACCTAGTTGTTAGGTTACTTAGAATTGATATTCTTGATGTTTTTGACAAGTGTGTCTATGGGAAACAAAGCAAAAATTTGTTTCCTATAGGTAAGTCATGGAGGTCTAAGAATTGTCTCGAGTTAGTTCATGTCAATGTGTGTATTCCAATGAGTAATGAATCTTTTAGAGGTATTAGCCATTTTTTTTTATGTTTACCAATGACTATCGCTATAGGAGTTAGCTTTATTTCTTGAATTTAAAATAATTTTTTTTTGACTATTTCAAGAAATTCAAGGAATTGATGGAAAATTAAAGTGAATGTTGCATAGAGGTGCTACATTCTGGTAGAGGTGGTGAATTTACTTCTAACAAATTTAATGATTTTTGTGATGAGCATGGCATTAGTAAGGAATCGATAACACCATACACCTCTACAACTAAATGGGGTAGCTAAGCAAAAATATTGAATGGTTGCTAAAATAACTAGGAGCATGATGATAGCAAGTTGGCTTCCTAAACAATAATTTTGGGTAAAAGTTATAACAACAATAGTTTATTTATTAAATATCTCCAAAACAAAGACCATCATGAACCGAACACCATATGAAGCTTGGAAGGTAAGAAGCCACTAGTAAGCCACTAAAAATTTTTTGGTTATATAGCGTATGTCTTATATTTACCTCCATCTCACCATAAACTTGATAAAAAAAATCTAGAAAAATTTATTTTTGTTGGCTATGGCCCTTAATCTAAGGCATATAGACTATACAATCCTACAAATGTTAAAGTAATCATTAGTAAGGATGTTAAGTTTAATGAAGAGGAAAATTAGATGTGGAACAACAACAATGCAAAAGCAACATCTCAAGTTTAGATTCTAGAACCAAATTCTACACCCTTTATAGTTAAACAACTAGCAAATTCTAATGATAAATCTCAACGAAGTAGTTCATCATCAAGCCACTAAACACTTAAGAAAAGGCATTACATTCTAACAAGTAGTCTAATAGCAATCCAATAAGCTCTCCAACAAGTTCTTCATCAGCTTCTTCTAAATCGCCTCCACAAAAGTTTTGTTCCTTAAAGGACATCTATGCTTCTTATAGTATTGCCTTTTATGCTTCTATCCTTATGTGCTATAAAGATACTACAGATAACCAAATAAGGCATGATGTAATGGAAGAAGAACTATTGGATATAGAGAAAATTAAGACTTAGGAATTGGTTAATGCTCTAGTGGGAAAGAATGTTATTGGGCACAAGTGGCTATACTAGACAAAATAGCACATTGATGGTACCATACAAAAGCATAAAGCTCATTTGGTTGCAAAAAGGTACCCTTACCAGTGCAATGATGACTTTGAAGAAACCTTCTCTCCCATGGCACATTTTGAAACAATGAGAACCTTTTTAGCACTTGCTACTCAACATAGCTGGCTAATGTACCAATTTGATGTTAAGTCAACTGTTTTAAATGGTAGGTTACAAGGAGAAGTATATGTAGCTCAACCTAAAGGTTTTATTGTAAATGGTGAAGAGAGTAAAGTTTATAGGTTGAGAAAGGTTTATTATGGCCTTAAGCAAACTCTATAAGCACGGTACAACAAGATTGACTCATATTTTTTGAAAAATAGGTTCAAAGGGAGCAATAATGAGCCAACTCTATATGCAAGGAAACAAGGTAAAGCTAATTTGTTAGTGGTATGTCTTTATGTTGATGATATTGTATATATGGGATTTAATGAGTCTCTAGTTCATGAATCTAAGTCTTGTATGATGTAAAAATTCAAAACGTCAAATTTAGGTTTGTTGCATTACTTTCTTAGAATTGTGGTAAACCGAAGTGTTGATGGTATTTTTATTTTTGAAAGAAAATATGAAATTGATATTTTAAAAAGGTTTAACATGTTAAATTGCAAACCAGCCACTACACCCATAAATGTGAATGAGAGGCTTATAGTTGATGATGGTACCGGTGAAGCAAATGTAAGGCATTTTCAAAGCATTGTTGGGGGGCTAAATTATATGCCTTATACTAGACCTAATATTGCATTTTCTACTAGTTTAGTCTCTATATTTATGCATAATCTTTCAAAGCATCATTTGGGGCCAATAGAGGGGATTCTGCGATATGTTGTTAGCACCACTAATCTTGAAATCCCGTATTCAAAAGTCTTTGATTTCATATTGTTAAGTTTCACCAATAATGATTAAGTGGGTTGTCTAGATGATAGAAGGACTACTTCAAGTTATGTGTTTACTCAAGTACAAGTGCAAGCTAAGTATATTGAAACCACAACAAAAGCTTAATAGGTAATATGGTTGAGAATATTAATAGTAAATTTTCATCAAAAGCAAATCACCTCAATAGAAATCTTTTGTGATAACAAAGCAACAATTGCTATGACAAAGAACCTAAATTTTCACTATAGAATGAAGCATATTGATATATGTTATCACTTCATTCAAGATCTAGTGGTTGAAGGAAAATTTTTCATGAAGTATTCGGGAACAAATGTGTAAATTGCTAATATTCCAACCATGTCTCTTCCTATTGGCAAGCAAGAGTACTTTAAACAACAAATGGGTGTAATAAGTTTTGAAGCAAAGGGAAGTGCTAAGACTGTTGCATTAAAATAGTGGAATGAGTTCTTGACTTCTTGGTTAGTGTTAATTATACTATTTGCCATTTATGTCTTAGGCTTAATCTAATCTTCAAATTGAGGATGTTAAAGCTTGCAAGAATAAACACATGAGCTATCAGATATCAGAGTTGTCTTCAGCGCTTAGACTTGAACATTCGAGCAAGATAAATGTGGGTAGAAGTAATAATGACAACAAAAGAGAGAGAGAGAGGGAGAGAGTATGAAAGCAAAGAAAATTCAATCCATTACCTTATAGATTGACTAGATATTTATAGTAGAGGGTGTAATGATATATATATATAGCAATTGTATCTGTTTTAAATATATCCACACATATCATGTAAAAATAGAGTGAAGTGTATCTTAGAGATTTGGTGTACTTTCCATATTTATCATAGCTACCCTTACCTATGTTTATTTAACTCTTAATAAGCCTCCCAAACTAGGCTTTAAGGCCTTTAATCCATTGTAAATATATAAAATTTTTAAAAGCAAATTCTACCAGCAAGTGCATCTCAGATCAAGTAATATAGTAATGAGTCAAGTGTCGACTCCACGAGGATTAAATAAGTACTAAACTGATATCAAATTCTAGTATTACTTAGGTAATCTAATTGAGAGAATTAACTAATCAAATACTAATTAATCTACTACACCTAGACTTTTACTAAGAACAAGAGAAAATTGTTATGAAAATATATCAATTGAAAGTAAGAAAATTGAATCCACCCTAGTTTCACTAATTAGATTATCATCGTATTATAATAATTCTTAGCTATGTGGATATTCATATGAAATTGTGAAAATCTTTATTTCTTTTCCAAATAATTAAAACTTAAAACCCTAAAATTAATTTATTAGCTTTCACTAAACAAATTAACAGGGGACTCTATATTCAACTACAAATCTTCCAATTATATAGTTTACTAATATTCTATCCTAATTTCTCTTAATTCCTTAGTGAGAAACTAATCAGGAATATTACATTAAGCCCTCAAAAAATTTCTAACCAAATTAAAATAATCCTACTTCCACTATTCTTATTCAACCTAACTTAAGAAAGCCTATTGAACCCTAATTTCCCTTCTGAGTTATTAAAATTCCTATAATCCTAATTCAAAAATGAAATCAAAATTTATAGTATAAGATTTACAATATGAATCTTCCACATATCTAACAATATTATAATATAGCTATAATCATCATCTTAATTATTCTAGGGTTTCATCGATTTCCCACAAATAAACTTAGAACATCATGAAATTGAAAACACAAGCATAAATCAAAGAAATTGCTATAATGGAATTCATAATTGAAAGGAAAATTTTAGTCTATGAATTGAATAAAAAAGTACCAGTTTAGAGATCACCAATTCAATAGAGCAAGAATCAATCGCAATATAATAATCCTGCAAATCATTGATGAAGAAGTCTTTCCTTGATGATTGCAATGGATTCAATTGATAAAAAATTTAAGTACAACAACCAATTCTCCCTCTCCTCTCTCTAGGGTTCAAAAGTAACAAAAAGATAAGATAAGATAAGATAACCCCCTCTTCCTTCACATCCGACATATTAATCAAAACTAAAGGAATGTCTTTTAGTTACCTCTCAAATCCAGCGCTAAAGCCAGCAGCTTTTCCTTTCAAGGCCAACAACTTAGGCTCTTGGCTTAAAATCTTAAAGCTGGCAGCTTACAATCTTAAGGCCGATGGCTTTGGTTGTTGAAAGCCGATCTTCAAAGTTGATCTACTCATGTTTGCACTCTAAGCTTATACAAACCTAAAATAGCATAGTAAATTAAATTAAGTACCATTTCCTTAGAATTCCGATAATATTAGTAAGAATTTAACATGATTTGTACAATAAATTTTGAGTAGAATATGCCCTTACCAACTTCCCCACACTTGAACTTTTGCTTGTCCTCAAAAAAATACTTCAAATCAATGAAGTAATTTGTCATTGAGAATATAAAATTCTCTATTAACAAAATACTTGAAATTCTAGTGTCTACAACTCTAACCATACCGGGAGATGTAATTGAATTACTATGTTTGAAATTTTTGTAGCTAATCTAAACAAAACAAACTTTAATCCTAATGTTTAACATAAGAAATCTAATTCAAAAGTAAATACTCAGTCCTACAAAAAAAAACAGTCATTTAAACTTCCATAGTTATTAACAAACATATAATCCCCCAAATCACTTCTCTATAAATGGTCACATCAGTGAAAGCATATGGTATCCACTCTTTCCCTAGAATTTCTCCCCTTTTATTACAAATCTAATTTCACTCCTTTTTTATTTCAAGTTCAAATATTGAACTTTTGCCTTTCTGCCTTTCGCATTATGGTGAGTTCATTAAGCCGGCACATCTTGAGCTTATCACCCAAGTGACCAAGTTTTAAAGGGACCCTACAGACTCTTCCCCACACTTAACATTCAAGTATTGAACTTTTACCTTTCTGCCTTTCACATTATGGTGAGTTCATTGATTCGGTACATCTCGGGCTCATCACCCAAGTGACCAGGTTTTAAAGGGACCCCTACGGACTCTTCCGCACACTAACATTCAAGAATAGATACTCTTAACTCAATTGCTTCTTTTTTTTTTAATAAAGATTCTTTTTATAAAGGATCACTAAGTAAAAAGTTTCTTCTACCTCTTTTACCAAATGTTAAAAATATTTTCAAAGAAACTTATGAGAGGATATACAAGCTAAATTTACTAGGAAATAGACCTACTTGCTTTTCTACTTAAAGACTCAACTTACGTACAAATTTTTAAAATTAAAAGCTAAACATAAGGTAAATTTTTTCCTTAAAGATTTAACTACATAATTTCAACCAAGTAATCTAATCACAAAAGTAGGTGAGTAAGGTACCAAATTAAGTCAATTTAACCTTAAGTTGCCAATTAACTCTTAAGGACAAATATGAGTTTAAAGCAAAGATAACAATAAGAGCTAAGATGTCATCAATATGAACAAATATTCACTAATTCAGACATTAGTAATTCATACTCAACTTTTCCATGATCCCTACCCCACACTTAAAATGAACAGTGTCATCACTATTTCTAATTCAGTACAATTACAAAGGAATAAATGATAATGAAATTAAGGAAAAAGAAAATTAGTACTTCCCCAAAATTTTGAAGAGATAGGAGATTGCATCAAAATTTTTAATCCTGGTCTGAGCTGCTATGATCATTAGCTTCATCTTCTGATTGCTCCTCTAGAGAAGTCTCATAGTGTAAGTCTTGAGCTGCTACTGCATTCATGTAAGATATAGTGGATTTGAACATATTAAATAATGTAGTTTAGAATTTCTTATTCTTCTTCCGCTCATGCCTAAACTCCCTCTTTACTTCCTTAAGCTCATGCTCGACACCCTTAATGCCCTTATTCAACCTCTCATAAGTGCTATCAGGAGGAGCAAATTGGTATGCAAAGGCTCTCATGGTGGGGGGAATGTCTGGAGTCTCTTCAATATCTTCTTAAATAACTTGATTGGCTATCTTAGATAGCCCCCAAGCCCTAAAGAGATTTTCTTACACTCTATGATCACATCACCTGATACCAATGCCTTTCAACAATGCAGTGATGTACCCTCCACAAAGAATAACTCTAGCTCTCATATCCTCTACCTATGTAGCAATAAAATTTGCTACTTCTACCCCAATATCAATTTTGTAGCCTGAAATCATACCATGCAAGTAGAACATATCAAAGCTTATTACCTTACTATGATTAGTCCTCTTACAGCAAATGGTATAGGATAACATGTAATGGAGCAACTTGTACTCCACTGAGGCAAAGGTGGTAGCAAGAGATTTGGAGGGTACAAAATCATCCTTCCTAAGCCTAATTAGTTGAAACCATAATGTTTCCGCATTCATGTTTGAAGGCCGGGCATTAAGGAGGTCTTCTTCAACTTCTTCATCCTCATAAATCCCCAAAAAATATCTAAACTATTTAAGATCAATTACATAGACCTGCTCATAAGCCTGTAATGTCATGATGGAATAGTGCTCGTCGTGCTCTATTTTCATTGTAGATAAAAACTCAATTGTGACATTCTTGTAGGCTGGTTCTCTTATCTCAAACAACTTAAACCATGTCTTGTTTACTAGCATTTGCTGAATCTTCTCCTCCATGCCATAATCCCTTAAAATCTCCAAATCCAAATACTGATGGTTCATGAAGTCCTTCTTCAGCAATTATATCTTTTTTTCCTTAGCATAATCCTATTCAGAGAGGAGCTTTATATGCTGACTGCTAGAAGAAGCCTCACCTATAGCTTTTTGTTTCTATTTCCGAAGCTAAAGTTTTCTAGGTGGCATACCTGCATAATAATTCATATGAATTTCTAGGAAAGAACGCATGATCTAGTAAATCATAGTTTCAGCCTTAGGATTGTGTTTTCAATTCAACAAATGCCCCAACATTCATGTGTGAAACATGATTTATAGTAGATATGTCTAATTCGGAACTATAGGCACCAAAATAATAAAAACCAAGCAAATAAGTTGTCATGTTACTTACACTTGCACTAGGGAAAATCACCTAAAATTTGAACAACGTGGGAAAAAAATTTTCAAAAACACAAGATAGGAAAATTTTATGGTTAAGGTAGTTGATATCTTTCAAACAAAACAAAAATCCAACCCTATCAAAGGCAACATCAACTTCCTAAGAAAACACATGTTAAGCAAAATTGAACAAAAATTTTCATTTCATGAACCTCATCCACAAAATTGAGACCCCATAATGAATTAGTTGTATATAATTTAAAATATAGGCAATAAATATGGCAAAAGCCCCAATTTTTCATGAATCAATTTGGTTCAAACCCCAATTCCTACTCAATGGGAATTTTTGACAAAATTCAGCACAAACTAGGTGTAAATCCACATGCATGTGCGTGTAAGCACAATTCCAACTTCAAAAATCATCAACCCAACACATTCCATACAACTCTAAGATTTCCTTCTACTAATCACCAAAAATCGCAGCCAAAACTAAAGGAAAACAAAAAAACAATAAATGAGAACTTACAAGAGTAAAGAGTAGAAGTAATAAAGACTTACTTGATGTTGATTGTAGTGGAGAGATGAAGCTTAGTTCCTTAAGTGTGAGTGAGTACGTGAGAGTTGTTAGAGAGAGTGAAGTGTGAGAGTGAGAGAGATGGGGAAATGAAGAAGACGATGTAAATTAGGAAATTTGGTTTAAATATGTCAAATCGGACATACGTCAACGGCTTTTATCAGTATGCCATCGGCTCAATTGCTAGCTTAGAAAATCCTTTTTTTTTCTTTCATATAAAACTAAACTAATTTACCTTAATGTTATGCATAGGCTACCTCCCATGAAGCACGTAGTTTATAGTTGCTAACCCGACTTCCTCGATGTTTTAGAATGGATTTGCTAGATCTATGATAGTGGAAACACCATCAATGTTTTCTCCTTCGTAGTAATGTTTGAGGAGATAACTGTTTACTTTACAAGTACGGTTGTCTTCGGCTTTCAACTCAACTACACCATAAGGAAAAAATTTAACAATAACAAATGGACCAGACCATCGGGATCTCAATTTACCGAGAAATAACTTCAATCGAGAGTTATATAATAGAAATTTCTACCTAGGCCAAAACTCTCAACTTAAAATGTTCTTGTCATGTCATCACTTCACTCGTTCCTTGTATATCTAATGTGCCTAAAACCAAGTTTAAGCACATGCAAAGCCAATTTGAAAGACAATCATACAATGTCAATCAAACTAGCTTCCAATCACATGAACTTCTTCTACTATTAAACCAATTCCACAACACCAATGTAATCAAGATTGAATGAACCAAATATGTTTAGCTCTGATACCAAAAGATGATGTGCCTAAAAGGGGATCTAAGCATATGCAAATAATCCAATTAAACCACTCCTAATCATTAGTTTAAAGGGAAACAAAATTGCATAAACCCTAATTGATGGAATGTGAACTGAATGATAAAAATCAATGATGATTAAATCACAATGATGCTATTACTCAAATGAATCAATAAGTTAACTCAACATCCAATGATGTTCCAGTCAATCAACACATACAAATAAACCATGACTCCTCCTCATAACAATACCCTTCCACGCAACACAATGTAAAGTACAATTGATGGCAATAACAAGTGCTAAAACCACTCAATTATATATAATGACAAGAGAGAATACAAATGACGCCAAATTCAGATCAAAGAACCAAGCTAATCAACCCTAGATATGACTCACTAGTGATGAAAAGAAAAACACAACGTAGGGAATTGATATTACTCACAATTCTCTATATTGCAACTTACCACAATTCTAATTTGTGGATTGAAATTGATAAGAGCCAATTAAATTAGGAAGGACCCTAATCTCTTACAAGAAAATTTTTTTTTGCAAATTTCAAGTCTCTTCCTCAAAACCCTACTTAAGCAAATATTTATACTTGCTCCCTTTAGGATTAAAATGGCTAAAAAAAATTATAACTATGCCACTAAATGGTGGCCGGTCCTAAAACACAAATTACAACAAAAAAAATGTCCCAAAAACTTATAAAATAAATGGTTCTAAGAAAATAACCAACAAATAAAAATAGCCTTCAACATGCTAGCTCTTCAACAGGATTCGTCGGTCTAGCTCATCACCGATTTAGGTCAATCTATGGATAACCCACAAGCTAAATCTTAATGAGTTTGTCCATCACCCTATAAAGCCTAATAAGTGTACCTGTTGGAATACACAATACAAGAGTAATAGAAAAGAGGTTAATATATAAATAATTCCGAGGTCGATTTGCTCAGAAAGGACCATCATCACTAAGGTTTGAAATCCTTTGGCTCTAGCCCTAATGATAGATCTTGTAGGATTTTCATTCCTATCAATATCCTAGCATTCTCATATGCTTCCTCTCTTGATTTAGCCATCTGATTCAGCTGAAGCAACCTCTTTCCACTTGTAACTTGGAATTCAAAGTTAAGGTGTTTTATGGCTTGATATGCCTAGTGCTCAAGCTCCACAGGTAGGTGACATGATTTACCATAAATAATCTTATATGAGGAAATTCCTATAAAGGTTTTGAAAGTGGTTCTATAAGCCCACAATGCATCATCAAGTTTTAAAGACCAATCTTTCCTAGATGCATTGATAGTTTTCTCTAGAATGCGCTTTATTTCCCTATTGAATACCTCTACCTATCCACAAGTCTGTGGATGATAAGGGGTGGCAATTTTATGAGTAACTTCATATTTTAGTAATAATATTTCAAATTGCCTATTGCAAAAATGCCATCCCCCATCACTAATGATAGCTCTAGGTACCCCAAATCTTGAAAATATGTTCTTTTTCAAAAATCTGATTACAACTTTGCTGTCATTATTTTGTAGAGCAACTGCTTCTACCCATTTTGACACATAATCAACAACTACGAGAATATATTTGTTTGAAAAAGATTAGGGAAAAGGACCCATAAAGTATATTCCCTATACACCAAAAAGCTCAATTACAAGAATGTTGTTTTGTAGTAATTCATGTCTCTTAGAAGTGTTGTCAGTTCTTTAGCATTGAGCACAAGACAAAATGAAATTCCTGCAGTCATTAAACAGTTTAGGCTAATAAAACCCATAAGATAAAATTTTAGCTGCAATTCTTTCCACACCAAAATGGCCTCTTGCTTCTCTAAAATGGAAATGTTGTATTATGCTAAGCTGTTCAGTTTCAAGTACACAACATTTAATTACTTAGTCAGCACAACATTTAAACAAATATGGTTCATCCCAAAAATAGTATTTCACATCATGTAAGAATTTCTTTTTCTATTGATATGACAAACCATATGGTGTAATGTTGCTAACCAAGTAATTGACTATATCAACATACCAAGGTAATCCTTAGATATCTACTACATGCAATTGTTCATCAAGGAACTTTTCATTAATGGGTAGATCTAAACAATCAAATTCCAAATGGGATAAATGATCAGCCACTACATTTCAGTTCCCTTTTTATCTCTAATTTTAAGGTCAAATTCTTGCAGTAGTAAAATCCAGTGAATTAACCTAAGTTTAGCATCAACTTTGGCAAACAAATACTTAAGAGCAGCATAGTCTATATGCACTATGATCTTAGAACCTATCAAATAAGGCTGAAACTTGTCACATGCAAATATGACTACTAAAAGCTCTTTTTTAGTTATGGCATAGTTTCTTTAGGCCTCATTCAAAGTTCTATTAGCATAGTATATAACATTAAATATTTTACCTTTCCTTTGTCCAAGTACCACTCCTACAGCATAGTCACTAGCATCACACATAAGCTCGAACGAAAGCTCCCAACCAGGTGCAACAATCACTAGTGCAAAAGTGAGCTTCTCCTTCAATATGTTGAATGTCTGCAAACAATTGTCATCAAAAACAAAAGTAGAATTTTTTTCAAGCAAATTACAAAGAGGTCTAAATATTTTAGAGAAGTCCCTAATAAATCTCCTATAGAAGCTAGCATGTCCTAGGAAGCTCCTGACTCCTTTTACTAAAGTGGGGGGTGGCAACTTCTCTATTATCTCCACTTTTGCCCTATCAACCTCAATCCCCTTCCTTGACACTTTGTGACCTAAGACGATTCCCTCTCTTACCATAAAATGGCATTTCTCCCAGTTCAGAAGTAGGTTAGTCTCTTTACATCTTTTAACTACATAACCTAAATTTATCAAACATGATTTAAATGACCTCCCAAAAATAGAAAATTCATCCATAAATATTTCAATAAAAATCTCTAACATGTCAGAAAACATAAACATCATATACCTCTAAAAAGTAGCAAGTGCATTATAGAGACCAGAGGGCATTCTCCTAAAGGCAAAAGTGCCATAGGAACAAGTATAAGTGGTTTTCTCCCGGTCCTCGAGTGCTATATGAATTTGATTATAACCAAAATAACCATCTAGAAAACAATAATAGTCATACCTTGCAAGTTTTTCTAGCATCTAATCAATGAAAGAGAAGGGGAAATGGTCTTTACGAGTAGCATCATTTAATTTTCTATAACCTATATAGACTCGCCACCTAGTCAAAGTGTAAGTAGGGATTAATTCTTTAACTTCATTTTAATTATAGTCAAACTACCCTTTTTAAGCACTACCTAAATAGGACAAACCCATTTACTATTAGAGTTAGGATAGATAATACCTGCATTCAGCAGTTTAAGCATTTCCTTCTTTACTACTTCCTTAAGAGTTAGGTTAAGTCGTCTCTATAGTTGCACTGTAGGTTTGCACTCAACTTCTAGAAGTATCTTGTAAGTGCAAATCAGAGGGCTAATTCCTTTGATATTTGCAATAGTCTACCCTATCACCTCCTTATGCACTCTTAGCACGCCTAGGAGCTGTTACTCCTTATCACCTGTCAAAAAAGAAGAAATGATTATTGGCAAAGTCTTATCTATTCCAAGATAAGCATATTTCAAATAGCTAGGCAAAGGTTTAAGTTCTAACACCAAAGGTTGTGCCAAAGATGGCATCAATTTTGTCTCTCTAGTACCTAGCTCCTCATAGTAACGAGCCTTGATTTGTGACACTTATTCCACACATCCTTCCTTAAGCTCTTCCTCATCACTCCAATCATCCAAGTCTCTAAGAACTAATTCCATTGTTTCTACACCTGTTATCTCCTCAACAGACTCATAGGTAAGCTCATCAATAATATCAATAGTATAACAAGATTTACAATCATCAAATTTCCTTGTGGCTTCATAAACATTAAAATTTATCTCATAATCCATAACTCTTAAAGTAAGCTTACCCTATTCTACATCTCTTAATGCTTTACCCGTTGTAAGGAACGGTCTGCCTAAAATCATTGGCACTTCTCTATCCTCCTCCATTTCTAAGACAATGAAATCAACTAGGAATATGAATTCATCTACCTTTACAAGGACATTGTCAATAATGCCTTTAGGGTATTTGATGCTCATGTTAGCAAGTTGCAAAGTAATACGAGTTTCCCTACACTCTTTAAGTCTAAGTAACATGAGTTTCCCAGCAAGTTGCAAAGTAATACTTACACTAGAATCAATAAGAACTTTATCAAAATGAAAATTTCCTATAGTGCAAGGAACAGTGAAACTCCCTTAATCTCTTTGTTTCCTAAGTAAGTTAGACAAGTCCTTCTGTAGGATCATAGAACTCTCTTCTATAAGCATCACAAACTCATTTCCATCAATCTTTCTCTTTTTAGTTAGCAAATCCTTCATGAATCTAACATATGATGGCATTTGCTAGAGTGCTTCTGCAAATGGAATGTTAATTTGTAATTTCTTGAAAACCTCTAGGAACTTATTGAATTGAGCATCTAGTTGTTGTTACTTCAGTCTTCCTAGAAAAGGGACAAGAGGGACATATGTTTTCACCACTAGTGACTTCTGCTTTGGTTCCTCCATCCTTTGATTCCCTATTTCTTTCTCTGAACTCCTCTATTTAGTGAGAACTTCCTTATCGACAACTTCTAATTCCTTACCACTTCTCAGCATTATGGCATTGACATAATTGGGATTCTCCTCAATGCTGCTAGGTAAAGACCCTGATGGTCTATTGCTCAGCTGTTGAGAAATCTAACCAATCTAATTCTCCAAATTTCGAATGGTAGCTTGTTGATTTTGTAGCATTGTGTTAGTCTTTTGCATATAGTTCAACATGAGCTCTTCCATTCTAGGTTAATTTTGCTGAGGTGGAGCATTTTGAGTAGGTCCTTACTTCTAGAATCCAGGAGGTCGTTTAAGTACATTATTATCATTCCTCCATGAAAAGTTTAGATGATTACACTATCCTAGATTGTAATTATTCAAATAAGGTCCTTGATTACCCCGTTAAAAATTGTTAACATAATTCACTTGCTCTCTATTAGATGAATCTGAGCAGTTTCCAACTAAGCACTCAAGAGTAGAATGTAATCCTGAACATATCTCGCAACAAGTAACTTGATTAGCCTTAACAGATTTTGCTAAGACAAGTTTACTTACCTAAGCTGTGAGAGCTACAATCTAAGTAGAGATTGAGTCTATGTCACTGACTGATGCCACTCTTGATTTACCTATCTCATTCTGCCAATTGTGTGCACTAGAGGCCATTTTTTCTATCAAAGCATTGGCTTCATCATAGCTCTTGCCTATTAATGCACCCCTAAATGCAGCATCTACTAAAGATCTCAATGTCTCATCCAAGCTAAGATAGAAAATCTCAATCGAGAGATAGTCTAGCAATCCATGATGTGGACATTTCCTTATGTACTCCTTAATTCTCTTCCATGCCTCATACAATGAATCACCATTAAACTTAGTGAAGTTGGTGATATTGTTCCTTAATTTTGCAGTCCTAGATGGTGGGAAGAATCTCTTTAGAAACTTAGATGAGAGATCGACCCAGGTGGTGATCGACTCTTGTGGCAATGAATTGAACCAAGCTCTAACTTTATCCCTTAGTGAAAAAGAAAAAAGCTATAATCTGATGACATCAGGTGAAACGTTATTCATCTTCACCGTGTTGCAATATTGAAGAAATGCTGCAATATTCTCATCAAGACTCTCATTTGGATATCCTCCAAACTGATTTATCTGAACCATCTGAATAAGTGCCGATTTTAGTTCAAAATTATTGGCCTGAATAGGCAGTATCCTAATTGTAGAACCTGCAACAGTAGGTACTGTATAGTCACAAAGTACTTTGGCAGCACCCTGAATCAGATTGTGGTTGTTGTCGTTTGCCATCTCAACTGGTTGCACTTCTTCTCTTCTTCTATTCTCTCTTCTCAATTGATGCAAAGTGCATTTTATCTCAAGATTTAGTAGTAGAAGTTTTGCACTTCTACTCCTATGCATAAAAAAAATAAAAAAAATAAAAAACTCGAAAGAGAACAAAAGATAATTATATGCTATGAACTGCACCTAAATTAATAACAAAACTAAATGGTCTAATATTAAGTTAATCATCCGCAATAGCGCCAAAAACTTAATCCGCTATAAATATATAAAATTTTTAAAAGTGAATTCTAACAACAAGTGCACTAGACTGGATCAAATAATACAGTAATGAGTCAAGTGTCAAGTCCATGAGGATTAAATAAGTACTAAACTAATATCACATTCTATTATTATTTAAGTAATCAAATTGAGAGAATTAACTAATCAAATACCAATTAATCTACTACACCTAGATTTTTACTAAGAATAAGAGAAAATTGTTATGAAAATATATCAATTGAAAGTAGGAAAATCGAATTCAACATAGTTTCACTAATCATATTATCATCATATTATAATAATTCTTAGCTATGTGGATATTCATATGAAATTATGAAATTCTTTATTTCTTTTCCAAATAATTAAAACTCAAAATCCTAAAATTAATTTATTAGCTTCCACTAAACAAATTAATAGAGGATTCTATATTCAACTACAAATCTCCCAATTATATAGTTGACTAAATATTCTATATCTTAATTTCTCCTAATTCCTTAGTGAGAAACTAATCAGGAATATTACATTAAGCTCTCAAAAAATTTCTAATCAGATTAAAATAATCCCATTTCCACAATTCTTATTCAACCTAACTTAAGAAAGCCTATTGAACCCTAATTTCCCTTCCGAGTTATTAAAATTCCTATAATCCTAATTCAAACATGAAATGAGAATTTATAGTATAGGATTTACAATATGAATCTTCCACATATCTAACAATCTTATAATATAGCCATAATCATCATCTTAATTATCCTAGGGTTTCATCGATTTCCCATAAATAAAATTAGAACATCATGGAATTGAAAACACAAACATAAATCAAAGAAATTACTGTAATGGAATTCATAATTGAAAGAAAAAAATCAGTCTATGAATTGAATAGAAAAGTACTAGTTTAGAGATCACCAATTCAATAGAGCAAGAATCAATCACAATACAATAATCCTGCAAATCCTTAATGATTCCAATGGATTCGATTGATAAAAAATTAAGTATAACAACCAATTATCCCATCCCTCTCTCTAGGGTTCAAAAGTAACAAAAAGAAAAATAAGATAACCCCCTCCTTCTTCATATCCGGCATATTAATCAAAAATAAAGGAATGTCTTTTAGTTACCTCTTAAAGTTGTCGCTAAAGCCGGCAACTTTTCCTTTCAAGGCCAGCAGCTTTCATCCTCAAGGCTAGCAGCTTAAGCTCTCAGCTGAAAATCTTAAGGCTAACAACTTAGAATCTTAAGGTTGGTTATTTAGGCTAGTGGCTTTGTTTGTTGAAAGCCGATCTACTCATATTTGCACTCTAAGCTTTTGCAGACCTAAAATAGCACAATAAATCAAATTAAGTACCATTTCCTTAGAATTCCCATAATATTAGTGAGAATTTAGCATGATTCGTATAATAAAATTTGAGTAGAATGTGCCCTTATCAACCCACAACTAAAAAGCATATCAACACTTACACACACACACATCCCCCCCCCCAAGCCAAGACAAGCCTCTGAGTACATTAGACAATCCGCAATGCATTGGGCAATTAATACTTTGTCCAGTTCACACTTCTCCAAGCTTCTAAGTAGCTAATTTGACCTTGGCATTTAAAGAATTATAGCCTCTATATTTGGTGAGCTGCTATTGATTTAGGATTATTCATATAAAGTCCACCAAGCAAAGGTACAAATCCATCAATCCAGGTCTTCAATTGAGTGAGCTAAACAAAATCATTTGACTTAAGCTTCACCTTAGGATGAGCCATGCACACTAAGGCAAGCAAGTGAAGCTAGTAGGACAACTAGGAAAATACCCTCCAAGCACATGGGTCAAGGAAGAGTGTAAAATGCACTTATGACATTTATGCTTCTTATCGATTGTCAATTTCAAATATCATGATGTGCTCCTGAATCAGCACATATAATGCTAAGGACATGTGTTACGTTGTAGAGGAATCCGCCTACAGAGACAAAAGCGATCTCAGCCCTCCATTCTAGTAGTGGGACACATGGTGAGATCGAGCATATCCTAAGGTTTCATGCATCCCTTCGCTTAACCATCATCGATCACCTGTAAAAGGCAATGAAACATCTAAAATTAACACTTTTACTTCTTTAAAGTTCTTTCTACATCCTCTGAGTTATCGACTTTCTTTCTTGCATTTCGCTTGTTCAAAATTCATCAAAGCTTCAGAACAAATTTGCAATTTCTTCCTCTTCTCTCACATTTTCAACTATGAAAAATGGAAGTCCAATCTTCTTCCTCTTGTCACATGCCTACAGGCTACCACATTTAACCCCATCAAGTGACTGCTCCCCTGCAGGTTACAATAGTGTAGGTGGCAAGACCTTCAAGTCAACCCTTCATTAACCCAGTGCAGGCTAGAGAGGAGAGTGGTACGTCATATTGGTTGCTTTTTGAGGAAAGTGAGGGTAGGGTACTGGCTTTAGACATCTACCTCGACGACGAAGAAGATAAAATAGCTGGCTTAGTCATTGTACAAAGAGCTTAAAACTTCCAAATCAACCCCAAAGGCCATGAAAAGCACTATGTTCAAGAAGGAGGTAGACTTAGTATAGTTATACTACAATCCTCTACCTAACAATTAGGTTGTTCACTAAATCAAGAAGGAAGATCTAGTTACCTTAATGGGTGGTAATTGCTTCTATATCTATTATAGATATTTTAAGTTTGAGTTGCAACTATCCTTCTCAAACCTCTAGAAGCATTTTTTTAACTATCACCGTGTCAACCCTACTAGATTGTCCTAAACATATACACATTGCTGATCGACTTCAATGCTATATGTGAATCATTTTAAGTTCGGCTTACAATGCAGCTGTTCTGACACTTCTATCATGGGAAGCAATCTTAGCCCTCTCCAGAATGGTACTACTTGCAAGCTAAGGCAGCATAAAGCTACTTGAAGGACTTATGTCCTTAGTCCATGACTAGAAGGAAAATTTTGCCAAAGTTAAAGTTGATGGCAAGCTAGACTTCTAGACATGTTAGGTGAGACCAATAAGGACAAAGACCATAAATCTCATGCCCAACGATTGTCTTAGGGCTGAGAAGTTGACAAATGTTGTTTAGAAGAATGATAGACCCTTCCATACTCCCAACATAGAGAACAGTTTCCTTAAGACAATTGATGATGCTCCCAAGACTCGTAATGCTACTAAGTAGTAAGGCATAGGTAAAAGTCCACACACCATTGTTATGATGAAGGGGTTAGCTAGAGGGGAGCTACCCATCCATCGCGATTTGGGAAAGTAGTCCTCTTATGGGCTTACCCTTATTAATACCATTCAAGACTCCAAGTTAACTCTATATTTTCATTTTGTAGATATGTAACTAAATAGGGTATGCACCTCAAATTTGATAACTCATTAAACAGCCCTTACTTAGAAAGACCCCTAAGTAGCCAAAAAGACAACCAAAGAGGTCTTGCCTCTATAGAGGTCTATGGGGGAGTAAGATTGTGATTAAGGGCCCTAAGCCCCTCCGAGTTGTGCCGTCAACCCAAGTAATTCATGGGAAAGAAAAAGATAAGGTCATGTAGCCTGAGAAAAGGTGTGCTTGCAAGCCAAAGGTAAAGGTGGCAATGAAGAGGGCTCAGCAGGAGGAAGTAATCCAAGTGCCAAGTGAAACTAAGGCAAAACCAATTACCTCAAGGGGCAAAGTCAATTCTCCTTATGCCAAGAGGCATCACAAAAGGAGATTCAATCCCTAATGGGGGAAAAGGGGGGGGAAAGGAAGTTGAGGACTCTAAGGGGAGAATGTAAGAGTCATCATCATTGAGGATCTCCCTCCTTCCTCCAACCTAACAATCGAGGCAAAAGGGAAAATCTATATGCATCGATCTACTAACTAGTAACCTCTCACCTCAAGATCAGCGATCCATAGAGGACTCCATGTCCAAGATGTCACCATCTAAGGTGCAGGAGTTCTTCTATGAAAATTTTTATGAGGTAAATATCATTATGTTCTCCACCCCATGTAACTATCCTATAAGCCCAAAGACTCCTCTTAGCTTAGGAGAAGGAAGTAAGAAAGGTAGATTAAGTTAGCGTTAAAGTAGACAAGCTTTTTAAATGTTGCCGTCACCTTTTTTACCATAACATAGCTAATGTGCAGAAGGCTAAAAGGGCTAAGGAAGACCTAAAGGCAATCTAAGAAGATTACAACAAAAAGGTGGCTAAGGCAGAGGACGAGACCAAAGAGACCTCAGTTGAGCTAAAGAAAATGAAGAAGGAGTTTTCATTTGCCAACAATCAGATCTATAAGCTCGTGAAGGAGGTTTCCTCATACTAGTAAAGGGAAGAGATTCCTAAGGTCAATACCATGTGCCTCAATGCCCTTCTAACTGACGCCAAAGGTGATATTACCATACTTTAGTTAGCCATAGGTAAATTCATGGTGAATGAGAAGGTCTTGAAGGAATATATTTCACGACTACAAAAAGATGCTATCCACCATGCATCATATACTCAAGAGTTGGAGGAGGTTAAGAGGATAGCCAAGGAGAGGCTTCATCTCGACTTTCTTTAAGAGATCTAAGAAAGTGACACATAGGTGGAGCTCTTAGTTCAAGTCGTAAAAGGGGGATAGCGAGAGATGAGGCATTAAATTCATAAGAACAACCCTAACTATGAGTTGAGTTAGCTCCAAGAGAGGATGAGGGTTTCCAACACCCCTTTAAAGGAAAGAGAAGAAAGAGAGCTTATAGAGCGTGTAGTCAAAGATGAGCCATAAGTCGGCGATGAGGTGCCCTAACACATACACACCCTAAAGTGCTGAAAAAGAAGTACCTCCACCTCCTCTATAGGACAAAGAGGAGATAACTCCTCTTCCTTCTAAAGGAAATCCTCTAAAAGATCAACTGATAACATAAGAACTTGAGCCAACTCTTCCTTTAGCTCCTTAAGAGCTTAAGCCAACACCTAAACTAGCCTTTGTTCAAAATCCCAACATAGAATAGATTCCATGAATGGTCGGACCTTACATGGTCTTTTTTTACTTTTTTTTTTTATATTTTATATATTTGCTTGATCAGTAGGTCAACCTTAAAATTGTACAAACAATTTATGTAAACAAAAGTCAAATTCCTCCATTTTCCTTGTTTATTCATTTTTATCTTTATGTTATCAATTGTGGAATGGTTGAAACCCTTATGCCCTTATTCCCATAAATCAAGTTGTATACTAATCAAAAATTAGACACAACTACGAGACTTATCCCCTTTTAATATTGCCTTCGATTTTTAGACATGTGTATAATCGGTGAAGGCATCCTATTTTGCTAATGTGAAATATGAGTTCATGTAGTTGTACCTCAAATGGTAGTGCCATCTCATTCACTTAGTTGTTAAGTGGCGACCATGAGCTAGAGAAATAATTGAAGGAATTGTAACTATCATTAATAGTTAAATGAATTCCAACGAGATGACTAAAAATTGAAAACTACTCATAATACAACTTAAGATTATTTGTGTTCTACGTTCTTGGGATCAGATATCTATTGAACCTCTCTAACTTGTGTGCTCCATGACTAACCACTTCTCGTACTCTAACTGCATCTTCCCAGTTCAAAGCTAACTTGCCCTAACCTTCTCCTAACCATGTGGCTTCAAGCTTCCTATAGACCACATCATCAAGTCAGAAAACTTTGTGTTTAACCTTCTTATTATAGTACCTCACTACTCATTGTTGCTATGTTGCCACACAAAAGCTAGCCTAATCTCACAGCCCTTCTATGAGGTTAAGGTTAGCTCGAAGACCTATCTCTTTAACTGGAAGATCTAAATTTGGCGTATGAATTTTGGGGAATTCTAGCTTGATAGTATCATAGAACTGATAAGAGTAGATGCTGGGTTTTCTTTATTTTCCAAGATGAAGGTGAAAGAATTAACCATGCCACTATTAGGCCAAAGGGGACATATCCAATCTGTGGAATGGCCCATTCGACCTCTACATGCTAAGGCTAAGCGTTAGGGCATCCTCTAAGTTGCGGAATAGCTTGCAAGAGCCAAAGGTTATGAGAAGTAGGAAATTCGAGATGAGTCTATAGCACGGGGCTAGACATCATGAGTTAAGCTGTGGTGAATAGTTTCGTTATTACAAAAGTTAACCCTATCTTAGAGGTAGGTGAAAAGACTCGTTGTATATGTGTCTGCCCTTTCATTTGTCATTTTCAAATTTTGTTTATGCGTGTAAACCTATGCATTTAATGTAGCAGGCCATGTGACACGCTAGGGTGTGAGGCAGTCGCAAAGATGAAATCATCTTAGCCTTTCATTTTGTTAGATGACACATGGTACAATCTCATACTACGTTGAAAAATGCGCTCATACTATTTAACTGCCTATATAAGGCATGCAAACATCCCCCACCATATCTTTTGCTCTTCTTGCATTCCTTCAACATCCGAAAATTATCGTGTTTACTCGATTACACTCAACACACATCTATTTTCAACCACTAAATGCAAGATCCATAGTTTATGAAGGTCCGGCAATTGAAGTTGAGAGCAGTGTAGATGGATCATTTACTGGAGAGAGCATAGCCAAGGCTCTGAAACTCGCTATGGTATCCGAGGCTGATGAAAAAATGAGGGCTGGTGCTAGAGAAGCAGCAAATATTGTGGGGGATCAAAAGTTGCATCAGGACTATGTCACCAAGTTTGTTGATTATCTGAAACAAAATCCTGCCAACAGAAATGCTCCCCCTCTCACTCTCTAGGGTTCCTTGTCCTGACAAAATTTAGGGGTAGCAGCCATTATACTTTGGCTATCCGCCCCCAAATTATCCAATGCAATTACCATTTCGGCTGTGCATCTATTACAATAAGAGGTTATTTCAATCCAGATATAAAGGTATGCAGTCATTCCTCCACCAACGGATAAAAATCACGTTGGAGCTTTATTTTCTAATCTAGGGTTCTTTTTTTTTTTTCCATTTGTAAGATGGGATTTTTTTTTCCCAGCTACAATACTGGGTTTTACAGCAATTGCGTATGAATTTTTTGTACTTTAGTGGCATCCATTTTTATATTCCAAATGTGTTTACTTTCCGATTGGATCTTTGAATGTTCGTTTCTTTTAGTCTGTTTTATTGAAATTGTCTGAGCTTGTGTTCTAATATATTTCAATGAACAAAATTCATGGTTTTCTAGGGAAAATAAAATTCTAGTCTACGTCCTTGACAAGGTGTTTGGCTTTACTAGTTTGTCTTTGTTGGATTCATTATAAAATTCGTTTTGTTGTATTGGTTGACTTTTAGGCATTTACTATTGTAGAGTATAATTTTTACACAGTATCGATTGCTGCACTATTAAATTTATAAAAGTGTGATTAAGGAATATCCTGAAACACTAGTTAAAAGACTATAAAAAGAGAAAAAAAAAATCATTTTAAGACTAGTTACACATTTTTAAACAAAAAAGAAAAAAGAAAAAAAATCTATTCGAGGAAATAGGAAAACTTTATTTAACTTTTAACAATTGCATCCAAGTTCCCCATTAACATTTTCATATGAAGAACAATTATTGTCTTTTAAAAAAATGGATAGAGTGCGCCAAGGAGCAATCACACAATTATTAATGCTATGATGAAAAAGCAAATTAGATATCATAAAAGGTTAATAATGTCTAAGTACTCAGTACTCATCTATCGTATTATTTAAAGAAGCTTGTGGTCCATTATAGATAGACATTTTCCAATTACTAAATATGTCATCTTATAACTTTATTAAAAAGTTAAAAGTATGATACAATAGTAAATATAATATTAGATATTCTTGATACGTGATCGGAAGAAATCACAAATGGATACATCATGTCAGACAACCAAAGAATTAATGTCAAAAGGGCTGAGGACATGACTGAAAGTATTTTCACCATACCTTTTGTCTCGACAAAAAGCCACGACACGAGCAACACGAAGAAGAAAGGAATTGCTGGGCCTTCTAATTCCCTTCTATTCTAGACAACAATCGAAAGTAATGGTGCACCGGAGAAAAAAGCCTTCAAATTTTCTATTATGAGATCTTGCAACGACTCAAGGGACTCCGGTGTCATGACAGCACAATGCGGAGATAAAACAACATTGTCTAAACCAAATAGTTCTTTGGGCACGTTAGGCTCGTTTTCAAACACATCCAAACCAGCGCCACGAAGTTCTCCGTGCAGCAAACACCGAACAAGTTCCTTCTCATCGATTAGAGCTCCGCGACCTAGGTTGATTATCGCCCCTTGAGTTCCTAGCGCGGTCATAACATCCTTGTTGATCATGTGGTATGTTTCATCTGTGAGTGTACAACACAGGACCAGGATGTCACTGTTAGCAGCAAGATCTCGGACATTGTGATAGAAAGGGAATGGAACTGACGATTTCTTGTTCCTTGAGTTGTATGATATGTAGCAACCAAAGGGCTTTAACCTCTTTGCAAGTTCAGTGCCTATGTTTCCAAGACCCACGATTCCAACACGCTTTCCTCCCAACTGCAACATTAGATGTACATGCTCCAATAATTATGGTCAAATACTTATTAGCCTTTACGTGTCTGCTTATCCGTTTAATTGCTTTCAAAATGCTAAAACAAACCATGACACCATTTTAGAGCCAAACAATCGTAAGTAAACTTCGCTTCAGCCAGAACAAGATAGATATAACTGATTGTGCGTGATTATTATAGATGGATCTTCCGTGATTCCCTAACACATGTGAATTAATAAAAAAAAAATATAATCATAATCTTTACTTTTAACTTGAAATAAATGATAGCAAATGCCCATTATAAGGATTGGACATGCCGTCATATATCGATGTTGGCATTTTAATTGATTCAAATCACATATAGAGCTGCAACCGGACGGATTTTTATAAAATACTTAATTCATCCAATTTAATAAAATTCTTATAGGATTTTTATAGAACTTTAAAATATAATTCAAAATCTTATATGATTTATGATTAGATTTTAATATTAAAAAAATATCTTATAAAAAATTCAATTCAATAAAAAATAAAATTTACTCTTCACATATGTAATATACATACTATAAAGTTTTATATTATATAATATATTTTTAATCCTATCTAAATACTTTTTAGGCTACTTTCTCCTTTTATTATATGAAATCTATTAAAATTTGACCTATCCTATAAAGTTCTAGACTCTCTAGAACTAAAACCAATGCGAAACCCGTGGTGATTGCATTAAATATGTTTTTAATCCAATCTAAATATTTTTTACATTACTTTCTCCTTATATTATATTAAAATTTGACCCATCCACAGAGTTCATGACTCTCTAGAACTAAAACCAATTCTAAACCCGTGGTTATTGCATCTAATAACATTTTAAAAGAAAAACACAGACCTTAAACCCAAGCGGATAGGCCCCATGTTTGACCCATAACCCGTTCCTCACAAACCGATCTCCAGCCGACAACTTCCTCAAGACGTCGATTATCAGCGTCACCGCATAGTCAGCGCAGTCCTCGGCAAGAGCCTTGCCAGCGTTGGTGACTCTGATTCCTCGGACTCGGCACTCGCGAAGGTCGATATGGTCTAGGCCGACGCTGCAACTGACGACAAGTTCGAGGGAAGGAAGGAGAGACAAAGTGTCGGAGGTAAGGGGTGTGGGGTCCACGCAGATGAGGGCGCATATGGAAGGGAGGAGGGAGGTGTGGTCTGGAGGAGAGGTCCAGGGGTCGATCAGAGTGAAGTGGTTGGAGACTTGGGATTGGAAAGGGAAGTCCAGTGATTGGAGACGATGGAGGTAGACTAGTGGCCGAGGGTCGTCGGCATCTGTTTTGGGATGACTCATGCTGTTACTTGTTGCTAAGAAAGAAAAATTCTGTCCGGAGTTGGGCATGTATCCCATGTAGACAACCGAAAATAGCCAGTTCTGCTCCGTGAACCGGCTCGAACCGGTTCAGTCAGTTCAGACTCATGAACCGACCTGTGAGGATTGGTTCACCAATAGATAGAACCTGCTGGACCGGAGGGTTTGCGTTGGGTTGCATTACGCAAGCCGAAAGAATCGGTTGGTTGTAAAACAGATCTCAACCCACTAGTTTAATCTGTTAGTTTAAATTTTCTAAATATCATTTATTGCGGTGGACTAAATTTTAATATTAATAAATTTAAGAAAAGAAAAAACAAAGTCATTCAAAAAATTTGTATGGATAAGTAATAAAAAATATAAAAAATAAGAAATAAAAAATGGCCAAAAATAATTAAAAAACAATCTGAAAAAAAAAATGCAAGGCCACTCAAGGGCTAAATTGGCCTGTGAACTATCGGTTTAAGGAAATCGGTCCGACCTTTCCCCCTCAAGCTAATTCCAATTCTTCCTCACGCCGACCTATACGAGTTCGGACCAATTTTGAACCAGCTCAATGTCTAATCCTGTGAATGATCAGATTTTATTCAGTTTACCCCTAAAATCATACTCAGCCGTATATTTCGGTTCGAATTTGTAAGGTCTCAAACCAAATTATTTGATTTGGTTTAATTTTTTTTTTGTTTTTTTTTTAACCAATGCAATCCGGTTCCATACTAATTATTGTTTACTTAAATTTCATATGTCAAGCTGACTCTTTTAATAGGTAAAATGACAAGAATTAAACAAAGTTTGTGTTAATTATTCATTTATATATATATACATGTCGTTCAAGTTTAATAACCTTTTACATATTTGTCTAAAAAAAATCAATAACTTATAAAAACAATGTAATATTTGTCGGTTGCTAAACAAATATTCATTACGTGAGTTTATTGTTCAATAGCCAATCCATCTAAAGAAAATTTCTAAGAAATTAAAGAAAATCTGCAGCAACCTATGTTTAAACAAGAAATTAACCTTGTTATGCAATGTTTTGCGTGTAGAAAAACATGTAATGCATATTAAATAACAGGCATGTCTCCATTTAGCATGTTTTGCTAATTAGCAACCTTTAGTTAAAATTGAAAAGAAAGTACAAGAATCATAGAAAACAAATTGCATAGTAAACATTAAACCACAACCTATACCTTAAAGTAAATTATATCTCTTTCGTTAAGAAAACTCTAGTCTTCAAGCGGTTTCACTTAGACGATTTTACGACTCGGTATTAATTGAACAGATTCTAATACTTGAGCCGAATTACAAACCAGAAATTTTCCTCGAACAGAATCCCGAATCCAGATATTCAGCCAAACCCTAACATGAACCAAACAAAAAGCAAGAATAACTGAATATTCGATTTAATTTGATTGACAGATATATCAGTCTTTTACACACCCCCTCGTGAGTATAAAAGTAGGGAGAAGAAATTTAGTGCAGTCTGAGTCCCTAATGATCTTGCCACAAACGAAGTAATGAATGGTGTATTATCTAAACTTGTGGTCCATATTTGCCACTTGCCGATAGCATAGCATGTAGTGTATAATTTGTTGTAAGATATTTACAAGCCCCGTCCATAGAAGTATTTTCTCAAAGGAGATGGATATATATTCTAGACCGATCTTAATATGTGATTCACGGCACTAAATAAATGGGAGCCTTTAATATTGTTTATAATTGATTGTACATACCAAGGGAAAACAAGATAACTTCACAAAAATAAGAAAATTTCTTTGCTTGATTATTGTTACACTTCGAAACCGAAAACCTATACAATATGCCATCTGTTACTACTAACTAATGACAATAAAGGCCTAACCAAACATCTATAGTCTCCAATGAATACCAGTTTTAACTACAACTAAAAATACAATATGACATCTCCATATAATAATATGAATAACTCACAAGCAAATTATTCCAACTACAACTATAACTAATAAGTAAATCAGAGTCTAGCTCTTATTACAACTGTTAGATTTCAAAAAGAAAATCTCAACAAAAATTCCTGGACTATATTTCCTTAACAAAACTAACGATAATAACCGTGAACATAAGGTTAAGTCCACAACAACCACAAATGGTTATCAATACTTTCCCAATTCTAGTAGTAGTAATAAATATCCCTTAACTCATCATAATCAGCATACTCATCATACACACTTGCATCTATAAGATATAAGAAGCGAGCCTAAGTCTAGTACATAAATACCGTGCACACATGCATATACCAAAAAATTCTCAACTCACATGCTTTTAATGCAATAAGTATCACAAACAATTAATGTAACTATCTTTTGATTTAGTCCATCAATCAATACAAGAATACTCAACGATCCTACTCACACTCGATAGTATATATATGATATAATATAATTCTAGGTTGGATACCACCACCTCTAACCCTAACTTTCTAAACTAGCATCAAAAATTGCAATCTCTATCCCTAATACCACCAAATCTACTTTAGATCTTTTCAATATACAACTCCACTAGAGATAGCATAACATACCGATCATCAAGATACCCTATAGGGTTCTACCATCTCCAACCCCTAGACTGAACTACACATAAGCAACAAATAATTTTTTGTTGAATAATCATTAAATTCAATTTCATTTCTAATCTATCAAGCATAGCTAACAAACATGATAAACACATACCTAAAGTAACAAACCCTATTGACTTTAAACTCTTATCACAACTAACACCTAATTAAAGATGTAAACAATTACAAATCAAAACCTATAAGCTATGCTAATGCTTGAAAATTGTAATTAATTAGGAAAAGAAAGAGGAAATACTTCATCAAATAGTACATAGTCAGGAACACACTCGTGTTCTTTGTCTATGTATCTCCTTGCCTTCACTTTCCAAACAACACAACAATATTTAAGGGCATCTAAAAGAACATGCTCACTAACACACCTGAGTTAATGACCATGTACCTCTATGCATTTACTTTCTTCCTTCGCTACTTTCAAGACCTGCATTTCCACCATTCCAACACCCATCACTTAATTCCATATTGAGAAAGATGACTCCAAACATCTCTACATCATTAACTTATTCATTATAATACCCCAACCATATTGAAATCAACCTCCTTCACAAGTTGCATTAACACAACACAACAATAACAATAGCAACAATATGTTAAGGAAACAAAGAATTACACTTGCTTAAATTTGTAGAACAAGACACTATAAGCATAACCTTGCTCCAACATAAGAATACTTCTCGAGCCAACTTTTCTTAAGAGGTACTTTGTCAATCTTGTGGGGAAAGGGTGGTTTCTTTTTCAATTTGATGAGAAGGCTAAGGAACTACCAAAAAGGGAAAAACAACCATGAGAGAGGAAAAAAGGAAAGAAAGAGAGAAGGATTAGAACATGTTGGTAAGATATAGGGTATGGTTTTAAAAGATCTAGAAAAGATTATTTAGCCCTTAACTTTGAAAAGATTTATTTTGCCCAATTTTATGAATATTACAATTATGATATGTGATAGGTGCTCGATTATATATATATATATAGTAAGATTTAACGTATTTTTCCTTTATTTTGGCATTTTTTGAAGAATTTAAATTTTAATTGAGTAATATTTTGATTTTAGGACTTTGATGGATAATTGAATGAAAAAGAAAGAAAAGGAAAATTGGAGCTAAATAGAAGAAGTTATGAAGTTTTGAATATAGACACGACTAAAACATGACCATGTTCAGAAAGTGTTGAATTTGAAGCATCAAATAGAGAGTAACACGACGACTAGACACAACCATGTTCATTAATCATGTATCTCTCATAAATAATTTATTTTAAAGTACAATTTAGACACAACCTGTAAACGTGACCATGTCTAGGTCGTGTCCACTGCAATGTTTAATTTTACATGATTTTGATAGATGAATTTGACACAACTTGAAGCATAACTGTGTTGAACAGCGTATTGGCCTAAAATATAGAGTTTTTGACATTCACTATATAAAGGAAAAAAGGGACTTGACCAAAAAGAAAAGGGAGAGAAGATATATTTTATTTGTTCTAGGGTTTTTAGAGAGACTAGAAAACTACATTTTTATGCTTCAAGAATCTAAAGTTTTTCTTAGTTTTAATTTATTTCCTTGATGATGCATGTTTATACATTATTGAAGAATTCTACTATCAGTATGATTAGTGCTTAAATTCTCTTAGTATCTAGACTTGTGGATCTTAAAATTATTATGTGACTAGAATTTCTGTTATTCAATGAATTCTTATATTTCTTTATTCATGTAAGTGTTATAGATTTTTTATTAGATTAATATTTCTAGAATATTATACATTAGGATTGAGAAATCTATTGTGCGATTAGATCTAGCATGTTTGGGGAGAGTTAATGGAATCATAAAGATAAGTTACATAATTCTTCTGGATTTAATTAAATTGGTTATAAGAATTTATTATTTTTAATGCAGTCTTCGAATTATGAATTAGAAATTCCCCCAGTCAATGAAATTTAAGAAGGATTTGAACAGTTTTTGTTAATGTCACATAATAATTTCTAGGAGAAACAAAGTCTAAATATTAGTTTTACCTTTTTGAAGTTTATAATTTACTCTACTTCTATCTTTCAATAAAATCTTAATTTATTAGTTAATATTCAGTTATAAATTTTAGATTTTACTAGTTAGATAATAAGGTATAGATTAGTATTAGTATTCGTAATTCTTGTAGGACGATATCTACATTTAATACATTATATTACAAAATTTAATAAGTATACTTACCTTCCACTAAGTTTTTGGCACCATTATTGAGGATTTTGATATTAAGAACACCAATCACATTATTAATTTAACCTTTTTTTTTTGTTTCTTGTTTTTTTTTTTTAGTAGTGTATGACCAGAAATACTCCATTAGACACGTTGATTTTTTATCTAGAAATTGAAAGAACAGCCAAAGGTTTACGAAAAATAGTTACAACAAACAGTGGAGGAAAAAATCAAGGGTCTCCTTTGAGAATAAAGGTAGAAGAGGAAGATGATGAGTTGGAAATCATGGTTGATGAAAACTAGAACCAATAGCAGACTATGTCCAATTACTCCAAACTCTGTTTAGTCGAAGCCGGCTCATGTATTGTTAAGCTACCTATTACTGTCAACAACTTTCAAATTTAACCTCATATTATACAAATGATGCAACAATTCATCTAATTTGATGGATTACAAGATAAGGACTCTAATGTTCACATATCTAACTTCCTAGAGATTTGCAATGCCTTTAAAATCAATGGGGCTTTGGATGATGCGACCAAATTGCAACTCTTCCTTTTCTTGCTAAGAGGTCGACCAAAACAATGGTTGAATTCACTACCAAGAGAATCTATCACTACCTAAGATAATATATGATGGGAATCAGCTAGCATCAAGAGTTCAAGAGTTAAAGTCCACCGACTCGTTACACGGTATTGGAGGTCCAATGACACGAGCTAGAGCTAAGCGGATGAGAGAAGCCTTGCAAGGATTAGTGATGGAGCTGCAAGAGAGGGAACCGAGCTTTACTAAGGAATCCAAGGGATCATACACGGCCTCCATACACGGGCGTGTATCACGACCGTGTATCCTTACACGGCCCAACAGCACGGCCAACGGCAAAACCGTGTGTCTCAGCAAAATTCTCACAGAAGAGTACACGGCCAAAAGGCACGGTCGTGTATGAAACCGTGTATCGTGCTCGTCACATACACAGTGTTATACACGGCTTGGAGACACGGGTTAAGAATGCGACCGTATACTTTGTTCGTCGCCTGCCCAGCGTCATACACGGCTTGGAGACACGGGTCGTGTATGCGACCGTGTATCTTATTTGTCGCCTGCCCAGTGTCATACACGGCTCGGAGGCACGGCCGTGTATTACACCGTGTACTACGCGTATCTTTTTATTTTCGCTCCACGTATTTTCCTTTCAAGACTTTGTACGAGGAAGTATAAATACCTTTTTGTAAAAGACGCTAGGATTACGAATTTTACAGATTTGAATACATATCTTGAGGGCTTTCTCTCTCTTTGTTCTTTGCAAAAGAACTCTTTCGATTTCTTCAATCTAAACACTTGGGGAAATCATCTTGATAACTTAGGTTTCAATCAACAAGTGTAGTTGGGATCTAGTTCCGTTCACCGCTTGTTCAAGACGATTCTTGGGGATCCGATTTCAAATCACGATCGTCGGGTTCTAGGTTTGATATACCTAAGGTTCGCATCATTTGGTATCAGAGCTTCGGCTTCTTTATTCAAGTAATTCTATCCTTTTCTATTAATTATCGTTGTCTTCTTTATATATATAAAAAAAAATGTCTTATTTATCGTAGGAATTCAAGGTGTTCGAATAGTTACCTGTTCTTCGTTCATCTGGAAATTCGTATAAAAAAAAAAAAAGAAATTCGTATAAAAAAAAAAAAAGAAGAGAAATTCGTATTGAAAAAAAAAAAAAAAGGAAGAACTTTTTCAGTAATCCAGTATCTATAGTTCTCGTTCATTCGATTGTGTCATTGTGTCTCTATTGGAGTCCTTGTCCGTGTTTTTCTTAATTGACTGTTGAATTGAAAACCGTTTGTTTAAAAAGTTGAGTTTCCCTAGTGGTTTATGTTAAAGAAAGTTTGATGGAGTTCTGATCAAAGAGCCTATAAGAGCGAGTTGAGAGGATCATCTAATTGTTGAACGAAAACACGAGTGAATCCACATTTGTGAGTGTAAACAGGTGAGGGAGTGAATTGTGAGGTTTTATATTTTTGTGTGTGTTATTTCTAACCTTTTTGTTGCAGCAATATGTCTGGTCAAAGTCCTACTAGTGGAGAGAAGGGAGGCGTAGATAGTAAATTGATGTTGGAGGCATTATTCGGTGAGATGAGGAAAATGCTGAGTGCTGAAATGGAGCAAGTCCATGAGAGGTTGGATAAGATGGAGCAGAGTAGGGAACCGTCAGGAAGTAATGTTGTGGGGAGAAGAACCCATAGGCATTCAAGAGGGGGAGTGAGTATAGAAGAGAAGGAGGATACTGATTCAGGGGAATATGGTTTCATGAGGGAGAGAAGAGATACCCAACGGCGGGATGGAAATTTATGTAGTATTAAGATGAAGATACCTTCTTTTCAAGGGAAGAACGATCCAGAGCTGTATTTGGAGTGGGAGAGAAAAGTGGACCATGTATTTGATTGCCATAATTACAGTGAGGAGAAGAAAATAAAGTTAGCTGCAGTTGAATTTTCTGATTATGCCAGTGTATGGTGGGATCAGCTGGTGCGTAATAGGAGGAGGTATGGTGAGAGGCCTGTTAGCCCTTGGAATGAGATGAAAACAATTATGCAGAAGAGATTTATCCCTAGTCACTATTATAGGGACTTGCATAGAAAATTACAGGGGTTGACACAAGGGTCCAGGAGTGTGGAGGATTATTATAAGGAGATGGAGATAGCTATGATTAGAGCTAACGTGGATGAGGAAGATGAGGCTACAATGGCTAGATTCATTAATGGGTTGAATCGGGAGATCGCTGATGTAGTAGACTTACAACAATATGTGGATATCGAGGAATTGTTGCATAAGGCGATCAAGGTAGAGAAGCAGTTGAAGTACAAAGGGAATTCTAAATCTTAGGCGACTTCTCAACCTTCATGGAAGTCAAATTGGAAGAAGAACCCTGCAGACTCAAAACCAAAGGAGGATGTGAAGGCCAAGAGTCCGGTTATTTCCTCTAAAGGTAAATCTGACACTAAACCATTC
Organism: Laguncularia racemosa; assembly: GCA_037954665.1. Classification (NCBI taxonomy): domain Eukaryota; kingdom Viridiplantae; phylum Streptophyta; class Magnoliopsida; order Myrtales; family Combretaceae; genus Laguncularia; species Laguncularia racemosa. The sequence continues at coordinate 458,627 of JBBMOL010000312.1, read as the reverse complement.
ACTAGAACTCGTGATGTCAAATGTTTCAGGTGTCAGGGGTTTGGACACATTGCATCTCAATGTCTAAATCAAAGGGCCATGATCTTTCGGGATAATGGAGATGTGGAGAGTATTAGTTCCAGTGATGATGACATGCCACCACTGGAGGATGGTAGTGATGTGGACGTTGAGGGACCCGTGAGTGGGGAATTACTAGTTACTAGGCGAGTCCTTAGTACTCAGCCTAAGGATGATGGCGAAGGGGTTCAGCGTGAGCATATTTTTCACACCCGGTGTCATGTGCAGAAGAAGGTATGCAGCTTGATCATTGATAGTGGTAGCTGTACTAATGTTGCTAGTACCTTATTGGTTGATAAGTTGAGGTTGAAGACTTTGAAGCATCAGAAACCATACTGGTTACAGTGGTTGAACGAGTGTGGGGAAGTGAAGGTGACCAGGCAGGTTCTTATTTCATTCTCTATTGGGAGCTATCATGATGAGGTGATGTGTGATGTAGTTCCCATGCAGGCTAGTCACATATTGTTGGGGCGACCATGGCAGTTCGATAGGAGGGTAATGTATGATGGGTACAAGAACCATTACTCTTTTGTCTTAAACAAGAGGAATGTGGTTCTAACTCCTCAGAAACCATGGGAGGCTTGTGAGGATCAGGTGAGGCTAGCAAAAGAGTTCAGAGAGAAACACTTGAGTGGACAAGAAAAGAGTGAAAAAGAAAGAAAGAGTGAGAGGCATACACTTGTGAGCCAAGAGAGTGAAGAGCTTAACACACTGAGTGGAGAGGGAATGGCAGTAGAGAGTGTAGTTGCAAGAAAAAGTGAGGTTAAGAGCGCAATAGTGACCAGGAAACAATTACTTGTACTCATGTACAAGGATTTGTATATTACTACTACTAACCTTAACTCTTCGTTGCCAAGTGCGGTTGTTTCTCTTTTGCAAGAATACGAGGACTTGTTTCTTGAGGAGGTACCAAGGGGATTGCCTCCACTAAGAGGCATTGAGCACCAGATTGACTTTATCCCAGGTGTTTCCATTCCTAATCGGCCAGCTTATCGGGCCAATCCCGAGGAAACTAAGGAGATTCAAAGGCAGGTTGATGATCTTGTCGAGAAGGGGTTTGTGAGAGAAAGCCTCAGTCCACGCTCAGTTCCTGTCATCCTGGTTCCCAAGAAGGATGGAACATGGCGGATGTGCGTTGACTGTCGAGCAATCAACAAGATCACAGTTAAGTATAGACATCATATCCCTAGACTTGATGATATGCTTGATGAGTTGCATGGTGCCTGTTTGTTTTCCAAAATTGATTTAAAGAATGGCTATTACCAAATTCACATGAAAGAGGGAGATGAGTGGAAAACGGCTTTTAAAACTAAACATGGTTTATATGAGTGGATGGTAATGCCTTTTGGATTAACAAATGCACCTAGCACATTTATGAGGTTGATGAATCATGTCCTTCGCACTTTCATTGGAAAGTTTGTTGTTGTCTACTTTGACGATATCTTAGTTTACAGCACGACTTTAAATGAACATGTTCAGCATTTACAAAGTGTGTTTACTGCTTTGCGAGAAAACAAGTTGTACGCAAACTTGAAGAAGTGCACCTTTTGTATGGAATCTGTGGTTTTTCTGGGATTTGTTGTAGGTGCAGATGGGATTGCTATGGATGAAGAAAAGGTGAAGGCGATCAGGGAGTGGCCAACACCTAGGAACGCAAGTGAGGTCAAAAGTTTTCATGGATTAGCAAGTTTTTATAGGAGATTTGTTAGGAATTTTAGTTCTATTGCTGCTCCTTTAAATGATCTTGTTAAGAAGAATGCTGAGTTTAGGTGGACTAAAGTGCATGAGGATGCTTTCAATTCTTTGAAAGGTAAGTTGACTAATGCACCATTACTTATTCTACCTAATTTTGAGAAGGTCTTTGAGATTGAATGCGATGCTTTTGGGAAGGGTATTGGTGGTGTTTTGATGTAGGAATCCAAACCGATCACTTATTTTAGCGAAAAACTCAATGGCGCTGCACTAAATTACCCAGTCTATGACAAGGAGTTATATGCTTTGGTGAGGACCTTGCAGACTTGGCAACATTACCTATGGCCTAAGGAGTTCATCATCCATTCCGATCATGAGAGCTTAAAGTTTCTAAAAAATCAAGGTAAGTTGAACAAGAGGCATGCAAAGTGGCTGGAATTCATTGAGACATTCCCGTATGTGATTAAATACAAGCAAGGAAAAGAGAATGTGGTAGCTGATGCACTTTCTCGAAGGTACTCACTTTTGACTTCTTTGCATACTAGATTGCTTGGATTTGAACTCATTAAGGAATTGTATGAGACTGATGCTGATTTTGGTCAAATTTGGGCTGCTTGTGCTGAGTCTGGGTATGCTGACTTTTATAGGCATGATGGGTACTTGTTTAAGAAAGATAGGTTGTGTGTGCCTAAAAGTTTTGTGCGTGAATTGCTTGTGATGGAAACACATGGGGGTGGTTTAATGGGACACTTTGGTGTTAAAAGGACTTTGGACATTCTGCATGAACATTTTTATTGGCCAAAAATGAAGCATGATGTGCAAACTATGTGTGACAAGTGCATTACATGTAGACAGGCTAAATCCAAAGTAATGCCCCATGGAGAATACACTCCATTACCCGTGCCTAATCAACCCTGGATTGATATTTCAATGGATTTTGTGTTAGGGTTACCACGGTCTCAACATGGAAAGGATAGCATATTTGTTGTTGTTGATAGGTTTAGTAAGATGGCTCATTTCATTGCCTGTTCTAAAACTAATGATGCACAACATATTGCTGATTTGTTCTTCAGAGAAATTGTGCGATTGCATGGCTTGCCTAATTCTATTGTGAGTGATAGGGATGTAAAATTTTTGAGTCATTTTTGGCGTACTTTGTGGAATAGGCTAGGCACTAAGTTGTTGTTCTCTACTGTTGCACATCCTCAAACAGATGGTCAGACCGAAGTAGTCAATAGGACTCTTTCAACCCTGTTGCGTGCTGTGATTCATAAAAATTTGAAACAATGGGAAAACTGTCTACCACATGTAGAATTTGCATATAATAGGATTGTGCATTCCACTACATCCTATTCTCCATTTGAGATTGTGTATGGTTTTAATCCTTTGACTCCACTGGATATTTTGCCTTTGTCTGTTAATGAATTTGTTGACCTTGATGGAAAGAAAAAGGCAGAATTTGTGCGGGAATTGCATGCTCAGGTTCGGGCTAACATTGAGAAGAAAAATGAGCATTATGCTCGCCAGGCCAACAAGGGTCGTGTGAAGGTTGTTTTTCATCCAGGAGATTGGGTGTGGGTGCATTTGAGAAAGGAGCGATTTGCCGAACAGCGAAAGTCTAAGTTGCACCCTAGGGGAGATGGACCATTCCAAGTGTTGGAGCGCATCAATGATAACGCCTACAAGATTGACTTACCAAGTCACTATGGTAATGTAAGCGCAACTTTTAATGTTTCTGATCTTACTCTATATGATGCAAGTGATTCGAGGACGAATCTTTTCGAGGAAGGCGGGAATGATGGGAATCAGCTAGCATCAAGAGTTCAAGAGTTAAAGTCCACCAACTCGTTACACAGTATTGGAGGTCCAATGACACGAGCTAGAGCTAAGCGGATGAGAGAAGCCTTGCAAGGATTAGTGATGGAGCTGCAAGAGAGGGAACCGAGCTTTACTAAGGAATCCAAGGGATCATACACGGCCTCCATACACGGGCGTGTATCACGACCATGTATCCTTACACGGCCCAACAGCACGGCCAACGGCACAACCGTGTATCTCAGCAAAATTCTCACAGAAGAGTACACGGCCAAAAGGCACGGTCGTGTATGAAACCGTATATCGTGCTCGTCACATACACAGTGTTATACACGGCTTGGAGACACGGGTCAAGAATGCGACCGTGTACTTTGTTCGTCGCCTGCCCAGCGTCATACACGGCTTGGAGACACGGGTCGTGTATGCGACCGTGTATCTTGTTTGTCGCCTGCCCAGTGTCATACACGGCTCGGAGGCACGGCCGTGTATTACACCGTGTACTACGCGTATCTTTTTATTTTTGCTCCGCGTATTTTCCTTTCAAGACTTTGTACGAGGAAGTATAAATACCTTTTTGTAAAAGACGCTAGGGTTACGAATTTTACAGATTTGAATACATATCTTGAGGGTTTTCTCTCTCTTTGTTCTTTGCAAAAGAACTCTTTCGATTTCTTCAATCTAAACGCTTGGGGAAATCATCTTGATAACTTAGGTTTCAATCAACAGGTGTGGTTGGGGTCTAGTTCCGTTCACCGCTTGTTCAAGACGATTCTTGGGGATCCGATTTCAAATCACGATCGTCGGGTTCTAGGTTTGATATACCTAGGGTTCGCATCAATATAGCTCAAAAGTTTTTAAGAAAATACTTTCCACTTGCTAAAACTACCAAACTCATGAAAGGCATATCATCCTATGCTCAATTAGAGGTCGAGACCTTATATGATACGTAAGGAATTATTGAGGAGATGCCTAAATCATAGCCTACCTCTTTAGATGCAAATTCAAACTTTCTATAATAGTTTAAATCTATCAACTAAGAAAATGATAGATGCCTTTGCTAGAGAGACGTTAAACACTAAAAACACCTAAAAAGGTTCAATCCTTGATTGAAGACATAACTATGAATAGTTATCAATGGAAAGGTCCTAAGGTGAGAAAAAGAGCAATGGGCATCTATGAATTAGATGTGGTGACAACCTTAACCAATAAGGTTGATGCCATTAGTAGAAAGTTGAATGCATTTTTTGTCAGTCCCAAATGTAACTCCAAAGAAGTCGATGTAGAGGATCAGTGGAAATAGGCAGACTATTTAGGAAAACCCTCTAAGCCAAAAAATAACCCCTATAGTAACATCACAATTTGGGATGGGAAATCATCCAAATTTCTCTTAGAGTAACTTGATAAGTTCTCAATATATATAAACATGTTTTTGAATAATTTGAATTTTAATTGAATAGCATTTTGATTTTAGGGCTTTAATGGATAATTAAATGAAAAAGAAAGAAAAGGAATCCAATTTTACTCAATTTAGAAGTAAATAGAAGAAGTTGTAAATTTTTTAAGCTAAACACGGAGACATAACCATATTCAAAATGTGTTGAACTTAAAGATTTACAAAGACTTACATGGGAGTTAGAAAGGACCGTGTCCATTGGTTGTGTATCTCTCGGAGAAGATTAACTTTAAAGCATGATTTAGACACAATCATGTCTAGGCCATATCTGTCGCATGTCCAATTTTACAAAATTTTGATTAACGAATTTGACAAAACCTGAAACACAACCATGTTAGATAGCAACATATCTGAAGCCAATGCAATTTGTCTTTCTAACTTTAAAAAGTCATAACTTTTTGCTCGTTTAGAGTTACAAAGCCCATAATATATTAAAAAGTCTTATTTAAGTGTACTATGGTTATGACCAATTGTGTTACTGTTTAGTATTTTTATAAGGATTAAATTCCTATATTTTCATGTGTCGAAATAAAAAAAAAAAAAAAAAAGTTACACTAAAGGTATAAATGCTATTCATGCCTTCAAACAATATGCTTGAGGGTGCAAATAACGTTTGCACCTTCAATACAAATTATGCTGAAAGCACAAACCTAATATATGCCTTCAATTTTTAGAAGAAAAAAAACTCATAAATCACGTTCACATCTTCAAAACCTTTTTTTTTTTTTTTGAATAATTATTATAGGTATAATATTTATGAATTTAAAAAAAAAAAATCGCAATATTTAACAATGTTCCCCTGAAAGAGAAATTGGAAACACAACCCTAAACTAGCCACTACAAAAATTAAGTTGTTCATTAAATTGAGTTGAATCAAATTGAATTATAAAATGTAGTTCTTTTACAATTTGGTTTAATTGGAAAATTGTTTAAATGGTTCGCAATTCAATTCAAGGGGTCAAACTAAATCACTTCTTATTAAAAAATAAAAATTAGGTGATTTGTTAAATTTTAAATCCCGTTAACATTTTTGTCTACCCTCATTTACTAATTCATTTTTGTCTACTTTCATTTCACTCTCAATCTCCACAGTCACCTCCATCTCTTATCACTTCAACAAATTAATGTTCCTTCACTATCACCTAAGATGTAATTGCATCAAAATATAAAATTATTTCATTTATGTTCTTGGATAATATTCCTCAATTTGAAAATCAATAATTAGTTGAAAACCTTGTTAACTATCAGTATTATTAATTAAAATAAGGTATTTTAAAAAGTAACTTAAACCAAACCATATAATATTCTCAATTTAAGCAATTCCATTTGAAACCCTAAATCATTAAAAGTAATTCAATTCATCAAAGATTTAAACCAAAGTATTTTAAATACAATTTGGTTTAGTTCAATCTCTAAATCAAACCGAACCAAACCATAAACTCTCCTAACAAAAATACTAAAATCATCAATTCAAGAGCATCTCCATACAAAAGTTGTCAAGCAACTTTGAGTGATTCACAAATAACAAATTATTGCAAATTATAATAAAAATCAAACCAAATGAGAGAATGAAAATAGACAAAACACAACCCCAATTATTCCCTTGGCCAATTTTATTGGTTGTGGAATGTAGAAGTAGAGAATCTATTTGTGCCAATCTAATGTAGGACAATGAGATGATTTGTTTTGATACCAAATTTGATGTAAAATAATAGAAGCGGAAAAATTATAAAATATGAAAATTGTAGAATAGCATGAAAACTAGAAAAAAAAATTAATCTAAACAATACGTATTATAAAAATGTTAAGAAAATTACTAAGAAATAATTGATTATTATTTTTTTATTAAAAAAAACAATTAATTGAAAGAGATATATCTAATAACCTTCTAAATGGTCTCACACCACCCTTGATTTATATAGCCTCACACTACGAGATTAATTTTTGTGGTAGCCCTATACCATCCTTAATTTGTATAACCTCACAGCATACAATGAATTTCTATAGTCTCACACCATCAATAAAAAAGAAAGTATCACACCACACTTGAGAGATAAATTTGTTATTGAATATTAAGTTATTTAATCATAAAGTAATTACAACCCTTACTTATTTATAGACATAAAAATATCTAGTATTTTTAGAAAACTAAGAAAAATAAAAAGATTTACTATCTTAAAATAAAGATATTAATCTAAGTAAATCCTAAAAATAAGAAAGTAAATCTAATCAAATAAAAGATATTAATAAAATCATATCTAACCTAGATAATATAAAATAAAATAAAATCCATACAAAAATTATCCTAATATATCTACTTGTTTTTTTATCTGCATCACAATCAAAACTTTGCCTCAATAATCTGAATTGAGTATACCCAGGAAGCAGTATCCATAAAGCACATTCTGTTATGTGTGCGTTTTAACCAAGCCTCTTCTCGGACTTTTGCCTCTGATCTCAAATTTGATGGTTGGCGAGACCATACGCCCTGCTTCAATGGTCGATCCAACCACTTGAGCGCCCAACCGGGAAGCAAATATAGGTTAATGGAGGCATTACATAAACAATTCAAACTCATCATGCCTCCAAAAATAAAGTTCCACTGCTGCTGATTATCTGGAGCTACAGAGATTCTGATCTGCCCATTTGCAAGGACAGCTAACAGGTTCCGTTGCATTGCAGTATTTTTGTGCAGATGATAGATGGAGTCCAACATGTCTGGCTTGGATTTCAGGATTACCAATCTTCAAGTATCCGCCAGTTGGTCTCTCTAAAAAAAATACATAAAAGAGTATGACATTTGCCCTGAGAATAGAGAAAGTATCGAAATCTAGAATAAAAAAAGGCAGAAAATGCCCAGTCATCAGTGCCTCTGTCTGCATAAAAATTGGTGTTCTCTCCCTTTTTCTGCATCTTTCAATAAGAATCTCTAAAGCCGAGAAGAAAAACAGAAATGGAACTTGGCATTGGTAATCCAGCTAAAGCAGGTACAGCACCACCTCCACCTTTGCATGATCAATGCTCATCACCTAAAAATTGACTTGTAAATCAATCACCCCAATGCGAATAACTGAATAAGTAATAGCAGTGGATACCTAGAAAAGGATGCCCTGTTTCTATGAAACAAGTATCAGATATGACTACAAGTTCCTGCAACACAAAATAGGAGACTAAAAATGCCAACAATGCAGGGGCAACATAGAACTAGGTATAAATGTACCGAAGAAAGGGAAAAATAATGAGGTCAACATACGGCCTTTCAAGATAATATAACAGAAAAACGTGCAAATAAGTCCTCAATGTTGGGAGAAAACTCCTTAAGGCAGAGGGGGCAGAAGGCAAAAACATGAAACAGTCAGCCCTTCATCACTAAAAGCAACATATATCTGTGAATAGTGCATCTCAGTTGAAATTTGACATGTTGGATGGCAAAGGTTGCAGATTTATTCACTGGAATAACCCATCAACAAAAATGTAATCGATGCAAATTCTTCCCCTATAAAGGCAATCCTTTTCCTCAAATGACAGTTGAAATAACTCCTTTTCTCATCAGGTCAAAGATTGGCTCTTTCCAGGCAATAAGTTTCCCTATAAGCAGGATAAAGTTAGGAATTTACTTTGAGAGCATTGAGGTTTGCATCACCTTCATCCTTCCTGAGGTACATCTATGCAATGCTGCTGGAGGAGGAAGGTAGAAAACTATGGAATAAAATTACCAAAAGTAAATATTAGGTAAATATCTCTATGCATAATCATTTACGCATTATTTGGGAGCTTATCTTTTTCAAGTTCGATGATAGGATCAATCCGAGTGCCCCAAGTGAAACGAAACAACAAACAGATTTCAACTCAAACATCGATATTAGAATAAGCATCCAAAAAGAAGATCGTAAATGTGATTTTAGGAACCTACTTACAACAATGGCCAATAAGAGAACAAAAGCATCAACCGGACTCAAAAGTAAATAAAACTGAAATACATAGTACAACAATCACAGCAGATAAAAAGGTATTCTTAATCTGCTAATCACCAAAGAATCTCAATGCGAGAAGTCAATTACCCTTGCTCATCATCGCTATTGTCTGGCAGAACAGAACGCTCAAAATCCGCATCCATGATGCACCCGTCCATAACATGTACTAACATTTTCCCTTTCATGACATCCACCCTTTCCGATCTAACACCGTTTACTACAAGCATCCCACCACTGTCCTTTGATATATACAACACAAGCCCCGACAATGAATCATATGAAATCTCCTTCCCGACTGGCACAGAATCAGAACCAATAATCCTCGGAACGGCAGAAAACCCCAATATACGTGAAATTATTGCTTCAATATCATTCACATCCTCTCTATCCTTACTACCATTCATACTTAGCCTCAAATCGCGCTCAAATACCATCTCTGAAGGAACGAAAACCGTAAAGGCAAGATCTTGTGGGAGCATATCGATCATCATTTCTCCAAATTTTCCAATAAGTTTGCTTTCATTGGGGTCCATCCTTTTCAACATTTTGAATTGAAATCCACCCGACACTTCCGGAAGCCGAAGCACCGAAAGGAATACAATGAAAAGACAACAAATTGATACAACCAAAAATGTAAAAGTGATTAGATTCTTCTTCTTCTTCTTCAAAAAGTAGCCTTTCCTCATCTTTAATTACAACTTGTTTTCCATCTTGGTTTTGCTTACACTATATTTCTAGGGCAAGAGGGCAAGACCGCTTTGAGGTGCGGAAACAGCCTCTTTAAGCACTCGATCGCATCGGAGCAAGAAACTGAACTTGTGATGGATTGAAGAACTATAAGTCACTAATAATCAATCGGAAACCCTAATTGAACTGCACGAACAACTAAAATAACTGGATTTGAAATAATCATTTAAACTGAATACTCACAATCTGACCTGTGGAGCAAGCAAAGCAAGTGGATTTCAACTGAAAGATTCGACTTTTTTCTCTTTCAATCTCTCTGGTGATTTAGGCCTGTACTTTGCCTGCTTGTTTCCCGGGAAACGGAATGAAAGAGAAAAGAAAACGGATCCTTCAGTTTGTTTTTTGGAATTTCGGGTTAGGCCCAAGTTTTTCAGGCTCGGCCCAACATGTGTTGTGGGTACTTGGGCCCATTAATTATGCTTAACATTGCAAAAATTTTCATTTGACCGGTATTTGCAGATAAAATAATTAACATATTCAAAAACTTTACATAAGATGGCAAGTTTGTTTTGGAAAAAAATAAAAAGAATGAATTGGTATTATACGAAAGAGAGATCTTATGATGTTAATAATTCTTAAAGGATGCAAGTATGATATTTTACGTAAAAAGGATAAATTACCTAAAAACTATTAAAATAATATTTAATAAACTTGACTCAATTATATTTGTTTGAATTGGATTTATCTTCAAATAATATATTTTTCCTCTATTTAAGTTACATCAATATTTAAACTCAACTTGAATTCAACGAATATTTTAGCCAACTCAAGTTCAATTAAATTAGTTTGTTAATCAAATTAAATATGATGAAATTTGAGTTTGATTTTCAAACTATTCAAATAGTTTAAAGATTTAAGAATAATATTTCCCTAAAACTATAGTTATCTAAGCATGAGACTTAATGGATAGGGGCATGAGGTAAGTGGAAGAAAGAGAAAACTTAAGTAAAGTTTTCCATTTTGCTCTAAAAAATATTTGAGTTGGGTTATTATGATATATGCTTCTATAACTTTGTTGAATATCTTTAAGATTGAAATTGTGTTGAAAGGATGTACAGACTAAAATGTGGTATCGACTTAATAATATTGATGGAATAATAAAAATATTTAATTGATTAAACCTTTACATAAAACTCCTAAGATATTATAAAAGTTTCCTAAAATGATTATGAACTTAAAAGTATTCTAAGAATATTTACTTCAATACAAGTACTAAACCTTAATAATGTATACAAAGGATGGCAAAATAGGTGGAATTTGGTAAAATATTCTGCTAGAATCTAACATTTAATGTGTCTCAATAGGTTATCCAATTGACGTCAACATTTTAGTTGAGGATTTAAGTGAAAAAGAGGTTAGATAATTGTGTCTATATATATTGCATGTGTACAAAAGAGTACAAAAATGTACTTGAAAGATGATGAACAATTATACTTCATTATTGTCAAAGTAGAATCGCAATTTGCTTATGCAATGCATATATACAATATAGATTGTTGGATATATAACCCCATGGGTATTTTTGTTAGATTTATGTAATGACTTTATATTTTTACGTATTTAATGAGTGTTTACAAATTTATATTGTCACAATGATTGAAACTAATTAGGGTTAAGCTAACAATCTATATGAGACATGTATCACATCCTTTTGGAACTTATCAGGGAATACACTAAAAACTTGATATTTACAAAAAAACTCAATGTCTTTTCCTAACTTTAGTTGAAACTAAGTGACTTATTAAGATTGTAATAAGGTTACGAATGAGCTTAGATAGTCCAATGAACAAGCAGGGACTCCATGGTATTTGCTTAGTGGATTAGAAAAAAGGGATCATTAAATTAGACAACAATTTGATCCTAAGTCCAGTGGTCACATCATAAGAGCATGATTCTCAAACCCAAGCTAACATGGGGTAATTTTCTATTAACTTCACATAAGACTAAATGACAATTTGCAAAATGGTACATACTTGTTCATACATAGCACTAAACTTGCTTAATAACTGTAGAGGGCTAAATTGTTGTATTAAAACATTAGGTGAAAGTCTATTATTTATTTAGGCTTTATTCATTAGGTTAAGTAATAAAACCTAGTAAACCATGTCCATATTTAAGATGATATAAGAAGATTCAGCTTAGTGAATTCGAAATAGGGATCAATAGACCTATCTGTCTACTTTTAACCTTTTTTCAAGTAAGCTCATGTACTCAAAAGAGAAACTATTGGTTTTGGACCCATAATAAGCTTATTCAATATAACTATGGAATGAGTAAGCTCCATCTCATCTATCAATCACCAAGATGATTTGGCTAATGTTATTAGGTTTAAGAGTCTATAAATACTCAATTATTCTTTCTTAGTTGACACAACTTTTGAGATTGGAAAAATGGTGTTCCATTTGTAATATCTACACTCAAAGTTAAACAAGCAATTTAAAAAATGACCTCAATTGCCAAGCTACAAAAAGTCATTCAAGGTTCCTAGGCTTTTCTCTCCATCACATGAGAATTCAAAACATTAAAGCTGCCTGTTCCTGTTCCATAACACTTTGTTGGTTATCTTAATAGGCATCACTCTACATCACTCTTTTAAGACCACATGCAACATGGGACTCATGTTACCTATACGTGACCACTTCGATAAGATCTCCTTAGCTACATTTACTTAAGTTATTGAATTGTGTAGTATAATATACGTCACCTACAAATAACAAAAACTTGTTGATTTTTGCTCATTCCCCTATAGTTTTTTTTTTTTTTTTTTTACAAGATTTTGGAATTACAATGCTAAGGATTCAACTCCTTTATGTATGCATGTAGCTACTTTCATAGGCACATAAACTCTTTTATGTATGTATGCAGTCACTTTCATAGGCAAATATTGACTATTAGTTTAGTTTTGAATTATGTTATTCCATTCAACCAAGAAGCATCTTATGACTTATATGTGAATGTATATTATTGTTACTTATACAACTATTTGTTACTTGTATTGAAATAGAATAATACCATATAATATTAGTTACTAGTAGGATTCTCTCTCTCTCTCTCTCTCTCTATATATATATATATATATATATATATATATATATATATATATATATATATTTGTAGGATACTTTTAGAGGCCTATTTGATTAGCTTATTATTATTTAAACTTAGCTTCAATTGCTAAAAAATAGATACTTTGTTATCTATGTTCACTACTATAAAGTTTCCACTAATTGATGTACTTTAAGGCAATTTAATCAATAGTGACCTTATGCATGTCATAGCCATGTCAGTAATTGATGGGTTGACTAATATCATATTATAGTGTACAAGGAGGATGTCATGATGATTTACGTGCATAAGAAAGCATGGCATTCATTTAACTCAATTGCACTATGTACACTTGCCTGCGTTAGTGTTTAATGCTTAGGTTAAGTATGGTTGTAAACGAACCAAGTTACTTGTGAGTTTCTTAAACTCAATTAGTAAATGAGTCAAATTTGAGCTTAAAATAATACTCATTTATTTAAATGAGACGAGTTTAAGCTCCTATTTAGACTCGTGAGTCAACTCAAAAGTAAATTCATTTATATTATTAATGAACTGACTTGCAAATAGATTTGTAAGTAAACTCATCTATATTATTAGTGAGTTAGCTTGCCAACAAGTTCATTTATATTATTATCAAGTTGTCTTATAAACAAGTTCATGAGTACGCTCATGAGTAAACTCTCATTTATATTATAAATAAGCTAAGTTGCAAGCAAACTTAGGAGTAGGAAAACTTGTTTATATTATTATCAGACTAATGTATGAATAGGCTCACTAACAAAACTCATGAGCACGCTTATAAATAAGCTTTTATTTATATTATTAATAAGTTAAGTTATAAACAGACTTAAGAGCAGGTTTACGAATTGATATATTATACTAAAAATATATAATATAAAAAGGGACTTCTACGATGTAGTTACTTAAAACTTATATTTTAAACCCTTATTTTTATGTTATCTTCAAATTAAAGAGTAGTAGACTTTGAAATATGTTATGTTTAGATAATGCGTGATTTCATATATATGCAACTATTTAATGTTATCTTATGAATTTATATTAGAAATAATAAAATTTTAAATTAATTTCAATAAAAAAGATGAAAAGGTGAATTTTGAAGTTTTAAATTATTTCGAGGTTCAATTTAAACTCAAGCTTATTTTTAACTCATTTATCTAAACAAGTTCGAACTCAAACTCAAGCTCAAGCTTGTTTTCATTCTTAGGCTCATTTGGATAAATGAGTTAAGCTCAAGTTTTAAATTCCTTAAAGAGCTTGAGCTAAAGCTTATAATTTTCAAACTTAGAAAAACTTAGCTCAACTAGGCTTGAGCTCAATAATTTTTTTTTTAATAAGTCGAGCTTAAAATTTTAAAAGCTTGGCTCAACTTGATTTGACTTGTTTGTAGCACTAAGGTTAAAAGGTATAACTAGTTAGGGTTATTCATAAAATTGTAAAATGTAGTTCTTTTGTAATATGATTCAACTCATGCTTTAGTTTGACTCGTCAAACCTTTTAAAGTGGTTTAATTGATTTCCTTAAACTAATGGTGGAAATTCCAATTTAATACAGTTGAATTTGTTTAGACTTATTTCGTTTTATTTTTATTGAATGTAATCTATTTTAACACTAAACTTTTGATATCTATACATCTTAATGTATAGTGTTTTTTTTTTCTTTCCTTATTTCTTTCTTTCTTTCTTTCTTTCTTTCTTTATTTTCTTTTTTCAAATTGGTAAACAAATTATTTGATTTGTTTATAGTAGAGAATGATGGAGAAATAAAATTCAATTTAAATGTAAATAAAAAGTAACATGTATCAAATTAAACCATAAAACAATTGGAAAAAAAAAGAAGCAAAAGCAGTTTAAATTGTAACTTGAACCAAAGAGTTTAAAAACAATATGATTTGGCAAAGATTTGTGAAGGAAATTGTCAATTGTGGTATAAGTATAGATATAGGTACATGTTGAGATGTAACCGAATAGATTGTAATAGGTACAGTAACCTACCTACCTAATAAAAATACTATATAGTAATGTCTTGTAGAGTTTTATTAGGTTTTGGAATATAATTCAAAATCTTATAGAGTTTAATGTCAAGTTTTGCAATTAGAAAAAAAAAAAAAAACTTGATAAGATACCTAATCAAGGAAAAAAATTATAAACAAGGAATAATATTTTCTCTTAATCAAGCAATTCTTAACCTAATCCCTACAATAATGTTATTGTTTCATTAACATTATCTTAAATATCTTTATTATGAAAAATTAACAAGTATATAAATTATTTGTTTATAAAGATCTTTTAAATATATTTTTATAACTTACAAAATCAAAGCAAAATAAAATATTTTATATAATCCAGATAAGAAAAGTTAGTTATCAAATTCATAATAACCTTATAAAGATGTGTTTAGTTGTTAAAAATAAAAGATTCTATTAGCTTTTTATAGGATTTTATGTGATGTTAAATTCTATAAGAGTGCATATTTTCTAAATCTATCTAGCACCCATCTCAATTGCATCATTAAGATGTATGTGTGGATCTAGATGAAAGATAGTGGGATACTCTCTTTAAGGGTAGATTTTAAAAAATAATTTTTAGATTTTGACCGCTATGACTATTTTTGCTTTTTTGAAAAAGAAAAACAGGAAATAAATAAATAGAAAAAAAGGAAAGGTAAAAAGATACAGATAAAGATAGGTCCTGCTCTTCTTCTTTATAGAAGAAGCTCTGTCGTGTCCGCCGCCCAGGAGTCTTCTTTTCAACACAATTTCCTACTCTTTGGTGGGATTGGCAAAGACATATCTTCTTTAATCTCTTCACCCCTCTCTCTCTCTCTCTCTCTCCCCGAACATAAACTAACAAGATTCACTAATCTTTCCCAAAACCCCTTTCTTGAGCATTCCATGAAAGAGAAGAACAGAAAGGATCCTGATTTATGGGATCAAATCATGAGAGTCCCTAAGCTGATGGCTTGGTTTATTGCTATTTTATCTACGTTATACATCTTGTACACAGTCCAATTCCTATACTCTCCTTACTCATGTAATCCTCAGAAAAACCGCGAATCGTCGAAAACTACTAAATCATACGAAATCGCCTCCCCATCCCTGGAAAATCCGGAATCACCAGAAAACACTACCTTAGACCATATTGTTTTTGGCATAGCCGCATCATCTAAGCTATGGAACCACAGAAAAGAATACATCAAATACTGGTGGAAGCCAAACGTCATGCGAGGTGTCGTTTGGTTAGACAACCCTGTCCAAAACGACACCGAGGAAAACAACCTGTTACCCCAACTGAGAATCTCCAGCAACACTTCCAAATTCAAGTACAAGAACCCTAGGGGTCATAGGTCAGCCATACGTATTTCCAGGATTGTTTCGGAAACACTGAGGCTGCGCATGGACAACGTTAGGTGGTTCGTCATGGGTGATGATGACACGGTCTTTGTTACCGATAATCTGATCCGGGTTTTGTCGAAGTATGATCATAATCAGTTATACTACATCGGGAGCCCTTCGGAGAGTCACTTGCAGAATCTGTACTTTTCATATAATATGGCGTATGGTGGAGGTGGGTTTGCAATAAGCTATCCATTGGCTAAGGTTTTGGCGAGAATGCAGGATAGGTGTATGCGTAGATATCCAAGTCTGTATGGATCTGATGATCGAATTCATGCTTGTATGGCTGAGATTGGTGTTCCTCTCACTAGAGAGAAAGGGTTTCACCAGGTTAGTTCTTAATTTTTATTTCAATTTATAAAATTATGCGAAATCCTACAGTTCCTCATCTAACTGTTAAGATAATGTTGTGAAAATTCAATGGTCAGATCATGGATTATATGGTACTAAATCAAGGAATTGCATACTAAGTCATTAAAAATTTTCCTTTCTATGCTTCATATTATGAAATATGCTAATAGTTCTTGGACACTCGTTGAGAAGCGAAAACGACATACTTTTTACTTTCTACATGGTCCTTCTATTTGTAGATTGATTAAGATATTAGTGAAGCTACTTACTGGAATTTGACGAGAAAAAAAATATTTCACAATCATTAGCGATAGACCCAAAAAAAAAAAAAGAAAATGATTTGAGAAAAATGTCTATGCTAAATCTGATTCTGCTTTTACGTTTTGATTTTCTATTTGGTTATGATTGCGTTAATTGCTTTCGACTATATTGGATGGATTTTTTTGGATGATCTATATTGGATAGATTTAGGTAACAACTAACTAAAGCTTTCGAATAATCACTTCATCGATCAACACATTCAAATTTGGTAAAAGGTTTAGATGAATTACATTAATAATTCTTTGAGAGCTTTTATATATACATCCACACACTCATCTTTTTATCGTATATCAACACTTTTGTTTTCTTTTTTTTTTTTATATAATATTGGATCTCGATAATTTTTAAGAACACATACCTACCTCTAAATAAGTTTTATAACTGGAAAGTCACATTTTATAAAGGTTAATTCACAATGCACGCCAGGGGGGGTATAGATGTACGATTGATAAAAATTAAGAACATAATATTATAATTGCGAAAATTAATAATGGCGACAGATGCAATTTAGTTTTTTTCGAAAAGTTTATTTCTGGGCAAATGCATCTGGCGTGTACTAAATAAACTGGTGTCGGTTCCCTTATTAGGTTTCTAATTTCTTGTTAGTTTTCCCATGAAGGCAGTCAATATGCATTAAAAATATATAAAAATGGGTTAAGTATCATAATCCTAAAGAACCATTCTCTATGATCTATAATTATGTAAATTCTTGTTAGTGACGACTTAGTCATCTTGCTATTCAAAGTACAATGTTTTACATTTTTGCAATCTGGAGTTGGTCAGTTTCTAGAAAGGCAAATCGCAACTGGGATTTTGGATTATGTTTGGTTTAGTCAAGCGTATCTTGCTTCTGAATAAAAATATTCGAATATAGATGATATCGTTTTCCCAAAGAAAAGATTTACTAGATAAGATGAAATTAAAAACTGATATACGTATCAAATTTTTATTTAATTTTGTTATCATATCGTAATCTCACAACGTATTATTTCTAATAAGTTTTTTTTTTAATCTTTTTGTTTCCTTTTTTTAATAATATTTATAATCAATATTAAGCATATTTTGTGCTTGCCTTCATAAAAAGTGTTTTTTTTGGATGAATTCAATCTTGAATAACTCGCGATGTTACGGATATAAATCGATAATCCTTTATATATATATATATATATATATATTAATCTTTATGATATGAATTTGAGTCTGAGTAAGATTGTAATTTATGTGAAAATTTGTAAAATAAATTCTGTAATTACTATAATGCGAAAATCTGCCGATGATTTAGGGGAAAGTCTTAGTATAATTCAACAAGGAGTAACCGTGTCAACATTGAATCATTCATTTTGAAAGGTACGGCACTGAACTGGGTCGTCAGTCAAATCCTTTCTCACTTCTCAAATAATGATTGTGCCCCACCTTTTATTTCAGATCTAGAGTCTAGATAGAGACTATTAAAGTAATAATAATAGTACCCATAAGCACAAGATCTCTTCATTTAGCGTCTAAATTCCAAAAATAAAAAAATAAAAATCATGATTTCTTAAGTTTTTAATTTGTTCACTTGTATGATTCGGCATTTAGAGTTAATCATCAGTTACTTGGAGTTCAAACTTGATGATAATAGTGTTCGTTTCTTTTTTTTTTTTTAATTATTAGAATTACCACTAGACCCAAAGTAAAATGACATATTATTAAACTCAAGTTTTAACTTAACTCAAGATTTCAAAATTTGAAGTTTGAAAATGAGTAATGTCGAAGAGATACATTGTTGGCTTAGAAAGATATTGTCATGTTAAATGTTATAGAAGTAGGGTTCAGTTCAATAAACTAATTGAGTTATTGAAATTCAAATTAATCTAACTGTTGAGTAAGTGTTTAATTTCTCACACTTAAGTTTTCTCCATAGCAGTAATTCCTAATTTCATTAAAAAAAAAAACCCAGGTAGTAGAATTTTAAGTATTGGGGGAGGAAAACAATTTTTAGATAATTCCCATTTTATTAATTAATAACTTAATGATTGCTTCACCGAATATGAAATAATGACTTTAAAGTGGGAATAGACTTTAATGTTTCTGAGCCATACAGACATGGGGTCGGTGGAGCCGGAGTTGGACTCCCATTGCCATACACCCCCTCATTTCAATAGTGTGGCGGTGGTTGCACATGAATTAAAAGCCATTTGTCGGTGAAAGGTTATATATATTATGATGAGATTCTGAGTCCAAGTTTAAATATTTAGAAAGAAAAAACAAAAAAGTTAAAAACGGATTGATGATGTTGGTAACTTTTGTTTAAGAGCTATGAAATTAATTTTTTTTTTTTTATAAAAAAATTTTACATTTATATTTTCATCAAGTCTATAATTAATTTTTGAAAAATAATATATTTCTTTTTTAATATTGTTAATTAATGCTCCTAAAGCGTCCGTTGATTGCTGTAAGTCACGATGTTGCTACACGTGTACACGTTAGATGTGAGCCACCTTTGTCTTGTATTGATATCTTCTGGGACATCTCTGACAAGACAATGGCCCCCTTTTTTGTGGCCGATGAGCACGGAGTCTTGTAACGAATTTACTTCTAGTGGCGGGTTATTTGTGAACGGTGGTTGGATCTGCGTCAGTTGTCTCTTTCAAACATCGATATCCACCACACCACGGCATCCTTCCCAAAAATACCAATGTCCCACTCAAGATTTTGGCCCATTAAATTTATAAGGATCTATATAACTTTGTTTTTTTCCTTTTTTTTTTTAAATAACGTTTTTAAACTTTTATGTATAAAATGCAGTCGACAATGGACCAGATGGTCTGAATCTTTGAATCTGTCGTACGAACTATTTGATCTATTGACATATGAAAAATTTTCGGAAGTTTAGTCATGGGTTTAATTGCAAATAGTGATTTTCAACTTTACAACTCAAATTCGTGGAGGTTTTGTAGTTTAATTAACGTAAAATATGTATATTTTAAATGCTTAGTTTAAAAAAAAAAATTATATGTCAAATTCACCTCTACATGCCATTAACACTGTCTGCTTGATTTTGTTTGATTTCAGTATGATGTGTATGGTAACCTATTTGGGCTCCTAGCAGCTCATCCTGTGGCACCACTGGTTTCACTCCACCACTTGGACCTGGTTGAGCCCATATTTCCTAATGCCAACCAGCTTCAAGCCCTTAGACGCCTCAAGGCCGCCATTAATTTGGACTCAGCTGGGCTTATGCAGCAGTCCATTTGCTATGATAAGACTCGAAGCTGGACCGTATCCATCTCGTGGGGCTATGCGGTCCAAATACTCCGCGGCATCCACTCGCCCCGCGACATGGAAATGCCTACGAGAACATTTCTTAATTGGTATAAGAGAGCGGATTATACCGGTTTTTCATTCAATACCCGACCCGTTAGCCGGAATCCGTGTCAAAAACCTTATGTCTATTTTTTATCTAATGCGTTATACAATAACAAGAAAAATGAGACTGCAAGTGAGTATGCTCGACATCAGGTAACGAGGGACGATTGCAAGTGGAACATTGCGGATCCATCTCGGATACATAAGGTGCAGGTATACAAGAAGCCCGACCCGTTTCTTTGGGATAAGGTAAGGGTTTTCATATTATTTATAATTTCATTGATCAGGAGATGCCCATATAATTTGAAATATACCTTATATTTGGTATTAACGCTTTCAATCAATTATGCGCTCTAACTTATCAAGTGAATCAATAAATTAATATGAGATGGCTTAAATTCATGAGTCAAGACCTCATGAATGAACATCATTCATTTCTATGACTACTGATATATAAATTTGATTTAATACATTTGATGTGGTTTTTATATCTATAATTATCGAGCTATTTTTTTGCTTTTTTGGTAAAATTAATGCCTTGGTGTAGGCTCCGAGAAGAAATTGCTGCAGAATCCTACCAATAAAGAAGAAGAACACAATGGAGATTAACGTGGGAGAATGCAAAGAAGATGAGTTTCTTGAATTAAGATGATAATGGTGATAGTAATAGGATTTAAATTACATTCTTTTTTCCCTTTCAATTATATCACGCACCCCCCGTCGGAATTTTTTAAAAATATTTCTATCGTGGAAATATTGCCAAGAAAAGGTCTCATTTTAATGAGTATAAGGCCTCAATATCATCCTAAAAAATCTTGTACCGCTTTCATGTAATGTAATTATATAAACTCGGTATATAGTTTGATAATTTTGTGGGAGGATATGATCCTACAATTCAGATTTGAAGTTTTCATTGCAAGTAATGATTATTCCAATTTTCTCGAATTTTAGTGGGATTTAATTCTTTTATCCCTTCAATATATTGGGAATAGCATTTGTACTTAGAAATTCGATTCTATTGTCTGGGAATGAAATAAGTTTCTATAAAAGGGGATTTGATTCTATAAGAAATCTTATTCATTCTCTTATCCTTTTATTAGAATATCAGAACTAAAATATAATTTACCTCTTCTAATTAAATTACTACTCCTACTTTCTAAACTCTATTCTCCCTTTTCTCCCCATCTTCCCTCCCTTTTTTTTTTTTTTTTTCTTTTTTCAATTCATAATATTCATTTTAAGTTTACCACACAAAATTGTAATATCAAATTTCTATTCTTCATAAATTGCCAATAATTAATCAAATTCTAATGGATTGGATTTTTTTTTTTTTAAGATTGGATTACATGATAACAAACCAAACAAGGCTTATGGATTGTTCTTCTAGAAATTTACATTTTTCCATATTAGTTTCGGACTTACAAACATATGTGTAATTGGCTAGCAGGATTCATATGAAAAGATAAAATCAAAATTACAGTAAAGGAAGTGAATTCGATATTGAAAGGCAATTTGTCCAGTACTTTACGTAAAATTCCTTCATGCTTTTGTCCACATCATAAGTGCCTCGACAACAAACAGAATTAGCCAAAGGATACAATTTTAAAAAACTTAGGGCGTGCAATTTGTCTCTGCATAAGAACGTATAATTAATTAGAGTTCTCTTGAAAAGTATTTTGAAACGAAGCCTTTTAGCACAGTTAAAAGATGTCATTACATATTTCAGAAATCAGTTAATGTATAGAAATATTAATATATATTTTTTTGTTTTTAATTTTAATGAATAACTTGTTAAATTTTTCTCAATTACCAAACAGATTCACATTCCAATTGCCAATGCGTTCACGTTAAGTCACATATATATCAGGCAACTCGGTTGCAAAGCTATGCATTTGCACAAAATTACAAAAGATTAGCGTCAACACGATTTTCCAGTATATAAACATACGCCTTCCTTCAACATCTTCAAGCACCGAAATACATAAGAAAGAAAATCCGAATACTACTATATATCTCTCTCTTTTCTTCTTTAGATACTGTAATAGTTGAAAGGAAAAAAATTAATATATATATATATAACAATGATCTCAAAACCATTATTCTCTTTAATAATTTTAATTACACTTGTAATTAGTGCAAATGCAAGTGGAATTGCCGTTTATCCGATCTTTTTTTTTTTTTTTTAATAACTTGTTCGTATTTCAATTATAAAATTATAAAGCTTATATCTTTACAATAATAATAATAATAAAAAAGAAAGATTGAGTGCAATTTTTCTAAAGGTATAAAGTCCGTTGTATCATTGTCGCATTTCTCCCTAATAGTCCTTGTAGAGGAGAAGACATAGTAGCCCAGATACACATCCTACAATGGATCCTCTATTTTTTCTATTTGAAATTTACCCTCATAATGGATTGTAGAAGGGTGGAAAAAAGATTCACTGCATGAAGTGTTTAATAATAGGTAGAAATAAATGAAAATATGACCCATAATCCAATAAGCAATCCCATTAGTGGGATTTGACATCAACCAACCGATAATGTTCTTTGCATGAGTAGACCAACTTAATCTTAAGACAACAATGAAGTGTTCAGTTCTCGCGATTCTCACTTTAATCCCATTTCCTCATATATTATCTTCACAAGAATGGAGGAGATCCTTTTACATGGTACCTCATCCTTCTCTTCTATCGTTGTGCTTCTATATTCTAACCTTACTTTTGTGTCCCATTAAAGCCTTCTCTTATTCATATACGTGATATATGAGTAATGTTCAATTCATGGCCAAATAATAGTCAAAAGTCTTGCTTACCACATGTAGCACAATTTGTGGCAAATTATCTAGAATTTTGGTCCACACAATAAAATTTTCCTCTGGTGGACGACTATGTCATAAGTTAAAGGCATTAAGGTCGAAGCTCTCCATTTGTGGCGGTATAATAAACTACAACCTAACCTTGGCAGTGGCTTTATATTTGCAAGTAATCTTACTTCTGAAATGCCTCCTACCATTATGGGCTCTCCCAAGTATGGAGGAGTGATGCTTTCATTCAAATATTACAATGATGACGATGGTTATAGCTCTTCTATTATGAGTCACGTTCAAAATATCAAAATAATGTCATTCTCATTGTATTTAACGTGTTGAATGAATATAAGTGTTGAGATTTATACATGTACTTGCTGGGATTTTCATGAAGTCAGTTATTCTACATGAGTTATTTCCATAGTCGCAATGGGCCTTTTCATATATATCCTTCATAAGGTATAAGATTCCTATATGAAAGCTGTAAATATCCGAATAATATATTTAATTAATATATATTATAATGAAAGACTAAGATAAAAAATGAGATTTTATAAAAAACTTGAGAGAACATAGTCTTTTTACCTAATGGGTATAAAAACCTCTTATTTGACCTAGCGCTCTTCTTTCTCACAATCTCACAATAGCAAACAAAAATGCTCTGGAAACACTCGCAATAAAAACCTAAAGGTGACTAAGAGGATGACAACAAGGTTCAAATCCAAATACACCAAGCAAGAAATTGGATGATAGAATTTCATTTAAGATTAATGAATTGAGGATTAAAAACAAATTTAAACACTTGTTCAAACAGAATCCGGATTGAAGAAGAGATGGGACAAGCATGGAATTCATCTGATTAAGAATTTAGGAGATGGAAATTGAGAAGTAACTATCCTACTTTATGAAATTTGATTAGAAATTACACGCATTAGGATTAAATTAAGCTTAGAATTAAGGGATTTTGGAATTGGATCGAACTTGAGAAGAAGAAATTAGGTTTTGTGATGAAAATTAGGGAACATGATCAAGTACACACTCGTGTACTTAACCGTGCTAGAATGCATGTGTATAAATGATACACAACTAAAATACATGCTTGTTTTATAGGGTGTGTTGAGGAAGTTGAACATAGTTGGGATATATGCTTGTGTTCTAGGGCATGTCAAAGGGAAAATTTATAGAAGGTTATGCGACCATTAACACGATTGTATACCAAGGTGTGCTGAAGTACACGGCTCCAAACACGACCATGTATTTAGGAGAAAACTTATTTCTTGATTTAATTTTCAATTAAACAAATTCTCATGCAACCTAGATAGTTAGTATGGCCTTAGCAAATCTAATAAGTGGATATAATTAAAAAGATTAGTTTATTCTTATATTAGTACTAAGAAGTAATTGTTGTTACAACTACATATTTTAGATTAACTTTAAGTCCAGGATTAGAGGTGCTTAAGATTAAGACTCATGGTAAGTGTAAATTGTGTATTGTTTTGTGCTTGTTTAAGATAGCATACGTATTGAATTTGATTAAGTTAAATGAATTGGCTTAAGTATTTAAGTTGTTGTTATATGTGCTTTGCTCATTCGAAGGGCTTGTAGTGACATATCCTTAGGGAGCACGCCAATGATCTTTGTATGATGTTATCCCTAGTAGAGTCATGCTTGGAAATGATTTGGGTAGGTTTGAGAATTAAGCGGTTAAGTGTTCATGGGTGTAGGGTCTGTAGTGACACTTCCTATTACTAAGATTAAGCGATTAAGTGTTTATGGGTGTAGGGTCTGTAATAGTAGTAGTTCCTATCTCCAAGATTAAGGTTTAAGTAATCATAGGTGTGGAGCCTATAGTGATAGTTCCCATCCCCATGTTTAAGGTTAAGAGTTTATGGGTGTGGGGCCCGTAATGGCAATTCTCATTACCAATTTAAAGTTTAAGTTCTTGAAGTGTGTTGAAGGGTCATGAGTATCCTATTGTTGTTTGTAGACTTAAAGTGTATAATGAACTAGTTGTTTGCTATTTAAGTACTGTATGATGTATGCGAAATAAATTCTTACTTGTTCATGCATTTGCGCTTATGTTATAGGTACTGAGCATTAGCTCAACCTTCGAGGACATTTTTAGATGTAGGTACTGAGAGGAATGATGATCAAGAAGATAACCTAGGAGTGAATATACAAGAGAGGGAAGAAGAAGATTTTCATTATTATTATGGTAATTAGAGTTTAGAAGGAATTGAGCTTATTTGTATGTAATAAATAATGGTATCTTTGGAGAATATTATACTAGAGTTTTATAGATATTTCATTGCATCAGATGTTGATTATGGATGAAATATTAAAACTTGTTCAAAGTTTGAATGTTAGAATGGGTTGTTTTTATATCATGTTAGAAGTATTGGATATATTAAATTGTGGTTTACAAGTTTAATAGGACTATGGGGTATCATAGTAGTTTTAGAGCCTTAAAGTGTCATTGTATGATAAGAACACATGGCGAGTAGTAGCATTGCCTAGGTTCCGAGGTGTTATAAAAGCATTTTTGACGTAGAGTATAACGTGAAATTAAATTAGGTTTTTATCACAAACCATTGATTTTGTGAATACTCAAAGTGCAATCTTTAAATACCAATTAATTCTATGAATTATTAGGTATTTGGCATCTAAATTCGACAATTATATGAAATTCGAGACTTTAGGAAAAAAATAGAGCAAAGATAGCTCCAAAATTTTGATAATACTCAATGAATCATCTATCTCCTTGTCTTAAGGTATACCAATAATAACAGGTGCAAATTACTAAAAATAGAACATAAAAATTTATCAAAAATAGAAATGCCTAAAAATTGCCAAAAATAGAAATTCCTAAAACATAAGGATACTAAGTACCTTAAAAGAAAAATACAATGCCACAAACGAAATTTAAAATAAAGATATCTTTAAAAAGTTATAAGGAATATAAAAATTACCAAAAATAGCAAAATTGCCAGCTTAAGGGATTAAATGAAGGAATTTTCCCTAAAAACAACATACCTCAGCACCAAAGGTGTTGATTTCTTTTAGTTAGCTCATTTATTTCGAAATAAGGTTCAGAAATTAAGAAATTGCGATTGACCCATTTTTGTCCCATTTAGCTATGTACCTACTTGCTATTATCTCCACTTCATCAATTTCCTTAACAAAATTATGGAATAATATATATCCTTTCCACTCCAGGATTAGAAAATTAGAAGTTCTATTTCCATAAATTTGATTTTAAAATGAATCATGGATTTCATTTTTTTTTTTGGCAATCAAGTGGATGGTACACAATTGGCACTTTATATTGCTTATTAACATACCTCTAGATGTACAAATAACTTTTTAAGAAACTACAATTATTTGATTTTTTTAATAACTTAGCCATCGACTAAAACATGACATATGAAGTGATCTACAAACCTTTACATTGACAAAATTTTTTAAAATTTATAAATTTTTGGAAGTTTCACTAAAATATAGTTTATTAACATTTCCCCCATAGTCATTCTTTCTCATTTCTTTGCTATCTAAACAAGATTTCAATCTCTTTTTATCCTCCTTAATTCTTTTAGTCCTATTTTCTTTTATAGTAGTTCTTTCTTGTATCTCAAAAATAGTGTTAATAGATCAAATAAGCAAGCATCGAAGATTATTTACTAGCTCAATGTGGGTGGTCTTAAAATTATTGTCAAGGTGATTCATAGTAGAATTTAGGGGTAGGCTTGGTTTGGTTTGACAAGATTTGTTCCTTGAACTGAATTGAATCATAAGTTATGGTTTGGTCTTTTTTTCCCCTGAATTGAATATAATCATATGGTTCAATTTGTAATTTTTTTGAACATAAAAAAAATAATTTGAACTGATTTGATTCACAGTTCAAACTATTTTTATACATATTATTTCTTTTTTCTATATATAAGTTAATAAGTCATAGAAAATTGTATTTGACATAAAAAAGATTTAATTTATTATTATTTTTCCAATATCACTCACCATCTCTAATACTCATTTGATATATATAAAGAGATTTTATTATCTCTTTCAAGATAATTATGGTTTCCATATTAGTAAATAAGTAAAAATGAAAAATAAAAAGGTAATAAGTTACTTGATGAAAATCAAATAAGAGAAGGAATTGAATAAGTAATATGAAATCATTTCTTTAGTCATACGTTTCTAGATTTTTGTTGCCATTTTCTTTATTTTTTAAGGCTTGATCCAGTTTGAAATGATTGGGTTCGTAAGTTTTTTGAACCTTAAAAAAAAAAGATTCGGTTTGGTTTGTAATTTTTTCAAATCTAAAAAGACGATTTAAGCTTAATTTACGGTTTGGTTCACTTTAATTAGGTTTGCAGTTTGGTCGGTTTTTTTTTTGTCCAACCTTAGTAGAAATATACCGATCCATTATGTTAGTATAACATTTTTTTTTCTAGGTATCTTTATATATGATGGCCATGGAGTGAATTTTTGTATTGCCACTCTTGTGCTATGGGAATAAAAGTTATTACTATGATTGCTTCATAACATTTACGTGTCCCATTATTTCAACCTTGTATAATAATGTAAGAGCTTTTTATTAAAAAAATAATAAAATTAATTATAAATTGAGATTAATTAAAAATATTTAGGACTTTATAAAAAATGTGAGAATAAATCTAAAGGTATGCATTTGTCATGGAAAAATTACTTAAAGCCCCAACTTGCAGCCTATTGGAGACCCAAGCAAAATAACCAAGTCAGTTGTGGTTCAAAGACTAGGGTTCGCTCGAAAGTCTTAATGCTATAAGCGTCTAAATTTGATGCACATTAGTATGTGTGGTGAGTGAAGATAGGTGGATATATTAATGATATCGGTAAGTGTATTTTGATTTGTAGCCATTGAATTGATATAATCTTGTTTATTCATTTGAGAATGCCCCTTCTACATTCATGTCATTTGTACTTCATTCATTCATTGTGTAAATATACATTCTTGTAGAGCATTTCCCTCTACTTAGCCTCTATAAACTTGTGTGTGTTTTAAGTTAGGCTAGCATTATACTCTTGAATTGTTGTTGGAATGCTTAATTGTCACATGAGAGCACCCTTAAGTAAAACATTTGTGATAAGTGGAATCAAAGTCTAGTTTTAAATATGAAAGTGAGGATGTCTTTGAATGTGGAGAATAATGCCCATGCTAGTAGAGAGGATATTGACTATGAGGAGTGCCTTATTACTAGAGAGAGGCTTGATTGAGGGACATGTTGATGGCACATGGTACTAAGTTCAATAAGGTGGGGTTGAATATCACTAAGGTGAAGGTGGGTAATAGAATAAGGTTTCATATCTTTTTATTGGTGTTAGGATTTCAAACAAATAACAAGAAACTAATATTTTTGAGTTTTAGGGTTTTCATAATTTTTATGGGTTTTGAAATTGAAAAGAATAAGAATAGAAATTTAAAAGATATGAGCAATTTATGAAGTTGATATATAATGCACTAATTCTTAAATTGAATTGGGTTTTCTATTTTTTTTTCAATTGATATGCACACAATAAAAATTAAATAGGGTTTTTGTTTAATCAAATGATATGATGCACAATTGATTAGACTAAGGGTTTTGAATCAATTAATAGATATTACGTATAATTAATTGAATAAAGAAATTTTTTGTTTGCCACAATTTTGTGAAAAAAATGATAAGAATAGTGGGTTTTAGAGAGAGACTCTAAAGATTTTGTATAATTCATCATCGACTCTTTGTCTATAACAATGACTAAAAAGTAATAAGATGCAAAATGAAAAATAAGACATATTGAAAATAAGCTTAATAAATCTAAAATAAACTCTAATATGAAATATTGAAAATAATAACATCAAATAATCAAATAATAACTCTACATAAATCATTAAATTCCATGCCTTGCAAGTCCTCCTAAGCTGTAGAGTCAAAACAATCATTTTGAAACCAAGTTGGGAAATTCATCCCTATTATCACCCTAGACTTAAGAAGATTCAACCTTGAATATCAATCAGAATATGCACTTGGATTGAAACTAATCCTAGAAAAAAGGAAGCTTAAAAAGTGTAATCATTAAACAAGCCAATTTTTCAAGATCAATTAAGTTAATTAAAAATAAAAAGAGAATTCTCAAAAAGGTAATTAAAAGCATACTCTCAAAATTCAAATGTTAATTTAGGGGTAACATTAAAAAAATTATGAGTATAAATTTCAAAATGACCATTTTACCCTTAAACTTGATTTTATCATGACTAATCCAATAAGAGATTCTTACCACAAATAAAAAAAAACCAAGTTATTAAATGAAGTGATTGATTTAATAAGGAAATATTCAAAGTTAATTAGAAAGGGCAATATAAGTTTTAAGGGTAATTTTTTCAACAATGACCATTTTACCCCTATACCCGATTTTAATAAGAAATACTAATAAGTGGGTATAAATAATCAATTAAGTGATTTTGAGTAATTATAAGCTCAATTAAATTTTAATTAGATGATTAGGTAAGATGATGAAAACCTTAATTAGGTAGTTAGAGTGATGCATTGTAAATGTTGGAAGAAAAGGCATTAGACTAGTGGACCCCACTCAATCCTCTTAGTGCTACCAATTCCCTTTACATATTTGCAATGTGCAGAATTTTTAACCCTAGCTCCCACTCTCACCTTTTATAATCATCCTAAGGTAAAGAAAAACCTAGCTTAAGCCTAAACCCTAATTACCTAAACTAAAATCTTAGTTTTATGGTGTATTAACCTAGGTTGTTTATACCTTATAAACCAAGTAAATCTTCAAGTGGAAATCTCTAGGGGGATCTTCTCTTTGTAGTGTGAACTTCGAGAAGCAAGGAGTAAGTATATTATTTTTTTTTTGAAGTTTAAGTTAGTTTTAGGACTTGTTCTTTAGGATTATTTTTGTGAGGGTGATATCAAAAGAACTTTTTGAAGGTAAATTTTCAATCTCTAGCTAAATAAATGATTTGAAGTGTCTAGATATGCTATTTAGACATTTGAAATTTTTAGAGTTTTGGACCTTAACTTGTTGCCACCTCTAAGATGTAATTAGGGCTTGATTGGTTGATGTCAAGACTTTTAAGAATGCTAGTCATGTTAATCTAGGGCTTAGAAAAAGTTAGCGTAGGTGAAAGTTGGATTTAAGTGACTTATTGCATAAGTGGATGGATAAATTTTGTTACCACCACCCCTATACCCTAATTGTACTTAATGTTGTTTTGATATGTGATTTTGGATGATTAATATGTTTAGATGGTGATTTGTGTAGTAAATTTAGGTTAGGTGATGACTTATGTGTTAAATGATACATATATGTTGATAAGTATGATAATGTTTATATAACTGGTGGTTTATGTGATTATTTGATGCTTAAATGTTTATTTATTAAAATTTCCAGCATAATATGGTTTATGATTGAAGCATGTTTTGGTGTGTGATTGAAGTTCTCTTAATGATTTAAAGCTTTGATAGTGTTAATAAAGATATACGGTATATGTATATGTTGATTAAATTGCATAAAGTTATGATTTTAGGCTTGGAATTGACAAATTAGTTTAATTCTTCTAGTTTTTAAAAAACTTTCTAACAATGATGAACATTTTCTTGAATGATTTTGATACCTGAGTGGGCCTTGTTGAATTGCTAAATGTGTTATATGGGTTAGGTGAGTTGATTGCTTAAAGGATCATAAATTTCAAAACTTAAAGTATGTGTTTTACAAAATTTTTAGAAATTCTTTGAATGTTAATGCTTTCTTGAATATTCATATAAACATTCAAAGTGTTCTTCATCGAAACCCCTTTTTAATCCATTAGGATCTTTAAAATTCAAGAAAATGTGTTTTTCACAAGAGTTGCACTATCTACATTTTGCATGTAGATTTTTGGCTTTTGAATCAATGGTAAAAAACTTCAAACATGAAACACATGAAACCCAATTTTGAAATAAAAAAAAAATTGAATCAAAGTTGATGGTGTTCTCAATTTGATCCATTTTATGAGACTTGACTAGCTAAAGTGGTGTTTATAATTATTTTAATTGAAGTTGAGAAGAAATTGGATAAATGGGTCTAGACATAAACCAAAAAGAATAAGACTTTTAGATGAGCTTCTATATGAATCTATTTTCGTATAGTCTTCTTTTGCTCTAAACATGGTTCATTTGTAAAATCATTATACTTTTAAAATATATTAATTGACCAATTAGTTTTTATTCATAATCAATATTGACAATGTCACTAGAAATTTTAGTCAATTGTGTTGTTTTTATTAGTATCTTATAAGTTACTCTTATCCTAACCAACCAAGCCTTCATGGATATTAACTCTCTAATCTAAAAGACTAATGGATTTTATCTTAACTTATCATTATCTTTTCTATACTTCATGCTAAATCTAATAACCATATTACTTACAATCACAAACAAGAGTGTGTTTAACAGTATAAAAGTCCAACATTTTATACATTGGATACATGAAGGTTATAAGTTTAGGTATTATTTATACTTGTTCTATGGAGGAGGAAACCATGCAATTGAATGTATCATATTCTCTAATGATAGATCATGTTTAGTTTACACACTTAATTTTAGGCATTCACTTGTATAAATTAAAATATTCCATTTGTTTAGCAAAAATAATTCAAGTCATACAACATGTTGATTTAAATTTTAATATCCTCTCTAAATTTTTATTTGATTAAAGACAATTTTAGATGATTAGAAGCAAAAAATTTATAATTGATAATATATTTTTATTATCACTTCAAACAGAATGTACAAAGAAGGAATTAGAAGCAGTAGCCACTATAGTGAGCGTAGGCAAGGGAACATTGCATTCCCTAGCTACATCAATAGCTCAATAAGGGAGAGGATCTATGATTATCCAATCAAGGGATGCCTTAGCATTGTATTGTTTAAATGGATCTCGAAGAAGATCAAATGCGAGTTTCAAGTATTGTATTTTCTCAAAGGGTAAGTCAATCGTTGCCCTAACACCATAAGGAAAGAGGTTTTAGTCTATTATAAGAAGTGGAATGTCCACCATTTTTTAGCAAATGTGTAGCATTCGATGGAGGTTTTGGTAGTCTTAGTATGTTTTTAGGAGTGGACACATAAGAGACATGGGCACCAGCTCTAGCTAAGGATATTGAGAATTGAAAGAAGGGCATCATGTGACCAAAAGCAGGAAAGGGAAGCATCATTACATGAATATCTTTTCTTTTTTTTTTTTGGGATAATTAATTACACGAATATCTTGACTAGCCATAATTTTGATGAGTACGTATAGAAGCTATGAGTTTCAAAGAAGAGTGGAGAATGAAGCTAGATGAGAGGAAGCTTTCACAGATGGTGTGTTTCAAGTGGTGTTTTTGGTGGATTGATTGCACTGTAAATCATTGAATGTTTTGCTTTATATAGAAAGTGACATTTGGCAATGATACTTTCCTTTGGGAAGCTAGTAGGTAGGTAGGGGTGGTAGGTACAAAATCTCTTAATTTAGTGTCTAAATTCAAAGAAATTATGATTTCTAAAGTTTTTAATCTGTTTAAGATGATGCTAGGCCATAAGGTAAGGTTTCTATTTCCACTTATTTGATTCGCCATTTAGAGTTAATCATCAGTCACTTTGAGCCAGAGCTTAATGATTATAGTATTTGAGACTTTTTTTATTAGTTATTAGAATTAAGGTTATAAATGAGTTGAGTTAAAATAATACAATACTAAGCTCAAGCTTTAGCTTGATTTGAGCTTGGTCAAACTTAGAATTTTGAGTTTAAGTTTGACTAGAAATAACACTAAAAAAACTCAAGCTCAACTCAAGTAAACTTGTTTAGGCTCAATTCATTTAAAAATTTTCTTTTAATTAAAATAATCTAAACTTTGATTGGAGCTCAGTTAGGTTTGTGAGATAGTTGAGCTAAATATTGAAAAACTTGAGTTTTACTTGATAAATTACTTAAGGAACTCGAGTCAAACTCAAGAAAATTTTAAGTCTAGTTCAAGTAACTCTTGAGTAATTTGAATCATTTATATCATAAATTGAAATGTATATTAATCAAGAAGGACCACCTAATAAGTGATATTTATCTAAAGTGAAAATGAGAAGTGTTAAGAAGACACGTTGTTGAGTTAGAATATTGGAGTATATCAACTTAGAAATTCATCAAATTAAATATTATGAAGGTAAAATTTAACTCAATTGACTAATTTAGTTGTTGAAGCTCAAATTAATTTAAATATAATCAAATTAAACTTAAGTAAATGTTGTATTTCATACAAGTTAAATTTTCACCATAGCTGTGATTCCTAATTTTATGAAAAAAAAAAAAAACGGCTGGTAGAATAAGTATTGGGGCAGGAAACACTTGTTAGATTAATTCTCAATTTATTAATTAATAAATTAGTTATTACTTAACCGAATATGTAGGAATAGAATTTGGTGTGACAATGGCGGGCAGTGCTTTTAATGTTTCTGAACAATGCAGGCTTGGGGGAGGTGGGGTCGGAGTTGGACTCCCATGCCTTTGCACCTTGTGGTGCGCAAGCATCAAAACCATTTGTCGGTGAAAGTTTATGATGGGATTTTATTCTATTACCAAGTCCAACGTTGCCGTATTTAGAAAATGTTGACAGGTTGCCGTAACACTGGTGAAGAACTATAAAAATAAAAAGAATAAAAAAAAGTTTACATTTTTTTATATATTTATTTTGGTATAAAATGTATAATTAATTTTTTTTAAAAATTCATTTTTTTGACTGTAAATTAATGTTCTAAAAGAATCTATTAATTTTTTAAACAAATGTAATAAAAAGGAAGAATTTAAATGTGATCAATTATATTAAAAAACTAGTGTTAATCACAAAACCGAGTAAGTAAGAGATAATTTTTTAAGTCATGATGTTGCTTCTGCTTCAGGTGTAAAACATCGATGTGAGACACCTTTGTCTTCTTTTGACTTTTATGGAACACATCCGACACGATCATGCCAAAACATGTCCTTTTGTGGCCGATGTGTACGTCGGCCTGCAACGAATTTACTTCTGTTGGCATGTTATTTGAGTGCCAACGCATAGGTGGTCACAATTTATATTAATGATCGTATTATATTTTTAAATTATGTCTCACTTGTATTAATATTAAAAAATATAAAAATAATAAATAATTAAATTATAATATAATTATATTTATTTATATTATAATCATATTTTTATATTATATTTCATATCATATATTATATTTTACTTTTATAATTTTATTTCAAAATATATTATATTATATATTGTATTATTATATCGTATGAAATAAATACTAACCTACCACACGTATTTTTATGGCCGATGTGTGCGTAGGCCTACAACGAATTCACTTCTGTTGGCATGTTTTATTCGAGAACGGTGGTTTGGATCTATGTCAGTACTCTTCCAAACTTCAATATCCACCACACCACCCATCCTTCCAAAAAAATCAATGTCCCACCTTAACTTTGGGTAACCCATTTTTCTTTTGTATTTTTCCCTATCCGCAATACATAATAAATAGTATGATTGTGGCACTTTAAATTTAAAAGATCTATCAACTTTTTTTTTTTTTTTTTTAAGATTGAAAACACTTTATCTATAGGTGCATGGTTTAAATGAATTTTTTTTTTGGAATTTAGGTTACAAGTTTAGCTACAAATAGTGATTTTCAACTTCTTATGTTAAATTGCTAAGATTTTATTGCTTAGTTGGTATAAATACTATTTTTTCTTTAAAAATATTTGGATTCTCTTCCTTTATTAGTTGTGTAATATATAGTTAGAGAAAAAAAAAATTTAAAACCTTTATATGTCAAATTCACTTCTACATATTATTAACACTTTTTGCTTGATTTTATTTGATTTTAATATGATGTGTATGGTGACCTATTTGGGCTCCTTGCAACCCAAGCTGTGGCACCATTAGCTTCACTCAACCACTTGGACCTAGTTAAGCCTATATTTCCTAATGCAAACTAGTTTCAAGCCCTTAGATGCCTCAAGGTGGTCATGAATATGAACTCAACTGGGCTCATGCAGTAGTCCATTCACAATGACAAGACTTGGAGTAGGATCGTATCTAACTCGTGGGGCTACGTGGTCCAAATATTTTGGGGCATCGTGTTGGGCTTTTCGATAGGCTCAAACCACTATCCATGCTTTAAGGGAAATTAAAGAAATATCCAAATACTCTCTCTCAAGATAGTATATGAAAAGGTAAAGTAACTCTCTTTCTCTCTTTCACTATAATGTTCACAATGTAATCAGATTAGGGTTTTTAGCTCTCACTTTCTCTTGTGTTTTTTTTTTGTGTTTACAAGGTAAAGAAAAATAATTCCTAACTACTAATGTTGTAGTACAATGATTATCAAGTCTTGTTTAATTTATGAAAATTATACTATATGACACTATGAAATGATACAGTCTCT
Source organism: Laguncularia racemosa (assembly GCA_037954665.1). Classification (NCBI taxonomy): domain Eukaryota; kingdom Viridiplantae; phylum Streptophyta; class Magnoliopsida; order Myrtales; family Combretaceae; genus Laguncularia; species Laguncularia racemosa. The sequence goes on along the minus strand of JBBMOL010000312.1, from coordinate 423,128 downwards.
ATGACATTTTGGGGTCCTCCTTTCTCGTCTTTGTCTGGTCATAACACATCCACTTGCTTTGGCACATGGAAATGCCTATGAGTATATTTCTTAATTGGTATAGGAGAGTGGATTATACCATTTTTTCATTCAACACCTGACCCATTAGTTGAGACCCTTATCAAAAACCTTATGTCTATTTTTTATCTAATGCGTTATATAGTAATAAGAAAAGTGAGACTACAAGTGAATATGTTTGACATTAGGTACCATGGGAGGATTGCAAGTGGAAAATTGCAGATCCATCTTAGATACATAAGGTGCGAGTATACAAGAAGCTTGAACTATTTTGTTAAGATAAGGTGAGGGTTTTTATATTATTTCTCAATTATAGTATCATGCTAAAATATTATTTTCTTGTGTTCCTATGGGAAACATAAAATTAAGGACCTTCTAATATAGTAGAGACTTGTAAATCCATGGACAAAATAATATGCAAAGATAAGACAAGTTTTGAATAAAAATTGCCAGGTTAATCATCTTCACTTCAATATAAGTTGTGAATAAACCTTTTGCATTTACTAAGATATGAACATCTAGAAATGTTTTTTTTTTTAAAGGGTTTTTAGCTATCCTAGTAGGTTGAAAGCTTGTGAATTGATTTTCATAATGGGTTGATTCGTAGGTTTAAAATTATAAAACTAGTGTTGATTTTCTATTTCATGTAAATTTATGATTGAAAATTTTTGAAATTGCATTGACACCCCATTTTTCTAATTATACACATAAACCTTCTAGTCATATTTGACCCTTTAGTGAATTTAAAATTTCAAATACAAAGACATCTTTAGATAAGTTTCAAATCTATAGAAATTCTTTGAAAATTTCCATGAAAATGAGTTTAATATATGTCAAAGGGTGTAGATGAATAGTTTAATGAGTAGGAGATGCCGATATAATTAAAAAAGTTTATACAAGTGGTTGGTGAAATTTTCCTTATATTTGGTATTAACACTTTCAATCAATTCTACTATAACGGATCAACTGAATTGATAAATTAATAGGAGATTAATGAGATGGTTTAAATTCTTAAGTCATGACCTCATGAATTCATATTGTATTACATTCATTTCTATAATCAACTGATCTATAAATATAAACTTGTAGATTTAATGTGGGTTTTTACATTTATAACTATTGTGCTTTTTTTTTTTTGGGGGGGGGGGGGGTTAAAATTGATGCCTTGGTGTAGCATTAACGTGGGAGAATGCAAGAAGACAAGTTTCTTGAATTAAGACGATGACAGTGATAGTAATGGGATAAAAATTACATTCTTTCTTCCCACCCCACACCATCCCCATCAATCTACCCCCACTTCCCCCACTCTCCTCCTCCACACACCCACCACCCCAACACTCCACCCTCCCAAACATGAAAATTTTTAAAAATATTTCTACCATGGAAATGTTGACAAGAAAAGGACTCATTTTGATGACTAAAAGTCCTCAATAATCTTGTACTTTTTTCTTGTAATGTAATTGTATGAACTTGGTATATAGTTTGATAATTTTATGAGAGGATATGATCCTTCAATTTAGATTTAAAATTTTTACTACATGTAATGATTATGTAAATTTTCTTGAATTTTATTGTGATTTAATTATTTTATTCCTTATTCAATATATTTGGGATACGATTTGAAGTTTTTAGAAATTCAATTCTATTATTTGATAATGAAATAAGTTTCTATAAAAGGAAATTGATTCTATAAGAAATCTTATTTATTTTCTTATCCTATTATTAGAATTTCAAAACTAAAATACATTTTACCTCATCTAATAAAATTACTACTCTGACTTTTCAAACTCTATTCTCCCTTGCTCTTCCGATCTTCCCTTTTTTGTTTTGTTTTTCTTTTTTCTTTTTTCTTTTTAAATGTATTTATTCATAATATTCATTTTAAGTTTACCGCACAAAATTATAATATCAAATTTCTATTCTTCATAAATTACCGATAATTAATCAATTTCTAATCGATTGGATTTTTTTTTTTAATGGGATTACAAGATAACAAAACAAACAAGGCTTATGGATTGTTCTACTTGACATTTACATTATTTTTCCATATTATATGCGAGCAAGTGCCAAGAATTCTCTTTGGCAAAGCTAGTTTCGGATTTATCGACATATGTGTAATTGGCCAGCAGGATTCATAAGAAATAGATAAAATCAATATTACACTAAAGGAAATGAATTAGATATCGAAAGGTAATTTATCCAGTTCTTCACATAAATTCCTTTATGTTTGTCCACATCATGAATACCTCGTCAACACACAGATTTTGTCAAAGGGTACAATATTAAAAAACTCAGGAAATGCAAATTGTGTCTGCACAAGACCATTTAATTAATTAGGTCCTCCCGAAAAGTGTTTACAAATACTAGTTAAGAGGTTATAAAAAAAAAAAAAAAATTCATGAGAGACTTTAGCACAGTTAAAGATATGATTACATATTTCACAAATCAGTTAATGCATAGAAATATGACTTTTTTTCTTAAATTTCAACAAATAACTTGTTAAAATTTTCTCAATTACCAAACAAATTTACATTCCAATTGCCAATGCGTTAACGTAAAGTCACCTATATATCAGGCACCTCAGTTGCAAAGCCACGCATCTACACAAAATTACAAAAGATTAGCGTTCACATGATCTCTCAATTTTCCAGTATATAAATATAAGCCTTCCCTCAACATCTTCAAGCACCAAAATACACAAGAAAGAAAATCCGAATACTACCATATATCTCTCTCTTTCTTTTTCTTTAGATATTGTAGTAGTTGAAAGGGGGGGGGAAAAAAAAAGAACACAATATATCTCAACATGGTCTCAAAACCATTATTCTCTTTAATAGTTTTGATTAAACTTGTAATTAGTGCAAATGCAAGTGGAATTGCGATTTACTGGGGCCAAAATGGAAATGAAGGTACTTTAATGGAAACCTGTAACTCGGGAAACTATAAGTTTGTGAATTTAGCCTTCCTTGCTACATTTGGTAATGGCCAGACTCCTATGATCAACTTAGCTGGCCATTGTGATCCTTATAGCCATGGCTGCACCCGTTTAAGCTCTGAAATCAAAGCTTGTCAAGCTAAAGGCATTAAGGTCATGCTTTCAATTGGTGGCGGTATAATTACCTACAACTTAACCTCGTCGGATGATGCTAGGCAAGTTGCTACTTATCTATGGAGCAACTTTTTGGGTGGACAGTCCTCCTCTAGACCACTTGGTGATGCGGTTCTAGATGGCATTGATTTCGACATTGAGGGAGGAACACATCAATACTGGGATGTCCTTGCTAAGTATTTATCAGGATATAGCAAAAGGGGTAAGAAAGTGTACTTAACTGCGGCTCCCCAGTGTCCATACCCTGATGCTTGGGTTGGAGGTGCTCTTCAGACAGGGCTATTTGATTATGTTTGGGTACAATTTTATAACAACCCTGCATGCCAATACAGCTCAGGGAAAATAAGTAACTTGGTAAATGCTTGGAAACAATGGACTTCGATTCATGCCGGTGAGATTTTCTTGGGATTGCCTGCAGCTCCGGATGCAGCCGGCAGTGGCTTTATTCCTGCAAGTGATCTAAATTCTCAAGTGCTTCCTGCCATTAAGGTCTCTCCTAAGTATGGAGGAGTGATGCTTTGGTCCAAATATTATGACGATGAAGATGGTTATAGCTCTTCTATTAAGAGCAATGTCTAAAATATTAAAATAATATCGTGTTTATTTTATGTTAAATGTGTTAAATAATAATTTGTAGTATGTATTTTGCATGTATTTTCTGGGTTTTCTATGGAAATAAATGATTTTACCCGAGTTATTTTCATAGTAGTTAAGGGATTTTTTACATATATGCTTCATATAGATGTATAAGATTCCTATATGAAAGGATGGAATAATATATCCTTCGTAGTCCACGATTAGAAATTTAGAAGTTACATTTCAATTGTAGACTATACAAAATTGGCCTTCCATATTGTCTATTAATATATCTTTAGATGTACGACTAATAAATCATAGGTGCGCTTTCTTGGAAGTGATAAAAAATTCTAAGAACATAAAAGTTTTAAGAAACTACACTTGTCTAATCTTTTTTTTTATTCTTTTTCTTTTTTTAATAACTTGTCCACATTTCAATTAGAAAATTATAAAGCTAATATCTTTCCATTTAAAAAAAAAAAAAGAATAAGAAGAAGAAGAATTGAGTGCAATTTTTCTAAAGGTATAAAGTTCGTTGTATCATTGTTTCGTTTCTCCTTGATATTTCTTGTAGAGGAGAAGACTTGATAGCTCAGATATACACCTAGTATAATAGTTCCTCTTATTTTTCTGTTTGAATTTCACACCTGATAGTGGATTGAATAAGGGAGGAAAAAAGATTCGCTACATGAAGTGTTTAATGACAGTTAGAAATAAATGAAAACATGGCCCATAATGCAATAAGCAAATCCATTAGTGTTCAATTCATGGCAAAGTGTTACTTACCACGTATGGCACAATTTGTGGCAAAATATCTAGAATTTTCATCCACAATAAAATTTTCCTCTAGTGAACAACCATGTCATAAGTTAAAGGCACTAACGTTAGAGCTCTCCATTGGTGGTGGCATAATTAAGTACAATCTAACCTTGGTAGATAATGATAGATAAGTTGCTATGTATATCTAGAACAACTTTTTAGGTGAACTAATGTGCTTAGGAAGATAACCATTAGGATATCACAACAACACCACACAAAACAATATGCACTAAAAAGAGATAAAAAGGTTCAAGCCATCAACGAACATGTCTCATCGATGATTGAATGAACAAAGAGAGAAGCAACTTGATATGACTCACAAGATGATTTACTTGGATTAACTTGCTACAATCCAAGAGTTGATAAGAGTTGGAGATGAGTAAAGACTTGATAATAATGATAATTCCATTAATGAATGATTAGGATTCAGATACAATACTTGAGACAAAATAATGGCAAAGTTGTGATGAAGAAGAAAATAGAAAAATAAAGTCATTAGGCTCAACATGATTGTCAACATGAATGTGTTGAGGATTATGTATCTCTCTATGATCGAATCATGGAAAAACACACACAACATGCTTCATATCACACTCATGTTCTTCAACACGACCTCCAAGATGGCTATGTTGGGAGGCGTATATTTCTCTGCCTTGATTCCTCTTAGATAACATGTTCGTGTCATCAAGCTAGGACTCATGTAACTCAACATAGTCGTGTTTGGGCTTATGTATCTCTTGGCTCTTTGATTTCTTCCTCTCGACTTGTGATGCAACTCGAAATATGACTTTGTGGTTCCTAACATACAACTAAAGTCTTATAAACACCAAAATCATACAAAGAAGAAGAACTAAAAAATCAAAAGTCATTGGGTGATGGCTATCCATGGATAATCTTGAATGTAAGCCTTTGAAGTCCTCTCACATGTGCTTTGGTGATAGGTCTTGTAATTTGATTCCCATCATCTTTTTCAAGCTATTGTTGATTTACCCTTAAATTAGGTGGGTCTTTGCAAATATCATCATCTTTGGGAGTATATGGGAAGAGGTTAGTTAAGTTGAAAGTTGCAGATAATCCATAATTGCTTGACAAGTCAACTCTATAAGCATTCTCATTAATCTTTTGTAGAATCTTGAAAGGTCTGTTAGCTCTAGGTGCTAGCTTCTAAGATCGCTGCTTTAGGAATTGGTCCTTTCTAAGATGGATCTCAACTAGATCTCTAGGTTAAAATGTCATAGATCTTCTTCCTTGCTACCTAGCTGATTTTGCTTCTCCACGGTTTTGGTCAGCTATTCAACAACCTTTTGATGGATTTTCTATATCTCTTTAGCTTTATTAACCCCACTAGGGCTCTTATCTTTCATTGTTGGCATAGATACTAAATCTAAGGAATGGTAGGTTTATACTTATATAGGATTTTGAAAGGAGATTTATTAGAAGAACTATGAGTTGACTTATTGTAACTTTGCCCCTTAAAAGAAATTTTTGGAAGAAAGTTTCGTCCTTAAAAGTTTACCTTTAGCTATAAAGTTGGGTATCTATCCCTTTACAATTTCATTCACAACTTATTCTTTGTTTCCAAAGAATGCATTTCACTTGTTCACAAAATCTTCCAATATCGATGATAAATCTCTAATTGTTTCAGAATTATCCTTTACCATGTCTTTCATTGATGAGATCTATGATGAGAGCCAAGCCGGAAGAAGAAATGTGGATCCTCTTGAAGTGCCGCCTGGACCGATCACAAGAAATTAAGCGAAACGATTCAAGGAAGCACTTAACGGGTTGATAAAGGTTGTCAATGAAGTCGGAAAGGATTGGAGTAATCATGAAGTTGGAACGGATTGGAACAACCATGGGAAGACCCTTGCTTTTATACAAGTCACACCGGACACGGGTTGAAGAGGGCGTGTATGTTCAAGGCACGGCCGTGTAGGAATTCCAAGATTGCACAGAATCATACACAGCTAAAAGGCACGGCCGTGTATGGAGTCAAGCAAATCCACAGGAAGGTACACGACCAGAAGTACACGGTCGTGTATGTGGCCGGAATGTGCACAGAAAAGTACACGGCCAAAGTACACGGTCGTGTACACGGCCGTGTATCCTCTGCCGGCCAGCATGTTCTGTTTTCATGTTTTTACGCAACTTATTTAAGCTATGTCATTTTGGACTTGTTTTTTACGAATTGTAACCTTAGTATAAAGCTCCTAGGGTTTAGAAGAGATAAAGAACATACATCTTAGAACATTAAACATATTTGCGAGGCTCCTCTCTTGGTTCTTCAAGAACTAACTAGAATTTATTAGATTAATTTCCGTGGCATTCATCTCGACTTATCAATTGGTCTTTCATCCCGATTGTGGCGTCTTCACATTATACCAAGGTTCTTGTCTCGCTTATAGACAACGGGTCGCGGTTTCCACTTTAGGTGTTTGGGTGTCTTAGGCAACGAATTCCGAACGTATTGGTATTGGGTTTCGTCACGGGTTGGCGTGGTTCGTATCAGTTTGGTATCAAAGCTTAGGTTTGTCAAAACATCAAGTTCGGTTGAGGAAGGTAATATCAAAAACCCTAACTCCAATCGTTCATATCAATTATCGTATTCAATTTCGTAGTATTGATTGTCTTTTGATAGTGTAATATCGACTAGGCGATTGTTACAAAAAAAAAAAAAAGAGTAAAAATTACGACAAAAAAAAAGAAGAGAAAAGAAAAGAAAAGAAAAACGTGATCAAGAGCAACAACCAAGACAAAAAAAAAAAAAAATTCGGATAGAAAAATAGAGGAAAATTTACGAACCCTAGAGTTGTTCTGAATTCTACGGAAGGAAATTGGTGTAGTTCGGGTTAGTTCCAACAGAATCGAGACAAGGAAATTGGTGAGTTGATATCATCGTTGTTTGTGAGAATACACGAGTGACTGTGTGATATCATCATTTGAGCGAAACACGTAAGGGAGTGTATCGTGAGGTTTAATTATATATATATATTTGTGTTAGTACTAATCTTTTCTGCAGGAACTATGTCGAGGCAACATTCTCCGGAAGGTGAGAGGGGAAGGTTTGATGCTAGGTTAGTAATTGAGGCGTTAAGGGGTGAGATGAAGAGGATGTTCCAAGAGGGAATGGAACAAATTCATGAGATGGTAGAGCAAAGATTAGAGCAATCCACAAATGTATTCCAAGGGCGTAAGAAGGAGAGTCGTTCTAAGAGAGTACCGAGGGGTGGAGATGAAATGTCAGATGATGACTTTGATGAGCCTTCTGTCGGGAGTTATAGAGGATATAGTGGTCGGAATAGAGGAACTAGGGATTGGGAAGATAGAGGAGATAGGAATAGAGAGGATGATCAATTAAGTAGCATAAAGATGAAGATTCCTCCTTTCCAAGGGAAGAATGATCTCGAGGCGTACTTAGAGTGGGAGAAAAAGGTGGAGATGGTGTTTGATTGCCACAACTATAGTGGGAGAAAGAAAGTGAAACTTGCTGCCATTAAGTTTTCGGATTATGCTATAGTGTGGTGGGATCAACTAATGTTGAATAGGAGAAGGAGTGGCGAGCCACCTATTGAGTCTTGGGAAGAGATGAAAAAAGTGATGAGGAAGCGGTTTGTGCCTGCGTATTACTATCGTGAATTGCATAACAAATTGCAAACTCAGAGGCAGGGAAGTCGAAGTGTAGATGAGTATTTCAAGGAGATGGAAGCCACTGTGATTAGGGCGAATGTAGAGGAGGATAGAGAGGCTACAATGGCTAGGTTTCTTGCGGGGTTGAATAGAGAAATCCAAAATGTGGTTGAATTGCAGCATTATGTAGAATTGGAGGATATGGTTCACATGGCTATAAAGGTTGAGAACCAACACAAGAGGAGAGGTAGTAGTAATGCACGGTTTCAACAGGGTAATGGTTCATCTACTTGGAAGACTAATCAATGGAAGAAGGAAGAAAAGCCTTTACCCACCAAACCAAAAGGGGAGTTGAGGCAAGCGGGTTCTACTCCAGGTAACCAAGGTAACCCTGATTCTTCTACTTCTAGAAATCGTGACATTAGATGTTTTAAATGTCAAGGTAGAGGCCATATTGCTAGTTAATGTCCAAATAGGCGTGTGATGATTTTGCGTGATGATGGAGAGTATGAGACTGAGGGGGATATTGAAGAAGATGATATGCCTCCATTAGAGGATGCTAGTGATGATGAGGAGCCTGCAATGGGAAGGCTAGTGGCAGTAGTGAAGCGAGCGTTGAATGTGCAGGTGAAGGAAGAAGAGGAGGTGTAAAGAGAGAATATATTTCATACTAGATGTTATCTAGGAGATCATATTTGCAGCTTGATCATTGATGGAGGAAGTTGCACCAATGTAGTGAGTAATTTTATTGTTGAGAGGCTGGGGCTCAAAAATGTTAGACACCCTAGTCCATATAAATTGCAGTGGTTGAATGATAGTGGTGAGACTAAGGTGAGTAAGCAAGCCTTGATTGGTTTTTGCATTGGTAGATATGAGGATGAGGTGTTATGCGATGTAGTGCCAATGCAAGCATGTCATGTGTTGTTGGGGAGGCCATGGCAATTTGATAGGAAGGTTGTTCATGATGGCTTTTCTAACAAGTATACGCTTGTTCACCAAGGGAAAATTTTTAACCTTAAACCTTTAACCCCTAAACAAGTGTATGATGATCAGTTGCAGCTACAACAGTCGTTTGCAAAACACAAGGTGAGTGAAAAGCAGAGTGAGAGTGAGAGAGCAAAAGACAATAAGAAGAAAAAGGAATATAAAAGTGAAGATCAAAAGGAAAAGGAGAGGAAGGCTGGAAAGAGTGTGAGAGGCCAAGTTGAAGGGGGATCAACTTTGGTGGTGAGTGAAAAGGAGAGGGCAGCCTTGCAAAAGGATAGTTGTGTGGCAAGAGCGAGTGTAGTAAGGAGAGCGTTAATGATGAGGCAACTTATGTTATTTCTGGTTTTTAAAGAAACATGTTTGACTACTAACGAATTATCTAATGCTTTGCCTAGTGTGGTTGTGTCTCTTGTGCAGGATTTTGAAAATGTCTTTCCGAAGGAACTCTAAAGGCAGGTAGATGAGTTAATGGAGAAGGGATACGTGAGAGAAGGCATGAGTTCATGTGCAGTGCCTGTGATTTTGGTGCCAAAGAAGGATGGGACATGGAGAATGTGTGTTGACTGCTGCGCCATCAACAACCTTACGGTAAAGTATTGTCATCCCATTCCTTGTTTAGATGACTTCTTAGATTGGTTATATGAGTATAGTGTCATTCCTCGTGAGCCATGGATAAACATTTCCATAGATTTTGTGTTAGGATTATCTAGGCTTAGGCATGGTCAAGATTCTAATTTTGTGGTTGTGGATAGGATTTTTAAAATGGTTCATTTCATTCCTTGTCATAAAACTGATGATGCTATACACATTGTTGATTTGTTCTTTAGAATGGTAGTGTGTCCGCATGGTATACCTAGAAGCATTGTTAGTGATCGAGATGAGAAAATTTTGAGTCATTTTTGGAGAGTATTGTGGGAAAAGTTGGGAACTAAATAGATGTTTTCAACTATTTGTCACCCACAAATTGATGTGGTTAACAGGACTTTAATTCAATTGTTAGGGGCAATCATAGAGAAGAAAATTAGGACTTGGAAGGATTGTTTACCATTTGTGGAGTTTGCATATAACAGGGCTTGATATAGCACTACTCATTGTTCACCATTTGAGATTGTGTATGGTTTTAACCCATTGGTTCCTATTTATTTATTGCCATTGCCACTTAACAAGTCTGTGAGTTTTGATGCTGATTCTAAGGCAGATTTCTTGAGAAAGCTACATGCACAGGTAAAGATTAGGATTGTAAAACAAAATGCCAGGGTCACTTCAAGGGTGAACAAGGACAGGAGACCTAAGATTTTTCAACCTGGAGATTAGGTTTGGGTGCATTTTCGCAAGGAGAGTTTTCCATTGCAGAGGAGATCCAAGTTGAACCCTAGGGGAGACGGTCCATTTCCGATGCTTGAGAAAATCAATGATAATGCCTACAAGAAAAATTTACCAGGTGAGTATGCAGTAAGTGTCACATTTTATGTTACTGATCTGAGTCCATTTGATGCAGGCAATGATTTGAGGACAAATCCTTTTCAAGAGGAGGGGAATGATGAGATCCATGATGAGAGCCAAGCCGGAAGAAGAAATGTGGATCCTCTTGAAGTGCCGCCTGGACCGATCACAAGAAATTAAGCGAAACGATTCAAGGAAGCACTTAACGGGTTGATAAAGGTTGTCCATGAAGCCGGAAAGGATTGGAGCAATCATGAAGTTGGAACGGATTGGAACAACCATGGGAAGATCCTTGCTTTTATACAAGTCACACCGGACACGGGTTGAAGAGGGTGTGTATGTTCAAGGCACGGCCGTGTAGGAATTCCAAGATTGCACAGAATCATACATGGCTAGATACACGGCTAAAAGGCACGGCCGTGTATGGAGTCAAGCAAATCTACAGGAAAGTACATGACCAGAAGTACACGGTCGTGTATGTGGTCGGAATGTGCACAAAAAAGTACACGGCCAAAGTACACGGTCGTGTACACGGCCGTGTATCCCCTGCCGGCCAGCATGTTCTGTTTTCGTGTTTTTACGTAACTTATCTAAGCTATGTCGTTTTGGACTTGTTTTTCACGAATTGTAACCCTAGTATAAAGCTCCTAAGGTTTAGAAGAGATAAAGAACATACATCTTAGAACATTAAACATATTTGAGAGGCTCCTCTCTTGGTTCTTCAAGAACTAACTAGAACTTATCGGATTAATTTCCGTGGCGTTCATCCCGACTTATCAACCGGTCTTTCATCCCGATTGTGGCGTCTTCACATTATACCAAGGTTCTTGTCTCGCTTATAGACAACGGGTCGCGGTTTCCACTTTAGGTGTTTGGGCGTCTTAGGCAACGAATTCCGAACGTATTGGTATTGGGTTTCGTCACGGGTTGGCGTGGTTCATATCATTCATTATGCTATTCTTATTTCATTTTATCTTTGAGTAATAAATTAAATTGCAAATAATCTCTCTTTGCCCATACTAATATTTACATGCATTAACTCCCCCAAATACTTTTATCAAATTCATCAATTCCTTTTTTCAAATTCTACATATTCTCCCATTCACATTCAATATCTCCTATCTCTTTTAGTCTGTCTTAGGAAAAAAAGCACATGAAGTGTTTGTATAATTAGATTTAGGAAATTTATTATCTATTTTTTTATTCATTAGAAATTTAGTGCTTAATAGAGACATTATGATTCGGACAATTTAATACCTAATTTTTTTTATTCTTTAGAAATTTAGTGCGTAATAGAGACACTATGTTATACCTTATTTCAAAGTATAGACACTTAATTTCTAAAGAAGGAAACTATAGACACTAAATTGCCTAAATCCAAAAGTAGAGGTACTTTGTGTGCCTTTATTTTATCTATCTCATAATAGGATTTCTTCCTTTGATCATAGACTTATATCCCTAGTTAGTTCCACTAGCCTTTTCAAATATCATCTATTTTACTGTTGACTACTCTTTAATTAACCTATATTACATCCCTTTTACTCATTCACTATCTAGCTTACAAGCTTTTATTAGGTCAACTTTTAAACTTCAAGAATATCTTAAGGCCTTTGCTTTTAATTTGTATCTCCAAACCATTCCTTTATTTTTATATAGATTGCATAATTTGCTTTCCCATTTATACTTTTTATTAGTACCCAAGAACTCTAGATCTCTTAAAGTCCTTTCTAAACTCTCCCTTTGAATTACAATGCTTAAAGCTAAACTCATTCTAACTTCTTAGTCATGATTCTCTAGTAAGATGGATTCTAGAATTGCATATATTTGCACTTCTGCTATTTTCATTTCTTCATTAGAAAATTTTCTTTTAGCTAGAAACTGGCATTTAGGTCATTTCAAAATTATTCCTCCTTCATTGTAGTCTTCCAAACACATACATTCACTTTATCCATCTTGTCTTCAATTATCATTGATAAACCTCTATTCACCTTAGAATTTTCTTTTTGTTGTGTCTTTCATTATATCGTCTAAATGAATCTTAATGTTTAGATTCAAATTCTAAATTTGCCTATAATTACTCCTTATCCATATTAATGTCATTGTAACATTAGCTTCTTTTGATACTTTTCTTAATTTTATTTACATTCTCTATCAAGATCCATTTATTATCCTATTTTCATTTGACATCTTTGACTCCCTTTGTGGTTTTCCTTTCCTCTTTAGAAGTTACTATTGTTACTCGAGTTTCTCTTTGTAAACATCCCATTTTTGCCTCCATTTAGATTTTTTTTAAAATATAAATAAATAATGAAAAAAATAAAAAAAATAGTAATAATAAAAGATTAGTTTACAATATATATATATATATATATATATATATATATATATATATATATATATAATAAAAAGAAGAGAAAAGAAAAAGAAAAAAATGAATAAAAATGAAAAACTTAAGAAAAAACAAAAATTAATAAAAATTGTGAATATTTTCAATGAAAATAAGGAAATATGAGACTCTACATTAAGTTCGGAAACCTCAAATTAATAAAAATTAATTAAGACCGTTAGCTTATATGTAAATTAATTGCAATAATAAACCAAGAAATGCGCCGGCTTAGCTAGTCTAAATGTTCACCTGGTGCACGCGGAAGGAGGTAGGTCCTAGGATCGAGACATGTGCAAGACATTTTTTGTCTTTGCTGGCTAGGTCACGTGCCATGCATGTGACTGTCTTCTCTGGCTAGCTTGGTTGGAAAATGAAAACAGGCAGAGCTGGATCTCCGGCGAGGATGTGAGATTCATTTTTTTTTTTACATTTTTCAACAACATTTGATACAAAATTATCCAAAAAACCTTAAAAAATTCATCTACATCATAAAGATTCACTAACAATGAATTGAAGATTTGATAGAAACAAATCTCCAATAATCCTTTCCACCTCGTTGGCCAACTACGATTCAACCTTATCCCAAGCTCTAAATGTGATTCGGCTTCCACCACTATAAATAGGAGTTTGGGAAACATTAGGAGGGGGAGGGGGGTGGGTGGAATTCATATTTTAGAAGCCTAGGAACACCCAACCCCACACTTTCTCTCTCTAGAACACCATTGTCGACCGCACCACCTTCTCTCTAGGATTTCTCACACAACACACAATCCTGAAGCAAGCTAATGGCATCCCAACGTTTTTGGAAGTCCATAGATTCATAAAAGCCTAAGTTTTTTGTTCCGATTTGTTTTAAAAGCGCGGATTGAAAAACTACCGTAGACTCCACCGTCGGCCACCTCCCAAACCACCCCCTAGGCTAGTTTTTAGGCAAAACAACATCGCAATCGATTCCCCACCGCCGAAAATCTAGGAAAGCACTCCTTAGCCACCTTCAACGACTACCGAATCGTCACCAACAAGGAGCCCCACCGTGACCTGATTCAACTCGCGACCCAATCTAACTTGACCCATGACCTGATCTAAACCATGACTCAACCTACATATACCCAGTAATCTAGTTGGTGATATTATTATTTTTAATATTTTCATTTTCTTTTATTTTTGGCTTTAATTTTTATATGTCTATTTTATTTTATTTAATTAGATTCTTTTTAACTTGTTTATAGTTTTAAAAAATTGAAAATAATAAAGTACCCATTGGGTTGTCATGGTGTATACCTTCGCTCGATGGTGAGCAAAAAAAATAATAATAAAGAAAATGAAAATCTTTAGTGTAAGCATGAAATAATAAAATAAAATTAAATAAAAAAATCTTTAGCACAAAAATAAGAAAAAAACATAAAAATCTAAAAAATAAAATAAAAATCTTTAGTATAAGCTAGGTTTTCAATACATATATAAGAGAAAATAAGAAAAAATAAAATAAAATGAAAAAAAGATAAATAAAATAATAATAACAATAAAAAACTAAAATAAAAAATGTTAGAAGAATCAAAATAAATAAATGAAATTTTTAGTATTAGATAAAATTTTAGAAAATAGTAAAAGTAATGAAAATACAAAAAATAAAGTTTTTTAAATAATAAAAATAAAAAATAAAAATAAAAATAAAAATACTTTATATGAGGTTTTCCTAAACTTAGGTTTTTGTTTTTAAAAAATGATCATTAAATAATCTAGATCATCTAGATATTTTCTTAATAAAAATTAGTATGATTAAACAACGTAAACCTGGTGTTTTTTATTGAATAAAAATGACTTACAAACTAAAATTTTTATAAAAGAAGCGAACTATAGATGGTTTGATCTTGGCTAGCAAATACGTAGATGCCTTCGGGGCAACTATAATAAAATAAAAACTTTAGGTTAGGCATAATTAAATAAAATAATAAAAGAAAAACTTTAGAAAAAAATTAAATAAAATAAAAACTTTAGAAAAATCAAATGAATAAAAACTTTAGGTTATTAACAATAAACATAATAAAAACTTAAAAAAAGATTAGTATAATAAACTTCATACTTTAAGTTTTTTTAACATTGTAAACACCCCATTTTTTCCCTAGGAATCCACAATAATCAATAATAATCAATTTCCAATTTTTTTCAATTTTTTCCAATTTTTCTCTAATTTAGCAAAAATAATGGAAAATATTCAAAAAAATAAAAATAAATAGGAAAACACATCAATTTTGAAAAATGATTTTAGAAATAGTAATAATAAGGGATGAATAATTTTTATAAATTTTTGAAATTTCAAAAAATACAAAAAATAAAAAAAATCGCATTGCATATATGCAATTTGCGATATAAAGAAAATCAGGAAATTGGGCTAGCTCAGCTGGTTCGTGCGTGCGCTGGGAACGTGTGGGAGGCTGGAGGTCGCGAGTTCGAATCTTCCCCCGAGCATTCGATGCAATTTTTTTTTCCTTTCGCCTGGAGCTGCCACGTGGCAGCATATGATTGGCCGAGGGAAAGGCACGCGTGTCGCGTGTGATCGTCTTCTTCACTCGGACAGACGCGAGAAGAAGCCAGAGCAAGTCCAACGAAGGTGGAATCGATCATTTTTTTCAAAATCTTCTAGATTATTGTCAAGATAAAGCCGAATTCATAAGATAAATCAAAGAAAAACAAGAGATCAACATCAAATCGCCGGGATAAAATCAAATCTAAAAACGGAAGAAATTCAGATTTATCCAAATCGGCCGATTTGAGCTTATCCAAGAGGGTTTCCGGACGCCTATAAAAAAGAGGAGGAGTAGAGGAAGCCAGAACACGAATCACAATTGAGAGAAAGTGAGGAAAGAGTGCAAATCGGAGAGCATCGGAGAAGAGCCCAAAACCGCGAGAACCGACCGGAGTTGAACCACCACCAGGAGGCGATCTGGGAGTGAACCACCACCACAATTGGATTCAGCACCCTCGAGAAGCTAGGATTCGACACCTCACCCGCTGCAAAAGGCCGCCGGAACGCCGTGAATGAGCACCCTCCGCCGCCGCATCCGACCGATCCAACCTGACCCGATTCGACCCGAACGACCCGACCCGCGCACTGACTCGGATCCAGGAAAATGTAGAAATTAGATTTTTCTAGAATTTAATAATGTAGAAAAATAATAAATAAGAATAATAATAATAAATAGATAGATAAAAAAAATAATAAAATGTAGAAAAATAATAAAAAATATTAGGAAAAATAACAATAAAATTTTAGATTTCAAAATAGGATAGATATTAACTTAAGATAAAATTTTTCACAAAAATCATAAAAAATTCAAAAATTATAAAAGAATCATAAAAAATGAGTTTTAGCACTTAGAAAAATCATTTTCTTCAAATAAATCCAAAATTGATGTTTTTTTTTACCCCTAAAAATCATTTTCAAAAATCAGATTAAAGCTTAGGCTTAGATTTTTTAGAAAAAAATCCAAAAAATGGTAAGAACATAAAGCAAAAGAGATTTCAAAATTAAAATTCACAAACAAACTTAAAGTTTTCAGAAAAGCGAACTACGGCTTGTTTGATCCTGAATAGCAGGTACGTAGGCACCCATTTGGGTCAACCTATAAAAATGAATGAAAAATCATTTTCTTGAAATAATTCAGAAATATAATAAAAAGTAATAGAAACACAATGAAACACATTTCTAAAGAGGAACAATTTTAAGAGATTAGGTGGTAATCGTAAAGGTTTTAATAGGTTAGCCTCCGGATTTAGAAACTCTGGTTTTCCCTTTTCCTCTTTTCACAAAAACGAAAAGAGGAAATAACGTCGACTAGTGGTCCAAATTAAGACTAATCCGCTCCTTTAGTCTTAATTCAATATTTCCCAACAACAGTTGGGTGGCGACTCCAAAAATCAAACGAAATTCCTAACTCAAGTCAAGGATTTACATTAGATGAGCATAGGGTCTAGTCTAGATTGGATTAGGAATGGGAATTCAAAAATTAGACTCGACAAACATAAATTCAAAATCTTATAGAAACATAAAAACAATAATAATAAATAGCATATTATAGTACATAGTAGCAGATAAATAAAAAAAATGAATATAAGGGCCTTTTAGTAAATATCCTAAAAAATTATACACGGTAACTGTTTAGGTTTTAATAGGTTAGCTCTCAAATGTAGTATCATTGGTTCATGTTTTTTCTAAAATATTTTTTTAGGAAAAGTCGTAGACTAGTAGTTAGTTAAGGTAAATTTACCTAATTAACCTTAACTTTATTTTCCAACTTGGGTTAGTGGCGACTCCTTTTAAAAATTAATTTTCTTTAGTTTAGTCGAATAATCTATATTGAATGGGTAGGATTTAGTATAGGTTAAAATTAAGGAAAATGATAAAAAACTAGACTCGACAGGATGACGACTCCACTAGAGATGTCTTTTCAAAAGTGGGCTAGCCATGTAGCAATTTTCTCCAATATGTCTAAAAAGCCTTTAATTTCTTATATATGCCTTTCTTATTTTATTGTATACCTTTGTCAAGTATTTTTGTAAATAGTGGTATTAACTGGGTTTTGAGTGATGTAGAAAAAAAAAAAAGAAAAAAAAGGGAAAAGAGGAAAGAGGGCCTAATGGGCCAATATGAAATTTCTTTTTTTATGCATGTCTAGATATGGCCAAACTTGGGTCATTTAGAAAATTAGGATAGAACGCCATTGTGTATCCGTCACGTTATAGTGGCACATACCACCGCTTCATGACGATTAGGTGATTCCACTCCAACTTCGATGTAACCCTCAGTTACTGAGCTGGAGGACCTTTAAAACTTACCTTCATTCTTGTGTGTGCGCATTTTATTTATTTCTCTATCTATTCTTATTTTATGTTTCTTTTGTTTATTTTATTTTTTTGCAAATAAAAGTAATGTGGTGCTACGAGAGTAAAGTTGCAACTCTATTGATGTTCAAAACATTGTCTTTGTAATATCTTTTTCCTTGTATTTCTTTAGTTTTGTAAAATTTTGGTTTTTTTTTTTCCTGCTTTTTTGTTGTAATCTATAGTAAAAAGCAATCAGAGTATGCCAATGAAATCTACATGGACCAGTATGCAGAGACTTTGAATAGATGGTTTAACACGTTCAGTCAAGAACATCAAGATTGCATTATGGAGAAGATCGGTCTAGTGATGTCTCTAATGAAGGTGCAACTTAAGTGAGATCTGATCAAAGCTATTGCCCATTTTTGGGATCTTAAGTCATCATCGTTCGATTTCAAGATTTATAAATTGGCACCTACCCTAGAGGAGTATACCTAATTACTTAGGGCCCTTGCCATGGAAAATGGAATAGTGACCCCAAACTTGGAAGCCTAGCTTGTTAATGTATTCTATCACTTGTTGGGAGTTAGGAAAAGTGAAATTACTGAAGCATTGATTGAATGCAAAGACAAGTGTATCCGGTTTTCCACATTGGGTAGTTGGTATGCGCACTCATCAGTGTATCTCAATAGACCGGGTATTTTTTGTGGAGGATATGATGATTGGCAAAGGAGCTGTATCGATGTATTCATATTGGTAGCATTTGCAACCATTCTTTTCCCACAAGGGCGATCTAACGTCCATTTTAGGGTGGCCGAATTAGTCTCTCAATTTCTAGCAAGTAAGTCCTATATCCCGGTAATATTGGCAGAACAAATCCAAGCTTTAAATTTCGTGAAGTGATAAGGTTATGGCATGTTAAAGGGAGGGCCCACCTTGTTAATAGTATGGTTTGTTAGTCACATCAAAGCTTTTGGAGCAGATTTGATGAGGGGGTCTTTAGCTCCATAAGTAGACATTATGGGTAATTTTGCTACATAGGTTAAGTTACCTAGTGACACATCCACTTGGCAATGGTGCAGGCTACTTGTAATGTCCCAAAATTTTTGAAAAACTATATAAAAATTAAAGAAAATAAGTGGAATAGTAAATACTTTTAGGCTGGGGTAGCGAGAATGACAATTTTGTAATAGTAAAAATTTTGAGAAATTTATGACGAAAAATTTTAAACATCGCGATACATTAATATTATTTTAATAATTTACGAATAACAAAAAACTTATGAGAAATAATAATAGGCTTTAAAATAGAAAAATGAGAAAGACATAAAATCCGTTTGATAAATATAACAAACAATAAGAAATAGACATTTAAAACAATTGGAAATAATAATTGTATGCGAAGGAAAAAGGGTAACTAATGTAGCATTTCAAATTGTACAAAATATATCACTAAATAAATTTAGGAAATGAAGTAATTGAAAAATACATGCATATAGGCATCTAGACAAATGAATATAAATAATTATAAGTCTTAATTTTAGCTTGTGCAATTTAAATTAAAAGAATAAATTCATCGAAACATAAATCACGAATAATACCAGGTTGAATAACAAAATTAATTGAAATTGTAGATTTAAGAATTTCAAATAAAAAATTCAAGTAAATATTTATGTTTAGAATAATCAAATTAGTATAGACGTAAAGTTTCGTAATAAAATGCTAAAAATAAAAAATTTGAAAATAACGTCGTACATGCGGGAAATTAAAATATGAATAATTATAATATAAAATATTATATATATATATGATGGTGTGAACAGTGAATGGCAGGTCGGCACAAAAAAAAAAAAGCGCTATAAAAGGAGGAGAAGAAGACGCTAGAAGGAATGTGAATGCATGAGAGAAATAAAGGATAGCGAGAGAGAGCAGGGGAGAGGAGAGAAAAGAAAAGAAAAAGAAAGGAAAAACGAACAAAAAAATTCGTATCTTACACATATGACCTCCGATTCATGATCCGAGATCACCAACGTGTTCCTTGAGATAAGTAAAACTCAACATGACAAAGTTTATGCAAAACGAAATTATTATTTTTAGTATAGGTACTAATGTCAAATATGTAAAAATTTTAGTATTTAGCTTAGAAATTAGCTGTGTTAGTTAGAAATACTATATATATGAGTATCCTAAGTTCAAATAATATAGAATAGTGTATTTTTACTTACGTTTTAAGCAAGGAAAAATTATTTAAAAATATACCCAATTTTTTTGTGTGAAATTGAGGAAAGTGAAGCTTGGTGGTGGAAATCTTGCGATGTGTGAAATTGTGTATGGATGTGTTTGTTTGTGTGGCGTGGAGGTGAAGGGTATGTGCGTGTTGTGTATGTGCGTGCATGTATGGTGTGTAGGTGTGTGTGAGTGTTGATGTGTGTGCATGAGTGTGTGGAGTACATGTGTATGTGTGTGCGTATGTGCAAGGTTGTCAAAATCGTGATTTTATGTAGAATCGCTAAGCGGTCCGTAGAATTGGAATATAGAAACGGAACATAGAAACGTAAGTTTCTACAATCTATATAAAATAACTTCCAAATATTATAAAATTACTTACAATAATCATTAAAAAATATAATGAATAATAGAATAAGGAAATTCAACATTTATTTTAGCCATAAATTGCAAATTTGCAATAAAAGTCATAATATAGATAATCACGCATAAGTTTTATAATATAGATATTTTATTTCTAAAATGATAAATCATGTATAAAGCAAGTTTCACTTAGTTATATATACAAAAGCTAAAAGATAATAGATAAAATTTAAAAATCAATTGTGACTTTAAGAAATTAGTAATAAATAAAAGTTGATAATGAAGATATACTATTAGAAAGGAGTAATATTAAAAAATGAAAAATAATTACTAACCAAAAGTAAATAATAAAGAAGATACTATAACAAAAAAAACCTTCAAAATTATATATTACTAGGTAAAGTTTTGCACTATTCGTGATTATTAATTCAAAATATATTTACTTAACAATATCTCATATTTACTTAACTATGAGATATTGAAAAGATAGAAATATAAATACATTTATACCTTTCCCATAAAATAAAAAATCTAAAAAATTCTTATAAAGTTAAAGTTATCTACCTTTTATTTTATTTACTATTACAAAAATATTAATTAAAATAAGACAAGTTGCAGCAATCAAACATGAGTGCTTTAACACGAACATGATCACAAATAGGAACAAGAAGACTAACAATCGACAAACACAGACACAAAGACTTCAATGCAATGCAACACACTGACAAGAGAGGAGTGATGATTGACGAACATGTTGGGGTATGGCTCATACTTCCCTACGATAGGAAAGCACGTGGGTCCCGCTCCACATTGAGTGGGCGAGGGTCCGAGGAAGCCGCCCTGGCGAGGGTCTCAACGGGGCAGCGCCGCTTGGACACCGGAGGGCTTTTAGCAATTAAGCACATATTTGTTCATTAAAAGTTTGGGCTTGGGCTATGAATAGCTATTATTACATATTTGTTCATCCAGATCTGGATGGCTGAAATTTTACTTAGTTGTGCACTATTGTGGAATCGATGGAAACATTCAAACTCATGATTTTGACGATTTTACTGTTTAAAATCGCGATTCTATTATGATTTTACTTCTCCCCTATTTTGTATGCGAGTTAATTAGAAATATGTATCCAAACTCGTAAAATTGTTGAATCGTATGACTTAACTCACGAGTTTGACAACCTTGCGTGTGTGTGTGTGTGATTGCGTGTGTGAGTGTATTGAGGATTGTGTGTGTGTGTGTGCTGGATTGTGTGAGTGTGTGTGTATGCTAGTGTATGCGTGTGAAGGGTATGTGGAAATGTGTGTATGTGTGGGCAAATGTGTGTCTATGTGTTAGTGTAAGTGTGTACATGTATGTATACATGTGTTGGTGAGTAAAAGGGATGTAAGGTGTGTGTTAATGTGTGTGAATGTGGAGATGTGTGTATGTGTGTAGGTGAAACTTGTGTGTACGTGTGTATATGAAGTTATTTCGTTGGAGGTGGGCATGTGTGTGTAAAGGATGGCCGATATGTGTGTAGTGATGGAAGTGTGAGTGGGGATAGAGATCGGTAGAAAGGATGGGAAGCTCTATTGGTGGAGAAGTCCAGGAAATGAAGGAAGAAAGTTGATGTGCCTCACTAATTGGATAGCAAACACATCAATCAAGTGGCGTGAACAACAAATGGTGTGATCACTTACTTCACAAATGATCCCTAAATTCACGAGATTGATGTAAGGAACAAGCAATTGTATAAATATCAATGGAAAACAATGGAAATGAACTAGAAGTCAACTCAATTTGAAATGATTCAAATATGAAAATGAAGAACCCTAATTCACGTGGACATGGATAAGTTACCAACAAATTGTACTTAGATATTACTCACTAAACACAATTTGTAAAAACAACAAGAGTAAGATTGATATTACTCACAATCTACTCTAGTTGGTCTCGCCACAATTTCACTAAGAAATTGATAAGAGATCTATTGCATGCAAAGGACAACCCTCATGGCAACAAAGTGTTTTTCAAAATGTAAAAAAAAGCTCCTTCTAAACCCTACTTAGCAAGAATTTATACTTGCTCCTATTAGGGTAAAAATAACACAAAAATTACAAAGATGCCACTTAAGTGGTCGGTTCCCAAAAGCAACAAATTACAAATACAAATGGTCTTCAAGTGGCCGGTTCTTCACTTTAATTGAACAAATTGTGGATTGATTTTTCTTTGATTTATGTAGGTCCATGAATAACTCATAAACTGAGCTTTAGCAAGTTTATCCACCATCCTGTAAAAATCAATAAGTGTACCTATTGGAAAAAACAACAAATATATAATAGAAAGAAGATACTAAACAAATGTTCTTGGAGTCTAATTGTTCAAAGAGGACCCTCATCACCAAATTTTGTAACCTTTTGGCTTTTGCCCTGGTGATAGGTTCTGTAGGTATATGATTCCTATAATCTCCTTGGGCCACAGGAAGATTTGCCCTCAAATCTAATTGGTCTTCATGAGCATCACCAGGTAAATAGAGTGACAGGTCTATAACATTAAATGTAGCAGAGACTTTGCAATCTCCTGCCAATTTATCTATAAAAGAATCACTGTAGTCACCCAGTACTTGAGATACCATAGGGGTTAATTATTTTCGTTCCTCCAACTCTAGGATATACCTCATTTGCAATAAATATAACAGTCTATTATCTGCTATGGCCTTCCTTAACTCAAGCTGTCCCATCAATAAGACCTTTTCCCTCCCAGATTTCTTGGCCTGTATTGGAACCACTTTGACCTGGGATGGTTTACTGATCTATTGCTGAACCTCTTGGACCTTTGAAGGTGACATTGGGTTTATAATGATACATTTTCCCTCTTTCTGGAATACGTAGGTATTTTTGAAGCCATCATGTAAAACCCTCCTATCATATAACTAAGGCCTGCCAAGCAATATATAGGATGCACACATAGGAAGAATATCACATTGAATTTCATCATGATATTTATCCCCTATACTAAAAGGTACCCTAGCCCTTTAGGTCACATGGAGACTCCCCTACTCACTCAACTAATGTAATTTGTAGGATTTTGGATGTGGGATAGTTACAAGTTTCAATTTCAATACTAATGAGGCAGCTACAATATTAGTATAATTACCACCATCAATAATAATAACACACAAATTACCTTACACCTTACAAGAAGTGTGAAACAAGTTTTCTCTTTGCTCATCATCAATGGTTAGAAAAGAAGTCAAGGCTCGGTGCAATACATTAGTAGAAAATACAAATCACCTTCCTCCTGATTTTTATCCTCATTTACAAATCCCCCATTTACAACAATATTAGATATGGTTGTTGAATTGAGTTGTACAAAGACAATTCAAAGGTAAGTGTAGTAGAATTCACAATCACCCTTTTACGCCAACAACAACACTACTCCACGTCCTCAATCACTTTAAGATAAAAATATACTCCACTTAACTTCACATACACTTCCACGCTTCAATTACGGCAACAACACGTAGAAGCAATAATAAACACTTCTCCAAATAGTTAGTTAATGGTTCTAACTAAGCAAAGTGTTCAAAGTATCAACAATACATATTAACTTCCACACTTTAATGCTTGCTTTTGAAATTCAAATTTAACCACTAAAACAACCTTTACTCATGGCACATACACCACTTACAATCCACGGTGCAACAACCTTTCACCACAACATAAACAAATACACCACGTTTCACCCTTTACCACGCAAAATCACTACACCACACACACACTCACTCACGGTGCAGCATACACACACTTTACCCCTCTCCCAATCATAGCACAACAATGCAAATGCAACTCTTAATGAAGTTTCTCCACAACTGGTAAGAAATAATTAAAAAATATTCAAATTGCATTCAATCAATACTACACAATAACTCTTCAAACTTAATGTTTGTTTTGAATTCAAATAATTTCCAAATCCTCTATGTAAAAGCAAATCTGGAAATGTAATTCACACTCCTTCAATTCCGAAACAACATTCAAGAAATTCACTTCTCTTTTGTCACAAATAATGTCTCTCCAATTCCGAAACACATATAAGGAAATACACTTCCTACTTCCCCTTCTTCTCACGGCAAGATCAAGATCACAAGGATTACTACAAGATCTCCACTTATAACACAACAAAATCACAATTAATTACTTCAATTCCACTTCAACAATTTGGATCAAGAAGTAAAATTCAAGAACCCTAATTTTAATTGAAGTTCATGCAAACCCTACTCCACAACCTTTGCTTTGATACCAAAAATTATGATATGCCTCACTAATTAGATAGCAAACACATTAATCAAGTGGCCTGAACAACAAATTCCAACAACAAATGGCGTGATCACTTACTTCACAAATGATCCCCAAATTCACGAGATTGATGTAAATTGATGTAAGGAACAAACAATTGTATAAATATCAATGGAAAACAATGGAAATGATTCAAATCTAAAAATGAAAAACCCTAATTCACGTGGACATGGACAAGTTATTGACAAATTGTACTTAGATATTACTCACTAAACATAATTTGTAAAAATAACAAGAGTAAGATTGATATTACTCACAATCCACTCTAGTTGGTCTCATTTAAATTTTACTAAGAAATTGATAAGAGATCTATTGCATGCAAAGGATAACCCTCACGGCAACAAAGTGTTTTTCAAAATGTCAAAAAAAAGCTCCTTCTAAACCCTACTTAGCAAGTATTTATACTTGCTCCTATTAGGGTAAAAATAACACAAAAATTACAAAGATGGCACTTAAGTGGCCGGTTCCCAAAAGAAACAAATTACAAATAAAAATGGTCTTCAAGTGGCCGGTTCTTCACTTCAATTGAACAAATTGTAGACCGGTTCTTCTTTGATTTATGTAGGTCTATGAATAACCCACAAACTGAGTTTTAGCGAGTTTATCCACCATCCTATAAAAACCGATAAGTGTATTTGCTGGAATGAACAACAAATATATAATAGAAAAGAAGATACCAAACAAATGTTATCAGGGTCTAATTGTTCAAAGATGACCTTTATCACCAAATTTTGTAACCCTTTGGCTCTTGCCCTGGTGATAGGTCTTATAGGTATATGATTCCTATCAAAAGTGTGTATGTATGTGGAATTAAATGGAAAAGAAGAGATATTATCATGGCGGCTTAAGTAGCTTGACCAAGTGATCAAGTTATAAAAGGAAGTCTTGGAAATGCATGCATTCCGTCAATGAAATGATTATGTGTATGAGTGAGTGTGGAGAGGATATGTAATTATAAAATTATGAAGTACTAATGCAAAATGAAGAAATTATACTAAAATACTAAATTAGGTATAAGTAAAATATAAATGAACCTTACTTAACCTTTAACTAAATTAAGGCTCGGCTTAGATTCTAAACATTTACCTTATTTTATTTTATCTTATCATTAAGTAAAAGGATTACATGTCGGAATCACTTGACGAAGGTTAGGACCATGACCACCATAAATAGGTGGGTGGGAAACTCCATGATATGCTACAATGTCGTGATTGATTTTAATATATTGTGTTTGATCTGGATATATTTGTATATGTGTATTTGTATATTGAAAGTATGGATGTGTATATGTGTATGTACGTGTAGATGTATATGTATGTGTGTGGTTATACGTGTGTTTGCATATGGGAGTATGCGTTGTATATATATGTATGCGTTTGTGCATGCGTGTATATGCGTATGTATGTGTATGAGGTATATGTATATGTATTGATGGAAAGGAGTATGTGTTCCAATATGTGAAGATGTGAATAATGGATTCGCGTATGAGATGCGTGTATACATAAATGGGAAAAGGTTTAAAGGTACGAAACGTAATGGGTTTGATTGCGAGATTTGGATTGATTGTTGGTACTTATTTGTGGAATGGTATTTCTTAATTTGTTAATAGATTGCTTTATTTTTTTTTATGTGGATTGGCTTGTTATTGTATACTGATTAATCACCTTAAATTAAATAATTAAAGGATAGGACTTAATTTAAATGAGACATGCATTGCATGAGACATTGCATAAATTTGAAAGCCATCATTGCTACAGGGCATCAAAAAGTAATTATGATATTACTAAACCGTCCTGTGCAAATTAAGGGATTAAGGGATTGTCAGTGCCTTGCTGGTTCTTAGTCTAGTATGTTCCTTGAGGGTGTTGCTCTAACTGATGTCAAGATACGGGAGCGTTTCTTTGACTGATGTTAAGACACGGAAGCGTTGCTTAGACTGATGCAAAGGCACCGGAGTGTTCATTATTAAAGTAAAGATATTATAAATATCAAAGTAATAAGATAATTAAATCGGGTAATGATACCTATGCACTGATGGTGGCTTTGGAATCCCTAACCCAAGGTCAAGGGGGGAGTAAACCCTAGACTTCATGTCGGTTACCGAAAGATCACGTGAGATGCTACATTCATATGGTTGTTTATGCATAGTACATGATTTGATAACTTGATTGAAATTGCTTGTGCATGTGTAGCATTGAGAGTATTGCACTCCCATTCACTAAGCCATAGTGTGCTCACCCCTCCACAGACTATTTTGCAGGTAAAAGTCATAAAAGCTTGGAATGAGATGAGATGTGAAATGTCAAGTGTTCTTAGTAGCCCGAGCAATAAAGTAAGAAATTTATTGATAGGCTTTCTAGATAAAATGTTATTTTAGGGCCCTGACATAAGGTTTTATTCCATTTTGCTAGTTTGTATGGGATACCGACTCTCTGCGATCTTGGTTGACTATGGGGTACGAAATCCATAGTTATATTTGATTATATAATTATATGTAATATGATTAGTCATAAATGTAATTGACTATTTAGAGTCTTACGATCTTTAACTCGTAAGACGGTTATCATGTAATGGGTGCCATGCTAACTTTTAGTAGGGACTCTTAGGCCCCAAGTTGGGGGTGTGACACTATTCAAGATGATTGAGCTAGGAGACATTGCATGGATGGCTAGGTGGAATCATTACACTAAAGCCATAATTGGATGTGAGGAGTATCTAGGTGTACCTTTAATTGGTATTATGGTTTGTGTGGGTTACTTTGCAACTCAAGTTGTTAGACAATTAGGCCTTTTGTAAGACATTACATACATAAGGTCATTAAAACGAGTAACCCTTAACTATCAAGATGTTAACATATCACTAGTAACCAAGATCTCTCGCCTTAACAATATTAAGGAGTTATGGGAGTATAGGGAGGTGAAGAAAATAGTAGACCTAAGAGAGTTAGAAGGGAGGATTGGGGCCTACAGGGCTACTCGAGAGTTCTTTTGTGATTTTATGAAGAACACTGGTCAAGCGTAATATAAGTCTCTCGATGTCTTCAGCATGAGCTAAAATTGCAGAATTCAACACCAGAGGAGGAGGGGTGTAAAGCCACTATACGAGCAAAGGTAGAGGTCCTATACCC
Source organism: Laguncularia racemosa (assembly GCA_037954665.1). Classification (NCBI taxonomy): domain Eukaryota; kingdom Viridiplantae; phylum Streptophyta; class Magnoliopsida; order Myrtales; family Combretaceae; genus Laguncularia; species Laguncularia racemosa. The sequence continues at coordinate 395,254 of JBBMOL010000312.1, read as the reverse complement.
AAAATGGAAGAAGGCTACAGTTTACTAGAAGAAGAAGCATAGGCAGTCTCAATGGGTTATTCAATACTTAACAGACTAGTTGAAGGAAAAAGATGAACAAATTCGACAACTAATGGAAGAAGTAGAAGTAGTTTGACCAAGCCAGTATAGGGGAAAAACATAGTATACTTAGACTTTATATAAATAAATAAATAGTAATAAAAAAAAGAAGTTTACTAGTTTACTTTCCCTTTAGATAGATTTTTAAGTTATATATTTATTTGAACATTAATAAGAGATTGTAATTTTATGAGTCAAATTATGTGACACATTACTATTTAGTTGTGATCTGTTACAGTATTTATCCATCACTCCATGCATTATATTTTTATGTGTCTTTATGCGAAATAAAAAATAAGTAAGCAAAATAATAATAAATGGAAAAAAAATATGAAAAAACACGGGTAAAAGGAAAAGAAAAATTATTGATTTAAATGAACCTAATGGATTTGGATCGTGTCACAGATCTCAAAGATAGCTCCTATGTAGGTAGGCCTTCTTAAAAGCCTGATTATCACTCGCACAAGAGTTAGAATGGTTGAAAACACTAGTAATGACAACCTTGATAAGAGAATTATGGCTTTTGATTAGACTATGCTACAACTAATTGAGTAGATGTAGACTCTAACATACACCATCAACCGAATCCATGATGACAAAGCAGTCTAAGCAGATCAGATCGAACCTCATCATACTTTTAATTCCAACCCTAGGGATGAGTTGGGAAATGATGGTGGTGAAAGTTTAAGGAGGGAATTTGAGGAAAAGCAGTGGGATATGGAAAAGAAGCTACTCCAAAAGTTCCATGAGAAGATGAGGTTTTTGAGGGAACTGATGAATTTGAGCGGACTGATCTAGTTAATCTGCCCATTTATGAAAATGAGGAATTCCTTGATAAGTTTAAGATCCCGGATTTTGAAAAGTATGATGGTACAGGTTGCCTACAACTCTATGCTAGACTCTATATTAAAAAGATGGCTAAGTATACTGAACAACTGATGGCGTAGACTTTTCAGGATAGTTTAATTGGGCCAGCTCTAGTGTGGTATGCCCAGCTGGATTTAAATGAGATAGACACATGGGATAAGTTGGCATGGATTTTCTATAACTAGTATAAGTTTAATGTTGAATCAGCCCCATTTGCTTGGGACCTAAATAACATGAGGAAGAAGAATAACGAGTCTTTCAAAGAATATGCACAACGGTAGAGGGGCTTGGTTGCCAAGATAACTACCCCCCTACCAGAGAAGGATTTGGCTTACATGTTTGTCATCACCTTAAGTAAGCCTTACTACCAACATTTAATGGGGCATGCTGCTGCAAGTTTTACTGAAGTTGGATGTCGTGTCAAGAATGCAATCTCTTCGCGGAGGCTCCCCATTCTAGTAAAGGTAAAAAAGAAAGTCACACACCTGAAGCCAGTTAGCAGGGGCAGGGAAACAACCGTTGGTATGGTAACCACAGGGAATCATGCTAGGCAACGCCACAAGTAAAACCATCTAAATGAACCAGAATACCCTTAAGCGACAATTAGACCTATGCTAACGGAGAAGGCAGTTCATTAGAATCCTTATCCCTTTAAGCCAGCTTCTTCATTGTCTTCGAGATGAGAATCTATTGAATTTTGAGGTACCCCTTGATAACTTCAAATCCAAAGAAATTAACCCCAATCTTTGTTGTAAGTATCATTTAGGGTAAGAGGGGCACTCTATGGATAACTATTAGAGATTAAGGAACAAGATACAAGACCTCATAGATGCTAAATTGTTCTACTTGTACTTTGTAGAAGCTTCAGCACCCAATGTCAATAATAATCCCTTGCCAAGCCATAGGGCTCTATCAATGTGATCATTGTTGAAGAATGTGGGCTAGGGATAAGATTAGATGAGCTCCCCATCACATTGGAACAGATAGCGTGGAACTTGAAGCAGAAAGGTCTTGCATTTCACCAATTACTTAGGGAAGGGAAAGTGAAGAAAGAAGAGATTCAGGCCATGATGAACCCTAGGCTAGTGAAGAATTGTATGTAGAAGGAGTTGAGAAGGAGGTATCTAGCGGGCGATCCCATTTTCGACACACTAGGAGAGCCATTTAGGACATTTGAATAACTGGTAGATTACTTGGTAGATTATTCATTTAATACCTGGTAGATTATTCATTTATGCCAAGAGTCTACACAGATGCACTACCTACAGGCTGAGGCTTAGAATTTGAGGAAGAGGATAGCCTTAGAAGTTAGGAAGAGAAATCCGAGAAAATAGTAGGTATGGTGGGAGTCGACCCTAAGTCCTTCACCTTTGAATGCCCCAAGCAGGAGTAGAGGACAATCACTATCCAACTCAAGAAGTTCGTGTTCAATGTTTTGATGCCACCAGAGAATTATAAGGTTGTACCATGGAATTACCAAGCTATAAATTAGACTATGAAGGTACCTTTGATGATAGGAGGATTGACTTACTCTAAGAGAATATATGATTCGGCTGAGGAGATTAGGAGGAAGGCTGTTATGGAACTATCCTCTAAGGAGGTCTTAGGGCTTGCTGATAGAGTGGAAGTAAGGGAATAGAATCCCCTTAAGAGGATCATAAAGGCCAGTGAATACAAGATCATAGATTAACTAGCTAAGGTCCCTACTCAAGTCTCCTTGATGGGCCTTCTTTTATCCTTTGATTTGCATCGTGAAGCACTTATGAAATTACTTTACAAAGTCAAGGTTCCTGAAGGTATTTTAGTTGAGAAATTAGGTTTAGTAATCAATTTTATCTTTGTTATAGATCAAATAACCTTTACGCTAGAAGAGTTGGGAGAAGAAGGTGATCGGCACATTAAGTTGTTATTCATTATAGTTAAATGCAAAGATATGGTAGTGGCTAAAGTATTGATTAACAATGGCTCATCTTTGAATGTGTGTCCTTTATCCGCACTGAACCTATTAGGGATAAATGCATCAAAATTGAAGCCAAGCTCAATCACTGTGCGATCTTTCGATGGGTCTGAGAGAGAGATACTGGGGGAAGTTGAATTGTAGATTGAAATCAATCCACAAGGGTTCACAATTCCCTTCCAGGTGTTGGATATACTAAGGTCTTTTAATTTGCTGCTAGGGAGACCTTGGATACACTCAGCTGGAGTTATACCATCTAGCTTACACTAGAAGGTCAAGTTTGTGTCTAATGACCAGGTTGTGACAGTGTTGGGGGAATAAGACTATGCCATATATAGAGAGACTGCCATTCCATATATTGGGACTGAAGAGATGGAAGAACTGGGATTGCAAATTTTTTATGGTGTATATGTAGCCGTAGATGAAGAATCACACTTAGTTCAACAATAGATTGGCACGTTTGGTTTAGGGTATAAACCGACTCATTGGGAAATCGAGGAGATGAAGTGGAAGATGAAGAAGAAGAGAGATGAGGAGTTATATCATGCTCAACTAGAGTTTTCAGACATTAGCAACACATTTCCAGCATCAACTTATACCCAACAGTTGGAATTACCTGAGCTAATTGACTTATTTAGCTAGTAATGCATCATCAGCACAACAGAAGATGACATCAGCAAAGGCTAATTAAACAATTGGTTCTCGATCCCAATCAATGGCAATAGGTCTCTTTAGACTAGAGATAGGGTCATAAGAAGCATTTAATTCATCTTTATTATTCCAGCATGATTTAGTTCAGCCTTGATAGACAATAAATATTCTCTCCATGAACAAAGATTTGAATTTCTTCTTCTCTTCATGAGTTTTATTCTTTTACTTATTTGCTTTCCTATTCACTGTTATTCCTCATATCCAATGAAATCGATGAAAATGGAAGGTATCTTATGCCTGTAAACAATGCAAATGTTGATATCACTTTTGACCCTACTGGGTTAGTCATTGGAGGTGATGTCGAAAAGTCAAATGAGATTCAGAAGAGTTGACATCAATTTGAGCAAGGCAAAAGTGTCATTGATAAACCAATCATTAAAGTAAATTTGGGGATGGATGAAAGCCTTAGGAACCTCAAGGTCGAGAATAGTTTGTTAGAAGAACATAGAGGGGGAATTGTTGCAATTATTATCTAAGTATCTAAACGTGTTTACATGGTCATATAAGGATATGGCAGGGCTTGATCCTTTGACAGTGGTTTATAAGCTGCCCAATAAAGCTGACTTTAGATTGATAAAGCAAAAGCTTAGGAGGTTTCGACCTGACATTTTGATGAAAACCAAAGAAGAAGTGAAGAAGTTGTTAAAAGTTAGGTTCATTGAGGTATCGGATTATCTGGAATGGGTGGTGAATGTAGTGTTTGTCCTTAATGAAAATGAGCAAATTTGAGTTTGTGTTGATTTTAGAGACCTAAACCAAACGATGTCAAAAGATAATTTCCCGTTGCCACACATTGGTGTCTTAGTAGATAACACTGCTGGGAATCACCTTTTCCCTTTCATAGATGGTTTTTCAGGATACAATTAGATTAAGATGTCAAAAGAGGACAAAACTAAAACAATGTTCATCACTACACGGGGAATGTTTTGCTATAAAGTTATGCCTTTTGGTTTGAAGAATGCGGGAGCGACATATCGGCCAGCTATGGTAGCATTGTTCCATGACGTGATGCATAAAGAGGTGGAGGTATACGTCGATGATATGATTGCTAAGTCTCATGAAGGGGAAGATCATGTGAAAGTCCTCAGGAAGTTGTTTGACAGGCTTAGGAAATTCCAATTAAACTATAATCATGAGAAGTGCAAATTTAAAGTAAGATCAAGGAAGCTCCTAGGGTTTGTTATCAGCCGGAGGGGGATCGAAGTAGACTCAAAAAAGGTAAAAGCAATTATTGAGATGCTAACTTCACAGACCCTCAAAGAAGTAAGGGGTCTATTGGGAAGGTAAAACTACATAGCTAGGTTCATATCTTAGCTTACTGATAAGTGTCGTCCTTGTTCAAGCTCTTGAAGAAGAATGCCACAATAAAATGGGATGCTAAATGTGAAAAAGCCTTCAAAGGATAATTGATGAATCCTCTAGTCTTGATGGTTCCTACCCCGTGAGGCCTTTATTCTTGTATTTGACCATACTCCCCGATTCCATAGGTTGTGTGCTGGGGCAAAAAGACGAGACAAAAGGAAAGGAGCACCCTATATATTATCTAAGCAAGAAGTTCACCAAGGAAGAACAAAGATACTTAGAAGTTGAGAAGACTTGCTGCACTTTGGTATGGGTAATGCACTGGCTTCGACAATACATCCTGTATTATTCCATCGAGTTATTGACCAAACATGATTCGCTACGATATCTAGTAGAAAAACCAACATTGATGGAAAGAATCTCCAAATGGAAAATGTTGCTTTCAGAGTTTGATATCACTTATGTAAATCAAAATTCAATAAAAGGATAAGCCTTGGAAGACTAGTTGGCGGAATATCCAGGGAAAGATACGTTGGAAATCTCAAAAGTTCAATTTCTAGATGAAGGAACTATGGTCACTGTCGGCGGAAGATTAGAAGGTTAGTAGTGGAAGTTGTATTTTGATGGAGTTGCGAATGTTTTTAGATGTGGAATAGGGGCAGTCTTGATATCTCCTGAAGGTAACCATTTTCTTGTAGCAGCGAAGTTAACATCCTTGTATGCTAACAATATAGTAGAATACGAAGCTTGTATCATGGGGCTTAAGATGGCATTAGAAATGGGTATCTAGGAATTGGAAGTATATGGAGATTTATCTTTAATTATTCTCTAGACCTTGGGAGAATACAAAACTAGAGATAGCAAATTAATACCGTACTACTAGCATCTTAATGAATTGGTGGAAAGGTTTGAAAAATTCCTTTCATGTATGTGACTAAAACCCAAAATCAATTCACTAATGCTTTGGCAATGTTGGCACCCATGATTCAAATCTCAGACGGTATGGAAATTTAGCCTCTAAAGATCAGAATTGAGGAGAAACCAACTTTCTACCTAGTGGTTGAAGAGAGTCAAGATCGAAAGCCTTAGTATCGTCATATCAAGGTATTCCTTCAAAATGGCACTTATTGAGAGTAGCACATTTTCTACTCAACGGTTCCACATTATACAAGAAATCCTTTGATACTATCCTATTAAGTTGTGTTGATGAAGAGGAAACAGATACCCTAATGCGAGAAATACATGAGGGAGTTTATGGGCTACACATAAATATATGCTAGCTCGCAAAATCATGTGGATGGGTTATTTCTGAATTACTATGAAAACAAACTGCATTAAACATGTGAGGCATTATCACTTATGTGAAGTCTATGTTAATAAAATCAACGCTTCACCTCAAGAATTACACGTATTGTTGGCCTCATGGCCATTTTCCATGTGAGGCATGGATATGATTGGTCTAATAACTCTAAAAGCGTCAAACAGGCATAGGTTCATTTTGGTGGCCATTGACTATTTTACCAAATGGGTTGAAGTATCTTCATATGCTAATGTGACCAAAGGAGTGGTCGCCAAGTTCTTAAAAAGAGATATAATTACCAGGCATGGGGCACCTGAATCCATCATTACTGATTAAGGAACCAACTTAAACAATAAATTAGTCATAAAGACATGTCAACAATTTGGAATCAACCATAGAAATTCAACTCCATATTGTCCTTAGATGAACAAAACGATTGAGGCTGCTAATAAAAATATTAAGAGAATTATTGAAAAAAAGGTAATCACTTACACCAATTGGCATGAGATGTTATTGTTTGCCTTTATGGCATATAGAACCGTGATAAGAACCTCGACTAGAGCCACTCTTTGTTCATTGGTATATGGAACTGAGGCCGTGTTACCTATAGAAGTGGAAATCCCATCCTTTAGGGTACTCATAGAAACACAACTTAATGAAGCAGAATGGGTGAAGAAAAGGGTTGATAAGCTAAATCTGATTGATGAAAAGAGACTTACAACATTATGTCATGGTCAGTGTTACCAATAGAGGATGACTGGAGCGTTCAATAAGAAGGTAGGACTGAGAAGCTTCAAGGAGGGAGATTTAGTGTTGAAGAAAGCATTACTAAACGTACAAGATCTAAGAGGAAAATTCACTCCAAATTAGACCTTATATTGTAAAGAAAGTCCTGACGGGGGGGGGGGGGGGGGGGGGAGGATTAGTGCTAGCTAATATGGATGGCCCAAAGAAATCTTTTGCTAAACTCAATGAAAGCGTCGATGATACAAATCTCTCTATGACGAAATTTTCATTGTTTATGAGCAAAGTTGATATCCTTTGTGGTTGTTGACGTTGGATTGGTCATTGACTAACCCTTGTCTATGTACTTCATTGATAAGTTCCCTTTTCCAGATTCTCTACATTACATTATAAACACAAACCAAGCTAATACCCAAAAACTGAAGCCGGATAGTTAATAAATGGTTAAATGCTTCATTATGACTTAATCCTTTTTTAAGGAAATTTTATTGCTAGAGAAAGGACTAACACAATTTCAGGAGTTGGTATGCCTCGAAGGCCATGGTCAAGCGAAGATTTGATCCCATCACATACATAGAAGACATAACCATGAAGATTAGTTGCGAACATTCCATTAAGGTGTTCTAGCTCAACAAGCGAGTGATTAGTAGGTGACAAAAGGAGCTACCGCTGGGATGAAATCAATGAGATTGGTAAGATCCACTCATTGGTAAAGTAATTCTTACTGGATATCATGTTCCAACACACTTTTGAAACCCCAAAAGATCGGCGTAAAGAGCATTTATTAAATAAAGTCTAGTCTTGCTAACGACTAGCAAAACTTTTAAGTCCATTCTCATCAATAGGTGGCAAGCCTTTTAAGTCCATCCTCGTCAATAGGTAGCAAAATGTATAAGTCCATTCTTGTTAGTAGGTGGCAACCTAATAAGTCTAGTCTCATTAGCAACTAGTAAGCCTTTTAAGTCTAAGCTCGTCAATAGCTGGCAACCTATTTAAGTCCATTCTCGTTAGTAAATGGCACTACACTTAAGACGTCCTCATCAATAAAAGGCAGATATTAAAGTTCTATCTTGTTAGTAGTAGGCATGTCATTTTAGACTTAAGGAAAAAATTGTGTCTTTTTGGTTTTTGTAATAAAGTTTTATTCGAACTTTACTACAATGAGGGGTAGTTGCAGACATCCTATTTTTGCCCCCATCTAAATTTGTTTAAAATATAAATAAATAAGTAATGAAAAAATAATTGTAATAATAAAAAGCTTGGTTTACAATATATATATATATATACATATAATAAAAAAAAACAAAAAAAGAAGAGAAAAGAAAAATAAAAAATGAATAAAAATGAAAGTAAATGAAAAACTTAAAAAAAAAACAAAAATTGTGAATATTTTCAATAAAAATAAGAAAATATGAGACTCTAAATTACGTTCGGGAACTTCAAATGAAGAAAAATTAATTAAGATTGTTAGCTCATATATAAGTTAATTTAATAAACCAAGAAATAGGCTGGCTTAGCTAGTCTAAAAGTTCACCTGGTGTGTGTGGGAGGAGGTAGGCCCTAGGTTCAAGACACGTGCAAGACATTTTTTTTCTTTACTAGCCAGGTCACGTGTTATGCACGTGACTGTCTTCTCTAGCTAGCTTAGTCAGAAAATGAAAACAGGTAGAGTGGAATCTTTGGTGAGGATGTGAGATTCATTTTTTTTTTTTTTTTTTACATTTTTCAACAACATTTGAAACAAAATTATCTAAAAAACCTTAAACAATTCATCTACATCCTAAAGATTTACTAACAATGAATTAAAGATTTGATAAAAACAAATCTTCAATAATCCTTATCCACCTCGCTGACTAACTACGATTCAACCCTATCCCAAGCTTTAAATGCGATTCAGCTTCCACCACTATAAATAAGAGTTCGAGAAACATACGCTAGGGGGCGGGGGTGGGGGTGGGTTTGGAATTCATTATTTAGAAGCCTAGGATCACCCAACCCTAGACTTTCTCTCTCTAGAACACCGTTGTCTACCACACCACCTTCTCTCTAAGATTTCTCACACAACACACAATCCCGAAGCAAGCTAATGGCATCCTAACATTTTTGGAAGTCCATAGATTCATAAAGCCCAAGTTTTTTGTTCGAATTTGTCTTAAAGGCACAGATCGAAAAACTACCATAGACTCCATCGTCGGCCACCTCCCGAACTACCCCTAGGCTAGTTTTTAGGCAAAAACAACATTGCTAATCGATTCCTCACCCTCGAAAACCTAGGAAAGCACTCCTTAGCCATCCTCAATGATCATTGGATCGTCATTGATGAGGAGCCCTACCAGAACTCGATTTGACCCACGACCTGATCCGAACTTGTGACTAGACCCGCATATAGCGTGCAATTCGATTGGTGATATTATTTTATTATTATTATTTTCATTTCATTTTATTTTTGGCTTTAATTTTTATATATGTCTATTTTATTTTATTTTATTAGATTCTTTTTAACTTGTTTATAGTTTTTTTTTTTAAATTGAAAATAATAAAGTACCCATTGGGTTGTCATGGTATACACCATTGCTCAATGGTGAACAAAAAAATAATAATAATAAAGAAAATGAAAATCTTTAGTGTAAGAATGAAATAATAAAATAAAAAATCTTTAGCATAAAAATAACAATAAAAACATAAAAATCTAAAAAAATTAAAAATCTTTAGTATAAGCTAGGATTTCAAAAGGAAAAAAAAAATAGAAAATACATATATAAGAAAAAATAATAAAATATAAAAAAATAAAATAATAATAACAATAGAAAAATAAAAAAATAAAAAATTTCAAAAGAATCAAAATAAATAAATGAAATTTTTAGTATTATATAAAATTTTAGAAAAGAGTAAAAATAATGAAAATAAAAAAAAATAAAGTTTTTTAATAATAATAAAAATAAAATTATTTTATTTTAAAATCTAGCATTTTAGGGTTTCATCACTTAGGATTTTTTTTTAAGATAAAAATTTAATATGAGGTTTTCTCAAACTTAGGTTTTTTTAAAAAATGATCATTAAATAATCTAGGCCATCTAGATATTTGCTTAATAAAAATTAGTATGATTAAATAATGTAAACCCGATGCTTTTTATTAAATAAAAATGACTAATAAACTAAAATTTTTATAAAAGAAAAAGTGAACTATGGGCGGTTTGATCTGGCTAGCAAGTATGTAAGCACTTTCGGGGCAACCATAATAAAATAAATACTTTAGGTTAGGAATAATTAAACAAAATAATAAAGGAAAAACTTTAGAAAAAAATTAAATAAAATAGAAACTTTAGAAAAGTTAAATGAATAAAAACTTTAGAAAAGTTGACAATAAACATAATAAAAAATTTAAAAAAGATTAGTATAATAAACTTCAAACTTTAAGTTTTTTAAACATAAATTCAAAATCTTATAAAAACATAAAAATGTAAAAATAATAATAATAAATAGTATATAGTAGCAAAAAAATAAAAAAATAAAAAAATGAATATAAGAGTTTTTTAGTAAATATTCTTGAAAATTCTACACGTTAACCATTTAGGTTTTAATAGGTTAGCTCTCGAATCTAGGTTAATGTTAACTTTATTTTTCTAACTTAGGTTGGTGGGGACTCCTTTTAAAAATTAATTTTCCTTAGTTTAGTTAAGTAATTTATATTAAATGGGTAAGATTTTGTATAGATTAAAATTAAGAAAAACGATTAAAAACTAGACTCGACACTCATTACAAAACCCTACAAAACCACCGATTAATGTTCATAAGTTCCTATAGGCAAAAGAACTTTTTTAAATCTCTTTAACTCTCATAATTAATCCTTAGCCAAAACGTAAAACATCTCCTTAATCTTTTGATCCACTCAACTTGAAGTGCTTAAGTTTATATGAATCATTTTCCTAATTCCACTAGGTCATAGCTAACATCTCCCAACACCTAAAATTATAAATATGTTCCCATAACTTCAAAGACTTCATTAAACCTCATAAATTTTCTATGCCTCGTTATAAATTAACATTTGCCACCATATAATACTTCTTTCACCCTTAGTTTAATTAGTTTGTTGCATTTGGAAGATACTTTCCTCCATTCATTTAAATTGTAGCTAACATGTACCAAAATATTCGTGATTTAATTAATTTTTTTTTTCTACTTGTATTTGCAATTTTTTTCTCAAGATTATTTGCTAAAGGAATACAATAATCTTACTCATTTACATTTCTTCAAATATAATTCCATCGAGTATCTCCAATTGACTCTAAGCTAATCTCTTTAGTTTCTAGGATTGATGTAGATCTCAGATGGGTTTCTTAGTTTTAGCCTTCATAAAACTCACACTCTCCACATGCTATTATTATTATTATTATTATGAGAAGTTATTATTGCTACTCATATTCTTCATATGCTTAGATCTTGTATTATTTACTTTTCCATCATTTTACAGAATATTATATATGTATAAGTATATGCTTCACTTATACTTATTATCTAATTGTTTTGTGGTTAATTATTGTTATCGTAGATAATTTTTATACTTTATTGTGTTTCACTTTCACCCCAGGAGTCTTATCAAACAAGGAACACCACTCCATGTTGAAATTCTTGAAGAGCCATTACGTTTTTAAAAAAGAAAAAAAATCATTTTTACGGTTTTATTCATTATTTTAACATGAACAATCTAATCCTTAATCTCACCATTTAATTATATGTATTAAATATTTATCATTAATCACTATTAAATCTTTATTATTAATATATAAATTAATGATAAGATCGAAGGTTGGACCGATCTTGCCAAAAACTGATATAAACCACGCCAACCCGTGACGAAACCCAATACCAATACGTTCGGAAATTCTTTGCCTAAGACGCCCAAACACCTAAAGTGGAAACCGCGACCCGTTGTCTATAAGCGAGACAAGAACCTTGGTATAAAAATGAAGACGCCACAATCGGGATGGAAGACCGATTGATAAGTCGGGATGAACGCCACGGAAATCAATCCGATAAGTTCGATTTAGTTCTTGAAGAACCAAGAGAGGTGCCTCTCAAAAGTGTTTAATGTTCAAAGATCTAAAAATTCTTCTTGTTCTAAACCCTAGGAGCTTTTATACTAGGGTTACAATTCTTGAAAAACAAGTTCAAAACGACGTAGCTTAGATAAGTTGCGTAAAAACACGAAACAGGAAAAAGCTGTCCGGTAGGGGATACACGGCCGTGTACACGACCGTGTACTTTGGCTGTGTACTCTTCTGTATAACTTCTGGCAACATACACGACCGTGTACACGATCGTGTACTTTGACCGTTTACTTTTCTGTACAACTTCCGGTCACATACACGACCGTGTACTTTTGGTCGTGTATCTTTCTGTGGATTTGCTTGTCTCCATACACGGCCGTGCCTTTTAGCCGTGTATCTAGCCGTGTATGATTCTGTGCAATCTTGGAATTCCTACACGGCCGTGCCTTGAACATATACGCCCTCTTCAACCCGTGTCCGGTGTGACTTGTATAAAAGCAAGGGTCTTCTTATGGTTGTTCCAATCCGTTCCAACTTCATGATTGCTCCAATCCTTTCTGGCTTCATGGACAACCTTTATTAACCCGTTAAGTGCTTTCTTGAATCGTTTCGCTTGATTTCTTGTGATCGGTCTAGGCGGCACTTCAAGAGGATCCACATTTCTTCTTTCGGCTTGGCTCTCATCATGGATCTCATCATTCCCCTTCTCTTGAAAAGGATTTGTCCTCAAATCATTGCCTGCATCAAATGGACTCAGAGCAGTAACATTAAACGTGACACTTACTAGATACTCACCTGGTAAATCTTTCTTGTATGCATTATCATTGATTCTTTCAAGCATCGGAAATGGACCGTCTCCCTTAGGGTTCAACTTGGATTTCCTCTACAATGGAAAAATCTCCTTGCGAAAATGCACCCAAACCCAATCTCCAGGCTGAAAAATCTTGGGTCTCTTGTCCTTGTTCACCCTTGAAGCGACCCTGGCATTTTGTTTTACAATCCTAATCTTTACCTGTGCATGTAGCTTTCTCACGAAATCTGCCTTAGAATCAGCATCAAAACTCACAGACTTGTTAAGTGGCAATGGCAATAAATAAATAGGAACCAATGGGTTAAAACCATACACAATCTCAAATGGTGAACAATGAGTAGTGCTATATAAAGCCCTGTTATATGCAAACTCCACAAATGGTAGACAATCCTTCCAAGTCCTAATGTTCTTCTCTATGATTTCCCCTAACAATTGAATTAAAGTCCTGTTAACCACATCAATTTGCCCATCAATTTATGACTGACAGATAGTTGAAAACATCCATTTAGTTCCCAACTTTTCCCACAATACTCTCTAAAAATGACTCAAAAATTTCTTATCTCGATCACTAACAATGCTTCTAGGTATACCATGCGGACGCACTACCTTTCTAAAGAACAAATCAACAATGTGTATAGCATCATTAGTTTTATGACAAGGAATGAAATGAACCGTTTTAAAAATCCTATCCATAACCACAAAAATAGAATCTTGACCATGCCTAGGCCTAGATAATCCTAACACAAAATCTATGGAAATGTTTATCCATGGCTCATGAGAAATGACACTATACTCATATAACCAATCTAAGAAGCTCGCTAGTCCATGGAAACTCCGCACATTACTTACATTGGTTGGACTAGGCCATTCTTGGATCGCACAAACCTTTTCTTCATCAACCTGTATTCCCTGCGCACTAACAACAAAACCAAGAAACACAAGTTTGTCTGTGCAAAAAGTGCACTTCTTGAGGTTAGCATATAATTTTTCCTTTCGAAGCACTTCTAAAACATCCCTCAAGTGTGACATATGATCTTCCAAACTTTTGCTGTAAATAAGAATGTCATCAAAATAGATAACCACAAATTTTCCAATAAATGTCCTCAAAACATGGTTCATAAGTCTCATAAAAGTACTAGGTGCATTAGTTAACCCGAAAGGCATTACTAACCACTCATACAATCCATATTTTGTCTTAAATGCAGTTTTCCATTCATCACCTTTTTTCATTCTAATTTGGTGATATCCACTTTTCAGATCAATTTTAGAAAAGACACTAGACCCATGTAACTCATATAACATGTCATCTAAGCGAGGAATGGGATGGCGATACTTTACCGTAATGTTGTTGATGGCGCGGCAGTCAACACACATCCTCCATGTCCCATCCTTCTTAGGCACCAAAATCACAAGCACTGCACATGGACTCATGATCTCTCTCACGTACCCCTTCTCCATTAATTCATCGACCTGGTTTTGGAGTTCCTTTGTCTCCTCCGGATTGCTCCTGTAAGTTGGCTTGTTTGGAATCGATGCTCCGGGTACAAGATCAATCTGGTGCTCAATACCGCGAATAGGAGGTAATCCCTTTGGAATCTCCTCAGGAAAGACATCTTCAAAGTCCTGCACAAGAGACACAACCACACTAGGCAAAGAGTTAGATAATTCGTTAGTAGTCAAATATGTTTCCTTAAAAACCAGCAACAACATAGGTTGCCTCATCACTAACGCTCTCTTTACTACACTTGCTCTTGCTACACAACTCTCCTTTTGCAAGGCTGCCCTCTCCTTTTCACTCACCACCAAAGTTGATCCCCGTTCAACTTGGCTTCTCACACTCTTTTCAGCCTTCCTCTCCTTTTCCTTTTGATCTTGACTTTTATATTCCTTTTTCTTCTCATTGTCTTTTGCTCTCTCACTCTCACTCTGCTTTTCACTCACCTTGTGTTTTGCAAACGACTGTTGTAGCTACAACTGATCCTCATACACTTGTTTAGGTGTTAACGGTTTAAGGTTAAAACTTTTCCCTTGGTGAACAAGCGTATACTTGTTAGAAAAGCCATCATGAACAACCTTCCTATCAAATTGCCATGGCCTCCCCAATAACACATGACATGCTTGCATTGACACTACATCGCATAACACCTCATCCTCATATCTACCAATGCGAAAACCAATCAAGGCTTGCTTACTCACCTTAGTCTCACCACTATCATTCAACCACTGCAATTTATATGGACTAGGGTGTCTAATAGTTTTGAGGCCCAGCCTCTCAATAATAAAATTACTCATTACATTGGTGCAACTCCCTCCATCAATGATCGAGCTGCAAATATGATCTCCTAGATAACATCTAGTATGAAATATATTCTCTCTTTGCACCTCCTCTTTTTCCTTCACCTGCACATTCAACACTCGCTTCACTACTGCCACTAGCCTTCCCATTGCAGACTCCTCATCATCACTAGCATCCTCTAATGGAGGCATATCATCTTCTTCACTATCCCCCTCAATCTCATACTCTCCATCATCACGCAAAATCATCACACGCCTATTTGGACATTGACTAGCAATATGACCTCTACCTTGGCATTTAAAGCATCTAATGTCACGATTTCTAGAAGTAGAAGATTCAGGGTTACCTTGATTACCAGGAGTAGAACCCGCTTGCCTCAGCTCCCCTTTTGGTTTGGTGGGTAAAGGCTTTTCTTCTTTCTTCCATTGGTTGGTCTTCCAAGTGGATGAACCATGACCCTGTGGAAACCGTGCATTACTACTACCTTTCCTCTTGTGCCGGTTCTCAACCTTTATAATCATGTGAACCATATCCTCCAATTCTACATAATGCTGCAATTCAACCACATTTTGGATTTCTCTATTCAACCCAGCAAGAAACCTAGCCATTGTAGCCTCTCTATCCTCCTCTACATTCGCCCTAATTATAGTGACTTCCATCTCCTTGAAATACTCATCTACACTTCGACTTCCTTGCCTCAGAGTTTGCAACTTGTTGTGCAATTCACGATAGTAATACGCAGGCACAAACCGCTTCTTCATCACTCTTTTCATCTCTTCTCAAGACTCAATAGGTGGCTCGCCACTCCTTCTCCTATTCAACATTAGTTGATCCCACCACATTATAGCATAATCCGAAAACTCAATGGCAGCAAGTTTTACTTTCTTTCTCCCACTATAGTTGTGACAATCAAACACCATCTCTACCTTCTTCTCCCACTCTAAATACACCTCGGGATCATTCTTCCCTTGGAAAGGAGGAATCTTCATCTTTATGCTACTCAATTGATCATCCTTTATATTCCTATCTCCTCCATCTTCCTAATCCCTAGTTCCTCTATTCCGACCACTATATCTTCTATAACTCCCGACAGAAGGCTCATCAAAGTCATCATCCGACATTTCATCTCCACCCCTCAGTACTCTCCTAGAACGACTCTCCCTCTTACGCCCTTGGAATACGTTTGTGGATTGCTCTAGTCTTTGCTCTATCGTCTCATGAATTTGTTCCATTCCCTCTTGGAACATCCTCTTCATTTCTCCCCTCAACGCCTCAATTACCAACCTAGCATCAAACCTTCCCTTCTCACCTTCAGGAGAATGTTGTCTCGACATAGTCCATGTAGAAAAGATTAGTACTAACACAAATATATATAAAATTAACCTCACGATACACTCCCTTACGTGTTTCGCTCAAATGTTGATATCACACAGTCACTCGTGTATTCTCACAAATAATGATGATATCAACTCGCCAATTTCCTCTTCTCAATTCTCTTGGAACTAACCCGAACTACACCAATTTCCTTCCGTAGAATTCAAAACAACTCTAGGGTTCGTAAATTTTCCTCTATTTTTCTATTCGAATTTTTTTTTGTCTTTGTTTTTGCCTTTGATCACGTTTCTCTTGTCTTTCTTTTCTTTTCTCTTCTTTTTTTTTTTTTGTCGTGATTTTTACTCTTTTTTTTTTTTTAACAATCGCCTAGTCGATATTACACTATCAAAAGACAATCAATACTATGAAATTGAATACGATAATTGATATGAACGATTGGAGTTAGGGTTTTTTATATTACCTTCCTCAATCGAACTTGATGTTTTGACAAACCTAAGCTCTGATACTAAACTGATACGAACCACCCCAACCCGTGACGAAACCCAATACCAATACGTTCGGAAATTCGTTGCCTAAGACGCCCAAACACCTAAAGTGGAAACCGCGACCCGTTATCTATAAGCGAGACAAGAACCTTGGTATAAAAATGAAGACGCCACAATCGGGATGGAAGACCGATTGATAAGTCGGGATGAACGCCACGGAAATCAATCCGATAAGTTCGATTTAGTTCTTGAAGAACCAAGAGGTGCCTCTCAAAAGTGTTTAATGTTCAAAGATCTAAAAGTTCTTCTTGTTCTAAACCTTAGGAGCTTTTATACTAGGGTTACAATTCGTGAAAAACAAGTTCAAAATGACGTAGCTTAGATAAGTTGCGTAAAAACACAAAACAGGAAAAAGCTGTTCGGCAGGGGATACACGGCCGTGTACATGACTGTGTACTTTGGCCGTGTACTTGTTTGTACAACTTCTGGCAACATACACGGCCGTGTACACGATCGTGTACTTTGACCGTGTACTTTTCTGTACAACTTCCGGTCAAATACACGACCGTGTACTTTTGGTCGTGTATCTTTCTGTGGATTTGCTTGTCTCCATACACGACCGTGCCTTTTAGCCGTGTATCTAGCCGTGTATGATTCTGTGCAATCTTGGAATTCCTACACGGCCGTGCCTTGAACATATACGCCCTCTTCAACCCGTGTCTGGTGTGACTTGTATAAAAGCAAGGGTCTTCTTATGGTTGTTCCAATCCGTTCCAACTTCATGATTGCTCCAATCCTTTCCGGCTTCATGGACAACCTTTATCAACCCGTTAAGTGCTTCCTTGAATCATTTCGCTTGATTTCTTGTGATCGGTTCAGGCGGCACTTTAAGAGGATCCACATTTCTTCTTCCGGCTTGGCTCTCATCATGGATCTCATCAAAAACATAAGTCGAACCTTAGAACTTTTCCACCAATTGCACATTGTATTTCAATCCTACCAATAATATTAAATTCGAGTTTCATGTCCGGTAAGTAACCTTTCATTTTCTCTTTCAATCTAAAAGTTAAAACCTTTCTTTGGTTTTACTTTATTTTATCTTCTAGGTATTTTAAAATCATAATTTTTTTGTTGTTGCTTCATTTGGTATATTTCTTTCCAATTCTTATTTCATTAACCGGTTAGGGTTTCTCTTCAACACTCCATCAAATTAGGTGCTCTCTAATTGTTTTATTGTACATTGTTTTCTATATGCTTCGGGTCGTTGTAGCAATAATTTGTTGATACATTTTCTTTTGTCACATTCAACTACAATGTTTGTTAGTGTTACAACATTGCAACAGATTAGCGATTGTGGTTTTAGAATATAAGGATTTTATAATAAAAGACTGCCCTAAAAATTCAAAGGGCTCTTTTGTTGTTATAATCTATATAAATAAGTTAATTTGATTACCAAGCTACTAGCCATAATAATTTCCATGTAAGTGGATTTTGCATAATTAGAATATTTGCTTGTGACTACGTAAATGGTGAGTCATGGTGTTTGATGGGTTTTGGTTCTAATCTTATATAGGATTTGGACAAAATCAAATTCATGAGCTTGATAGACGAGAGCAACATTGCTACGCCTTTCATTGCCTAATTTCGGCGGGTGAAAAAATGGAGCTTTCATTTTCCATAGATTATGTAAAATTAATTTATATATTCATTTTTTTTGTGGGTGTAAGTGATAATGTTGATACCTTTGTAATGTACCTTCGTTTTTTTTTTCTTTTTTTTTCTCTTCGACATTTGGACGTAAATTATGTAATGTAGGAAATATTGCAGTGACATTATGGAATTAGAGTTTGATTGTGTTGTAAGTTTCATCATGTGCCTTTCATATTTATAGCAAATTAGAGTTGTGAAAAACGCGCTGTTCATTGCTGTCGGCTTATACAGAGGAGTTACGAAAGCTATCTGGTGACGTGATGACTATTTAATTCATTGATGGCATGGGTTAATGCAGCTTTTAATGGTGCCATTATACCATGGATTTATGGTGTGTTTTGATCTCAATCTTCTTCCTTTTCAAATTTTAACCTTTTGTTTTTGACAGTACGTGAATATTTAGTTGCATACACCTTTTGTTTTGTAAAGTTGAAAACGTGGATAAATTATGTTTAATGATTGTTGATTTGATTTCTACGCTTGGTTTGATTTGGATTCCAAAAAGCTTTCAAAGCAATGACTGCAATTTGCAGTCTTTTGTTGCCTTCTTTCTGAATTCGAAGTTAGACAGCCAACAAGTTTGTTTTCAGAGGACTAACATACGTATCCCGAGTTGGCATCACAAATGGGAGCATCACAGCGTTAGAACCTTTTTGAAGGTTAAGTTTAAAGAATTGAAGACACAAAGTGCACTTTAGCAGGACTTTTTTTTCTTTTTTTTTTTTTAAGGTTCGAGATTGGAAAATTTTGTTAAATTTTATCAGATAAATTAATGTATCTATTTTGGTGTGGGGATTATTGGCTTTTTTTTTTTTTTTTCAGTGGTAAGTATTCTTTATTCATGCCTAATAAAGAACATAATGAAGATAGGTGAACAATTTAAATATGGTGATCTGGATTTATGATCATTACAAATAAAACCCATCTGTCTCATTTTGGATTTTGATTGTCATATAATATTGATTGTATAAGATTAAGGTGGGATAGAACATCAAAAGTTTTATATTTGCTAAAATTAAATGAAGTTTTATATATTATATAAGTTATTGAAGTCCTTTATATTGGTACAAAAATTCAATTATGTTCCATATTTTTCAAGTTATTTCTTTATTTTCTCTATGTTTGGTGTTATTCAATAATTTCATACAAAAAAATTGATTTATTTTTCTATGTTAATTATTACTCTTATCTACTTATATCTTTATATAACTTTTTTTAGTTGATTTACTTTTTTCTTATGGAAAAAAAGATGATAGTTGGAAAGGAAAAAACATGCTCCAAATGGTATGATGATACAACGGATAAGTTCAAAAGTTTCATTGATTACTCCATATAATTAAGGATCTATTTTTTATCTGTATTTTCTATTTGAAAACTCGTGTTTGAATAAATTGTTTGATTTATATCTAATTTACTTATATTTAAAAGTAAGGTTTAGGGATTTGGGTCTTCTAATATGGATATATGTGTAATTGTATCTTTGTCTCTTTTTTTTTTTTTTTCATTTGATTCTAGCTAAACACTCATATTTGAATAAACATGAAATGAGCACTAAACAAACAAAAATAAGATGAACCAAACAAGCCCTAATAAGTAGGACACAAAAAAATAGCTGTATCATCTAAATCTTCCCAAAGGTGATGGCTAAGATTAAAAGATTTCCCTAAAGAATTAATAAAACAAATCTTAGAAAGGGTGTTCTTCAAAAAATATGATAAGAAATCCTAATTTCTTTTTTCTATGACTTGGATATTATTCTTTCGAGGTACTTTGTAGTACCTTTTAACAATGTGTTTTGACATTGGTAAGTTCTACATAAAAAAAAAAAATATTATATGATTAACACTACTATCTTACATTTTATTGGAGAAGGCAAATGTTTATATAGTTTTGTGTAGGGGGAAATGAATAAAACATTGCTTTTAAAAAAATTATACTTTAAAAATAATCTCAAGAATACTGCAATTAAAATATATCTTAAACACACGATTTCACTTTGGCTTAAAATCATGCATTAAAGACAAGATTTCTTTACAAATTGTAATCGTGTCTTAAACACGATTTCAAGCATGGTATTCTTAGTATTATTTTGAAAAGTATCTTTTCCCGTAATTTTTTAAAGTAATATTTTATTCCTTTTCCCTTTTGTACAGTCATTATTTTTCAACATCTTCTATGTTGGACTTTTTTTTTTTACCATATTTCTAATCATGCAAAATTAACTCTATAGTTGTTTCATAATTAATATTTCATCAATTTAATGTTATTAAATTTGTATACACATCACGAGTGTAACATTTACTAGTATATTATTGTCTTTTACGTGCTGATATGCATGTACTTTTATGTGTATACATATATGTTATGTTATTTTATGTAACTACTATTTCATGTACAATTTATAAATTTCATTCTACACATATAATTTCATCATTAGACTTTTGCAAACATTCCTACATATCATATGTAGTTATTTCATAATCTAATATCATATGTTATTTATTTTTGTCAAATTATAAGGGTCACTCTCTCTCTCTCTCTCTCTAAAATGAGTTAAAATGATGATCAAAACATATATAGATTTTTTTTAATAATTTAGTTATTATGTTTAGATGTATATATGCTCTTATGATAATATGTTACTAGCTATTGTTACTATCATAATTGTCGTTGTTATTATTTTATTAATTTTAGCATTAAGTTTAGCGTTATTATTATTGTTATATGTATGGCGAATATAATGAATTTCATTAAATTTTATAATAGTTGTTTATAAAACTCTATACATATATTTAAATAAGTAGGGGAGGCGAATTTGGATATGACATAACATGACTAAATAATTGACTTAATACAATACAATGTAATATGACTTGAGATGATACAACTAGACATGACACGATATAATACAACATGACATAGAAGTTACATGAGAAGAAACATGAATTCCTTATTCCTTTCTTATATTTTAACCTGCCAATATTATTGAAATAAAATATTTTAAAATAGTTTTCTTTTATTTTTATTTGTGTATCTTAATTAATTATATGCTCAATTTCCTTTCTTTTATAAATATTATAACTGTAAGTTTATATTGTATATATGCTTGTTTTACTTATTATTTATTTATTACTATTATTGTTATCATTATTTTTCTTGGTTATTTGTATTCATACATTTATGTATATGTTTATGTTATTATTATTGTTGTTGTTATTATTCTTATTTTCTTTGTTAGTTGTCATTGTATGTAGCTATTCTTTATTATTTTGCTTCTCTCACTGTAATAGTGTAGTGAGGTAGTCATTTTATGTTTGGAGATAATAAATATTATCAATATGGTCATTGGTATTGTTATTTGTCATTATTATTTATTGCCATCATTTTATTAGGGTAGGGTTGCCTTCTTTAATAGAGGTGGACAAGATGGGTTTGTTTATAGAAATTTTGAATTCTATTTCAATGATGTATTGAATTTGCAAATATGTCGAATATTTCACTTAACTTGTGGTTTCTAAGGTTAATTTTTTTTCTTTTTTTTAGAAGGTTTGTGAATACATATTCATTACGAGATATTTATGTTTATACTCATTTAACATTGTTACTTATGCTATTTTTGATTCCATATTATTATTTTGTCATTTATTAACTTCTTAATTTGTTATTTTGCTAGTCTACCTCTTTGGTCAACCACATTTTATTACATTTTTATGATTGTATGCTTTCATGATCATAAGCTTATCACCTGTAACTCAAAGCTATAGGATTCATTTGATTAGATGTATATACCTACCTTTATTTACTATGTATTCTTCTCCTATTTCTAGTAGTATTAAGAAAACTGGGTTCTAGAATTATATATCATCTCCAAGGCAAATAATTGAATGTCTCTAAAATAAACTAAAACCATCAAACAAATAATTCCATTAAATAGCAATACACGAACATACATATTTTCCAAAAGGTTAAGCTTAGCCCATATTCTACCTAGTTTTCTTAATAATGATAAACATATGCTCTTATACCACTTAAGTTGTAATGTCTCAAAAATCAAGATGCTAGAACCCATTATATGTTATTACCTAGTAATAGCACCCTAAGGCTTGTAATTTTTCTAAAACCAAAAATATCTATAAAACTCCACAATATAAAATATGTTTTCTATTTGTTTGATAGCATACATAACTTGGATATTTTCTATAATAATAATAATAATAATAATAATAATAATAATAATTCTCCAAATGGGGAGAGTTAAAGCGCACTTTGTAAACACCACACACACATGTGCATAGTCATTAATTTCTTAAGTTGCATGCATTTAATGCAATGGGTATCACAAGAAATCAATTTAATTATCTTTTGATTTAGTCCATCAATCTACTTAGGGATACTAATGACCCTGCTTACACTTCATAGAAAAAATATATATAAATATTCTTCGGTTAGGAATTGCCACCTCTCATCCCAATTTTCTAAATTGGTATTAAGAATTGTCACATCTGGCCACAACACCCTTAAATCTACTTGAATCATGTCAACATGTAAGTTCACAAGAAATAATACTACATATTGATTAATAGGTGCCCTTTAGGGATTTACCACTTCTAGCCTTAAGGTCGAGTGATGCATAAGTAACAAAAAAATATTAGTCATATAATAATTAAGTTCATTCGGATACTATTCTAATACATACAAAAAGCAAACACGATATACACGTACTTAGAGAGTCAAATTATCTATATGGTAACCAATTCTAGCTATTTAATTCAATGCTTAGTCAAGAATCATACAAATAACTAGTTTAGAACCTTAACTAGCATTAAACTAACTACTTGTAATTTTTTAGGTAGCTTGGAATAACATTAGAAACATTTTAACAAGAAAAACATCATTTTAACATGACTTAAAGGTTCATGAGGTGGATCATTGGTGTGTTTCTCCCCATGTACCTCATTGTGATCAAAACAATGTGCATGTGCTTCCAAGTGTGTGTAGGTTCACAAGTGGGAACGTGGGCATGTTTTTGGTCATATACCTTTTTAATTGAAAACACTCTTTCTCTAAAAAAAGTTCATGCTTATGTTTTTTTTTTCTTTTTTCTTTTTTCCCTTACATGTTATATGTACTAGAGATTCATGGGTAAGAACATGGCTATGTTTTGCCTGTATTCTCCCTTGTTTTGCATTTTTGTTCAAAAAAAAAAAAAACCTCCAATTCTCCTTCACAAATGTCATTTTATACAAATTCAAGCATCAAAACATGAAACCCACACTTATATGGTACTACTTACCTATTTAGCTCATCCTAAAGGTAGCAATTACACCACAAAGCTTAAAGATCATGCACATGCTTAGCATTGAAAAGTCCCAAAAACATATTTGTAACACTCCAGAACTTGAGACATCATAGCCCGCCTTGTGTCACTACTATATAGCGACACGCTAAGACTTTAAATCTCCATACAAATTTAAACTTATTCATCTCTACTTACATTCATACCAATATAAACTCAATAAAAGAAATGAATGACTCTTAGGTGAGTCATTCCAATCCTTATTATTTAAAACAATATAAATAATCCTAACTTAAAATTCAAGGTAAACCTTTATTCTCATATAATAATTGACATAATTGGGAATCTAGTGGCTATCTCCATATTCTTAGTTTAACAACTTGAAGTTTTGTTAAAAGTTCTTCATTGATTTCCTATCATTCTTCATCAACATAATAATAATGTTCTTTGCCATATTCATTCACATAATGTCCCACTAAATTCCTATTCTCACCATATTTGATATGTTAATTGTTCTTGCTTGTAACTAAAAAATAAAAAGGTAAGAACTTAAACCTAGTATGTGAGTAACATATCAACATAAGCATGTGACACACTAACAATCTCACATGCATATATGCAGAAGTAGTATACAACACACCAATTCATCGGGTTATTTATTTTCATTAATCAACATACATTATAGGGGTATTCATGACCTCAATACATACACATAGTATTTATATATATATAGTTCTACTAGCAACTGCTATTGCAGGCCTCGTCTAATCCTAATTTATCTCAAATCATTTTGATATACGACTCTACTAGGAACGATGCGACATACCAATTATTAAGGTGCTCCCTAGGGAATTGCCACTATAGGCCCCTAAGCTGAGCTAAGCATAAGCAACAATACAATTAAGTTCAATATTCAATTAACTTCATTAAGTAACTACACTAACAATCACAAATAGCAAAACAAGGTAAACATATACTTGGAGAAGTATTCTTACTATCGTCTTTTATATCTCTAAGAAAAGGATGTAAAACTGTTCAAGTATAAAGAACTACACTTAGTTCTATTCTATAAGTAATGTAGGTTTACTAGTTAATTAGTTATATTCTAACTGTATAATTCCCTTCCCTGGTGTTTGGTTATACTTAATTCAAAATTTAGAATTGAAATATAATGAATTAGAATCAAATAGGATGTATTTCTAAAAGACATAGTTGTGTGAGAGGTCATGCGGAAGAACATGGGTAAGAGCATGGTCGTGTTAGTGATCGTGTATCTTTCTATGTAAAAAGTGATTTCAGCATGCTCAAGTACATGGCCTTATACCTTTATATGTAAAATTGCTATTTCAGCACACTTAGGTATATCAATCAAGACGGTTTGGAAGCTTAGAAACATACACGGCCGGATACACAGTCAGAAGGCACGACCGTGTATTGTGTCAGATAACTTCCAGAAACATACACGGCCGGATACACGGACAGAAGGCACGGCCGTGTGTTGTGTCAGGTACCTCCCGGAAACATACACTGCCAGATACATGGACAGAAGGCACGACCGTGTATTGTGTCAGGTAGCTACCAGAAACATATACGGCCAAATACACGGTCAGAAGGCACGGTCGTGTAACACGGCTGTGAATATTTAGATATTTGTTTCGTGACTTAGTTTGTAAATATAGCATGTATATTTTATATTGTATATTTTGGTAGAGGAAGATTTATTTTCCTAGTTTGTAAGATATAGTTGCTTGGAAAGATATCCTCCTAATGTATATATATACTTGAACACGAATTATGAAGAGGCATTCAGCCAAAGTTTCTCAAAAGTTGTTATGGTATTAGAGCCACACAACTGAGTATTGCGCTGAATCCATAGTTCTTTTTTTTAGTCTTGGAATTGCTGGTTTGTTCTTGGTTTTTTTATTTTTGGCTTTAGGTTGATTAATTCCAATCAACAATTCTTTGATAATAAAGTTGTGAGTGACAATTTGATTTAGAATGTCTTCTGAGAAAACACATGAAATCTTAGATATTAGATTTACGGGAAAGAATTATACTACATGGGA
This sequence comes from Laguncularia racemosa, assembly GCA_037954665.1. NCBI lineage: Eukaryota > Viridiplantae > Streptophyta > Magnoliopsida > Myrtales > Combretaceae > Laguncularia > Laguncularia racemosa. The sequence goes on along the minus strand of JBBMOL010000312.1, from coordinate 369,227 downwards.
ATTTCAGTTCAAGATGTTTTTGAAACGGAAGGAGCTTTGGGGTCATATTGACGGGTCTTCTCCAACTCCTATAGAGTCCAAAGATCGTGGTCAATGGGAGGCAAAGGATGCACGGATTGTTTCTTGGATTTTGGGATCTATTGAGGCTTACATGGTGAACAATTTACGATCCTTTGGCACAACAAAAGAAATGTGGGAATACTTGAAGCGTGTCTACAATCAAGATAATACTGCAAGACGTTTCCAATTGGAACTTGATATGAGTAATTATAGTCAAGGTAATCTCTCAATTGAACAATATTATTCTGGCTTCCTTAATTTATGGAGCGAATATTTTGGTATTATCTATGCTAAGGTGTCAAAGGAGAGTTTGGCTAGTCTTCAGGCTGTTCATGAAGTGAGTCGTTGTGATCAGTTTTTGATGAAGCTCAGACCTGAATTTGAAACCGCTCGGGCTGGGTTGTTGAATAGAGATCCAGTGCCTTGTTTGGATGTATGTTTTGGGGAATTGCTGCGCGAGGAACAAAGATTGGCGACACAAGCCACTATTGGTGCAACCGGTAGATCATCTGGAATAGTTAATGTTGCATATGCTGCTCAGACTCGAGGAAAGGGAACAATGCAGTGTTACAGCTGCAAAGAATTTGGTCATATTGCTCGGCATTGTTGTAAGAAATTCTGTAATTATTGCAAGCAAAAAGGACATATTATTAAGGAGTGTCCTACAAGGTCTCAAAACAGAAGGCCACAAACTTTTCATGCTGCGGTATCTGACTCTTGCAATCTTGGTTTAACATCCACAATTGCTGGCAACAAGCAATCTGTTCTCATACCAGATATGGTTCAACAGATGATCCTCTCTACCTTCTTTGCTCTTGGTCTTCAAGGGAAAGGTAAGACTACTAATTCTGTTCCTTGGTTTATTGATTCTGGCGCCACAAATCATATGACTGGCACATCTGATTTATTGCATAATTAACATCTATATACTGGTACTCAACACATTCAGGTTGCTAATGGAAATAATATTCCTATTACGACAGTTGGTGATATTAGCTCCTCCTTTCGACATGTCTTGATTTCTCCTAAATTATCTACTAACTTACTTTCTGTTGGGCAAATGGTGGATAATAACTGTGATGTCCACTTTTCTCGTAATGGTTGTACTGTGCAGGATCAAGTGTCGGGGAAGGTGATAGCGAAGGGGCCTAAAGTGGGCAGGTTATTTCCATTACAATTTACCGTTCCTCGGACTCTGTCATTAGCTTCTTCAATTGTTAACAATAAGGCTGGCATCTGGCATAGACGCTTAGGTCATCCAAATAATGTTGTTTTGAATCATTTGTTGTAAAGAGGTGTTCTCGGTTCCATAGATAAGAGTTTATTAATTGATTGTTCTTCTTGTAAACTGGGCAAAAGTAAGACATTGCCTTTTCTTGTTTTGGGTAGTCGTGCCAATAAATGTTTTGACATTATTCATAGTGATGTTTGGGGAATTGCACCAATTATTTCACATGATTAGTATAAATATTTTGTGACATTTATTAACGATTACAGTCGATTTACATGGATTTATTTTTTGCATTCCAAAATAGACGTGTTTACTATGTTTCAAACCTTTGTGACATATATTGAGACTCAGTTTTCCACTTGCATTAAAATCGTATAGTCTGATAATGGTGGTGAATATATTTCTCATGAGTTTCAAGCATTTCTTCATAACAAGGGTATTGTTTCACAACGCTCATGTCCTTATACACCTCAGCAGAATGGAGTTGCCGAATGGAAAAATCAACATTTGTTAGATGTGGTGTGCACATTGTTGTTAGAATCTTCTGTTTCAGCTAAGTTTTAGACCAAAGCTTTATCTACTGCCGTTTATCTGATTAATTGCTTACCATCTCAACAATTGAAGTTTGATTCTCCCTATCAACGAGTGTTTGGTAAACATCCTAATTATCATATGCTACATACTTTCGGATGTGTTTGTTTTGTTCATTTACCTACCCATGAACATCATAAGTTGTCAGCCCAGTCTGTTCGATGTGGCTTTATGAGTTACAGTCCTAATCATAAAGGTTTTGTGTGTTATGATTCAATTAATAATCGATGGCATATCTCTCGAGATGTGATTTTCTCTGAATATGAACACTATTTTCAGCAACATCTTTCGACATCTGATACTGTTGTGCTTCCTCACTTTGATGACTCTTATTTTGATAAACGGTTCAAGCCTGGACTTGTCCTTTCCGACCCCACTCCTGAAAATGCTTCAATGATTCTTCAACGATCAACTCGGCACACTCGTCCTCCAGACAGATACGGCTATTCTGCAATTGTAACTAATGCTACCATTCCTACCTCTTATTCTCAGACTGCTAAACAACCTTACTGGATAAAAGCCATGCAAGAGGAACTTCAAGCACTTCAAGATAATCACACTTGGGATATTGTTTCCTGTCCTGCTGGTGTTAAACCTATTGGTTGTAAATGGGTTTATTCTCTTAAGATTCGATCTAATGGTTCCCTCGATAGATATAAGGTAAGGTTGGTAGCTCTTAGCAATCGACAAGAATATGGCATTGATTATGAAGAGACCTTTGCACCTGTGGCTAAGACAACAACTGTCTGGCTTATTCTATCTATTGCTGCATCTAAAGGATGGTTCTTATGACAGATGGATGTTAAAAATGCATTTTTGCATGGAGACCTCAAAGAAGATATCTATATGACTCCTCCTCCAGGATTGTTTTCCACACCCTTACATGATGTTTGTAAGCTCAAACGGTCTCTATACGGTTTAAAATAGGCTCCACGGGCCTGGTTTGAGAAGTTTCATAATACTCTTCTTAGGTTCTCTTTTATTCAAAGTCAGTATGATTCTTCATTATTCCTGTGCAAGACTGACAAGGGAATTGTCTTGTTGTTAGTCTATGTTGATGATATTGTTATCACAAGATCTGATACTCAATTAATGTCTTAGTTACAAGAGCGCCTTCAAGGTTCTTTTCATATGAAGGATATGGGCTCGTTAACTTATTTCTTAGGTCTTGAGGTTCACTCTTCTTCTACTAGTATTTTTCTTCATCAACATAAATATACTATGGAACTTATTGCTTTAGCTGGTCTTCAAGAGGGATGTTCTATCGATACTCCTTTGGAAGTGAATGTTAAATATCAACGACATGATGGTGATTTTCTATCCGATCCATCTCTATATCGACAACTTGTTGGAATTCTCAATTATCTGGCTATTACACGTCCTGATATTTCATTTGCTGTACAACAAGTTAGTCAATTTATGCAGGCACCTACACATCTTCATTTAGCAGCAGTTTGTCGTATTGTTCGGTATTTAAAAGGGACTTCTCATCATGGTTTGTTCTTTTCTGCGGAGTCTCCCATTCACTTAAATAGTGATGCTGATTGGGTTGGTTGTTCTGATACACGTCACTCTATTACTGGTTGGTGTATGTTTCTTGGTAACTCTTTAATTTCTTAGAAGAGTAAGAAACAAGATTGTGTGTCTAAGTCTTCTACTGAGTCTGAATATCGCGCTATGTCATCTACTTGCTCTGAGATCATTTGGCTTCGAGGTTTGTTGGCTGAGGTTGGTTTTCTTCAACTTGGGTTTACCTCTCTTCATGTCGATAATACTAGTGCTGTTCAGATTACTGCTAATCCTGTTTTTCATGAGCGTACGAAACATATTGAAGTGGACTGTCATTCTATTCGAGATGCTTATGATAATGGTGTTATTTCTCTTCCTCATATATCTTCTGATCTTCAAACGACTGATATATTTACTAAGGCTCTTTCTCGGCAGCATCATCAGTTTCTTGTTGGCAAATTGATGCTTCTTGATCAGTCCGCATCAATTTGAGGGAGGATATTAATCAAGACAGTCTGGAAGCTCAGAAACATACACGGTCAGATACACGGTCAGAAGGCACGACCATGTATTGTGTCAGATAACTTCTAGAAACATACACGGCTAGATACATGGACAGAAGGCACTACCGTGTGTTATGTCAGGTACCTCCCAAAAACATACATGGCCGGATACACGGATAGAAGGCACGGCCGTGTATTGTGTCAGGTAGCTGCCAGAAACATACATGGCCGGATACACGGTTAGAAGGCACGGCCGTGTTACACGGCCGTGAATATTTAGATATTTGTTTCGTGACTTAATTTGTAAATATGGCATGTATATTTTGTATTGTATATTTTGGTAGAGGAAGATTTATTTTCCTAGTTTGTAAAATATAGTTGCTTGGAAAGATATCCTCCTAATGTATATATATACTTGAACATGAATTATGAAGAGGCATTCAGCCAAAGTTTCTCAAAAGTTGTTAAGGTATACGATCGTGTATTTAGCTATATACCTTTCTATAGATTTTGTAATTTTGACATGCCAAAGTATACGGGCATGTCCTTTGTCTATATACCTTCCTGTACACACTCATGTTTCTGTATGGGTAAGTACACGTACATGTATCTGACCATGTACACACTATTCATCACAAACCCTTATCCCCTTTTCTCCAATTTTGTTCCTAAGCCTAAATTCTATGATTCTAAGCCCAATCAATCAAAGTATTTACTAATTTTAATGCATAATTGGTTCTTATACACTTACTTGGTTCGGATTGTAATTGGAATTCCCAATTCATTTGACTTATGCATCCTTTTTTTGTCTTGTTTCGTACCCTAACAATGAGTTAACAAGTTGGCTTGTAAATTCATTAGTTTATCACCAATATGAACAACTTTAATAAGTATAACCTTTAATTGATATATTTGAACTTGTCTTGCGGTTTTCCTTTAGGTCACTTGTAGGTTTTTGTAAAGTTTTTCTCTCTCTTAGGTTTTTGTTTACAAGAGTGTAAAAGAGAAAAAAGAGAGAAACACTAGGTTAGTGAAACTTTTATACATTAGCTAGGAAATGACCTAATTACCCTATTTATTTATCTTATTTATTTAATTGATCTTAGTCATATAGTATATTAATTATAATATATATATATATATATATATATATATATAAACGTGTATTTGCATGCTCCTCCCTATATAAAAACTTTTGTCCTTAAAAGTTACCTAGAATTGGGAAGAGTTCTAGATGCTTTCTTCTCATTTCTTCTTCTAATTCTCACGTCGCTTCTTATTCTATTTGATTCATCAACTACACCTTGATGTAAGGGATTACTCTTCTTCTTAATACTTGTTCCTTTGTGTCAACTATTCATATAGTTCTTTCAATAGATGATAAATCTAGTTGTACCTTCAAGTGTTCTAAAGCCACTACTTAGTTTAGGTTTGGTACAAATTTCCTTAACATTGATACATGAAATACATCACATACCCTAGCTAGAATTGGTGGTGGAGCTAACTTGTAAACAACAGTACCAACTCTTTCTAGAATATATCTTGGATTTAGCTTTCCCTTCAGGCCAAATCTAATTACCCCTTTAATTGGAGATATCTTTAGTAGAACCTTATTCCCTACTTGAAATTCTAAGGGGCATCACCAGTTATCTACATAACTCTTCTGGTGACTTTAGGTTGATAGAATCTACTACCTTATAACTTTAACTTTTTTTACTACTTCTTATACCATCTTTGGCTCCATTATCTATCTTTCTCCCACTTCATCTTAGTGTAAGAGAGATTTTCACTTCCTACCATATAGTGCTTCATACGGAGCTATCTAAATTGTAGCTTGATAATTGTTGATATATGCAAATTCCACTAAGGGTAGATGATCACTCCAATTACCCTTATAGTCTAAAGCACAAGCTTATAACAAGTCTTCTAGAATTTGGATGGTTCTCTTAGACTACCTATCCATCTAAGGGTGAAAAGTAGTATTGAACTATAGTCTAGTATCTAAAGCATGATATAGACTTTTCCAAAATCTACTCACAAATCGAGTATCCCTATTAGATGTGATAGTGGTTGGTACACCATGTTATTTGATAATCTCCTTAATGTATAGTTGAGCGAGCTTCTCTAATTTGTAGTCCACCTTAATTGATAAGAAATGGACAGACTTAGTCAATTTGTCTATAATTATCCAGATTGCATCATATTTCTCCTTAGTCTTCGAGAGGGCTATCACAAAATCCATAGTTATATGTTCTCACTTTCATTCAAGTATAGGAAGTGGTTGTAACTTACCAGTTAGTTATTAGTGTTCGATTTTGATTTATTGACAAGTTAGACATCGAGATACAAATTTGCTATCTTCTTCTTCATGTTTCTCTACCAGTATCGAGTCTTTAAGTCCTTGTACAACTTTGTGATTTTGGGATGTATTATATATCTTGAGTAATAGGCTTCTTTCATAATCTCCTTCTTTAATTCTATGTTATTTGGAACACACCATCTCGTGCTGTATTTAACTACCCCTTTAACATTTACCCGAAATTCTATAACTTCACCTTAGTTTATTTTGCTCATGATCTTTAGGATTCCAGGTTCTCCAATTTGCACAACCTTAATTCTATCAATTATACTTGGTTGAATACTAAGTGTAGCTAGCCTGTTTCCCACTTCTTGTATTGCCATCTCCAATTCAAGCTTACACATTCTTTTAATATTTGTCTTTAAGATGTGATTAAAGTTGTAATGTTCATTCACTTCTTCCAGCTTAGAGCATTTGTAGCAACATTTGATTTTCCAGGGTGATAATGGATCTCAACATCATAATCATTCATTAATTCTAACTACCTCCTTTGCCTCATATTCAAGTCTTTTTGCATGAATAAGTATTTCAAGCTTTTATAATTTGTAAAGATTTTGCACTTCTCACCATAAAGATAATGTCTCCACAATTTCAGTATTAAGATTATAGTCACTAACACTAGATCATATGTAGGCTAATTCCTCTCATAAGGTTTCAGCTAGCGAAAGGCGTATGCAATGACTCTCCCATTCTACATAAGCATACACCCTAATCCTTAAGTTAAGGCATCACTAAAGATTTCAAATTCTTCTCCTATCTTTGGTAGGCTTAACACAGGAGCTATCACCAATTTCTTTTTCAGTGTTGTGATGCTGTTTTCACATTCATCACTCTACACAAATTTAGCCTTCTTCTTTGTCAATTATGTCAGGGGAGTTGCTAGATGAGAAAATCCTTCTATAAAGCGTTTGTAATAACTAGTTAACCCTAGAAAACTTCTCACCTTTGTCATAGTTCTTAATCTGGGCTAGTCAATAACTATCTTTACCTTCTCAAGATCAACCGATATACCATCATTATTTATCATATGCCTTAAGAAGGATACCTATTCCAGCTAAAACTCATATTTTCTAAAATTAGCATATGGCTTCTCTTCTCGTAGTCTTTTTAGTACTATTTTAAGATGTGCCTCATGTTCTTCCTTACTCTTATAATAGATGAGAATATCATCTATGAATAGTACCATAAACTAACCTAGTAAATCCCGGAGTACTTTGTTCATCAGATCCATGAAAGCAGTTGGAGCATTTGTCAATCTAAAAGGCATTACTAGAAATTCGTAATGCCCATATCGAATCTTAAAAGTAGTATTCTATATGTCCTCTTCCTTGATCCTTAACTAGATGGTACCTTGATCTCAAGTCAATTTCGGAGGAGACGTAAGCTCTCTGTAATTGGTCAAATACGTCACCAATTCTATAGAGGGGGTACTTATTCTTTATCGTAACTCAGTTCAGCTCCTTGTAGTCTATACATACCCTCATGCTCCCATCCTTCTTCTTAATAAACAATATTGGAGCACCTCATGGTGAAGCAATTGGCCTAATAAACCCATTGTCTTGCAAGTCTTGAAGTTGACTCTTTAGTTTAGACAATTCAGTGGGTGCCATTCTATAAGGTGCCTTGGATATCGGTGCCACTTCTGGTACTAAATCAATGTAGAACTCTGTCTTTCTAACTAGTGATAATCCTGATAGATTTTCTAGAAAGCCATCTACATATTCTTTCACTATATATACGTCTTCTAACTTCATGGCTTGTCTTGTCTCTATTGACAATGTTAATAATCTATATTTATCCTACAACTTACATGTAGGAAGAGTTGCAGGCCTTTATACATCTAACTTGATTACAATTTGATTTTCATCAGGGAAATTAAAATAAACCACAAGATTGTGACAATCTATAGTGGCATAGCATTTAGATAGCCAATTTACCCCTAAGATCATGTAAAATTTTGTCATCTCTAATACGGATAATTCTATTGGTATTTTCTTTCCTTATATTATAATCTCCACATCCTTAAATATCTAATTTGATTTTCCTCTTGCTCCAAAATAAGTATTCACAATGATAGCATCACTTAACAACTAAGGTTTCAACCAACATACATGCATGAAAACAGGTGATATAGAAGAATGTATGGTACCCTGTATCAAATAACACATAGGTAATGTTTGAGTTAATAATTAGTGTACCTGCAATAGTATGTTGATTTGGAGCATCCCGCTACTATATTGTTGTAATGCAAATACTTGACCAGGTGCCCTTTGTCTTAGTCCAAAATGTTGGGATTTACCCATTAGTCCTCTAGGTGTAGGTTTTATTGGCTATTGTGCTTGGAACTATTGAGGTGTAGCCATCCAATTATGGGAGGTACCACATTTAAATGACTTGTGCCCTCTTTGCTTGCAAGTATAGCAAAAGGTTTGAGGGATGGATTTTTCTATGCAGTTCCTGTTGGGGTGTCTTATCTTACCATAGGAGAAACATGTTCCTTCGGGCTAACTGCATTATTGTATCTCATGCAGTCCCAAACACTTAGGACATCTCCTCCCTAGTCTTGCCTATGGTGGTGGAGTTAATGCTTGAAGCGTTGGTTTAGCTTGAAGAGGTTTAAGCGCATAAGCTATAAGTTTGGCTTGATACACTATTGCCCTCTTTCCTTTATCTACATATTTGCTCTATGGCCTTCCTATCCTCTAGCATCGCAAATGCTTCAAATGTCTTCTCTGTTTCGCCAATCTAATGCTCAAACTCTATTAGATCATTAACTTATGGAAAAATTCCTTTACAAGCCTAACAAACTTGTCTATTTCACACGACTCTTCTACAATCCTAATTGGTCTCATGGTCTTTTGTTGCTACTGTGCCAACATCTCTACTAGAGCATTGACAATCCCTAGTAGTTGAGCAGTCATGACATTTACTTGATCTAGGGCTCCCTACTAAGATGGTCCTTGAGTATATCTTTCCTTTAGAGCATCTCCGCCTTAACTAACACTAGATAAGCCTTAACTACTTTTGGGAGGCATTCTGTTTTAGATGAGATAACAGGATGATTTAAAAAGTTAGAGTTGGTATGGGGAGTTAGTGATAGTATACATTTATGTATACTTATGTCTACACATATATACATGTATATACATAAATAAAACATGGCTTTAAAGGAAAGTACAATCATACAAAATAATTTAAATAAAGTAAAATAAACAATCACTTCATAGTTTACCCACTCTCTTCATCTCTTATCGTTCTACAAATTTCCATACTTAATTCATCTAAATATCTCAACCTGTTTTCTACTGATTGAAACCTATACTTATTGATCATCATTTAATTCTAAGAATCATGAAATTTAATCTCTATTGATCATAACCTAAACTCTAAGTATCATCAAACTTAAGCTTTAATACTACATAAGTTGTAACGCCTTAGAACTTAGAACATCATAGCCTACCACGTCTCACTATTACATAGCGACACATTAAGGCTTTAAATCTCCATACAAATTTAAACCTATTTATCTCCACTTACATTCATACTAATATAAACTCAGTAAAAGAAATGAATGACTCTCAGGTGAGTCATTCTAATATTTATTAATTAAAACAATACAAATAATCCTAAATTAAAATTCAAGGTAAACATCTATCCTCATATAATAATTGACATAATTAGGAATCTAGTGACTATCTTCATATTCTTAGTTCAACTACCTTAATCTCTATCAAAAGTTCTTTATGGATTTCCTATAATTCTTCATTGTCATAATAATAATATTCTCTCCCATATTCATCTACATAATGTCTCACTAAATTCTCATTCTCATCATATTTGATGTGTTCATCTTTCTAACTTGCAACTGAAAAATAAAAAGTATGAGCTTAAGCTCAATACTTGAGTACCACACTGACATACGCATGCCACATAGTAACAATCTCACATGCGTATATGCAGAAGCAGTATACAACACACTAATTCATCATTTTATTTATCTTCATTAATTAACATACAACATGGGGGTACTCATGACTCTGATACACACATATAAAAAATATATATATATAGGGTTAGACGGGGCTCGCAGTAACAATTCTCATTAGGATTGTATATATTTTTAATATACGGCTCCATTGGGAATAATGTGGCATACCGATCATCGAGGTGCCCTTTAGGGATTTGCTACTATGGGTACCTAGGCCAAGCCAAGCATAAGCAACAACACAATTAAGTTTAATATTCAATTAACTTCATTAAGCAACTATGCTAACAATTATAAATAGTAGAACAAGGTAAACACGTAACTAGAGAAGTGTTCCCACTATCATCTCTTACGTCTCTAAAAAGATGAAGTAAACTTATTCAAGTATAAAGAACTACACTTATTTCTATTCTATAAGTAATCTAAGTTTACTAATTGATTAGGTAGATTCTAATTGTATAATTCCCTTCCTTGGTGTCTAGTTATACTTAATTTGAAATTTAGAATCGCAATATAATGAAATAGAATCAAATAGGAAGTGTTCCTAGACAACATGGTTATGTGAGAGGTCATGCAAAGGAACATAAGCAAGAGCATGGTTGTGCTAGTGACTGTGTATCTTTTTGTGTAAAAAATGATTTCAGTACGCTCAAGTACACGGTTGTGTATTCGACCATATACCTTTTTGTGTAAAATTGCCATTTTGGCATGCCTAAGTACACAATCTTGTATCTAGCCGTGTAACTTTCTATAAATTTTGCAATTTTAACACGCCTAAGTATATAGGTATGTCATTCATCCGTGTACCTTACTATATACACTCGTGTTTCTACATAGATAGGTACACAGGCGTGTATTTGACTATGTACACACCGCTCATCACAAACCCTTATCTTCTTTTCTGCAATTTTGTTCATAAGCCTAAATTCTATTATTTTAAGCCTAATCAATTAAAGTATTTACTAATCCTATGCATAATTGGTTCTTGTACACTTACTTGGTTTGGATTATAATTGGAACTCCCACTTCGTTTGACTTTTGCATCCTTTCTTGTCTTGTTTTGTATTCTAACAATGAGTTAACAAGTCATTTTGTAAATTCACTAGTTTATCACCAACATGAACAACCTTAATAATTACAACCCTTACCTGATAGATTTGAACTTGTCTTACGGTTTTCCTTTAAGTCACTTGTAGGTCTCTGTAAAGTTTCTCTCTCTTTTAGATTTCTGTTTACATGTGCACAAAAGAGGGAAAAGAGAAAAATTCTAGATTAGTACATCTTTTATACATTAGCCAAAAAAAAGGCCTAATTGTCCTCATTTATTTATCTTATTTATTTAATTGACCTTAGTCTTATAGTATATTAACTATAAACTAGGAAAAGGAAGAGAGTTTTTCTATGAAATACCAGGTGTGTGAAAAAAGAGGAAAAGAGAAGAAGGATTGGACATAAGGAATTTATAACTCCTAAGGAAAAAGTCTATTCTACCCCCATCTTAACGGCTTATAATTTTTAAAGCAATTATCTTTATATTTTATTTTATCCTTGTTATTTTCTGAGTATTACAAACATATATCATATGTGAATGTAGCTAAGCCATTGAATGCTTACATAAGTATGATGTTACGATTTACAAATATTAGCATATCTATAAATATACTGAGATATTTAAATTATTAATTATGTACTTCGAAAAATATTGTCAATAAACTTTATCTGACTTAAATAAGTGTTCTATTCCTATTGTTTTATTTTTCATCTCTCAAATGTCTTATATCCTCTACATAGTATGTTATATCACATTAGTGATCCCACATTCGTGTCTGATTCTTCGATTGGGAGTCTTGTGAGTTTAAATAAGAAAAATCTAGTAGTGAATTATTTGAGTTTGATTAAATGTTTACTCAAGCTTAATTTAGTAATAGTTAGGTCAACTTTGAGCTTAGCAATTCAAGAAATTTATTAAGTTGAGTTTGAGTTTTATAATATTTAAATCAATTAGTTTGTGAATTTAATTGAACTCGAGTTAAGTATAAATGTTAGTCAAGTTCTGATAGACTTATGATATTATTATTATTATTTTAATTAAAATAGTATTGTATATTTATTTATTTTTACAATAGAGTCGAAAAGCACATCATTAAATTGAGTTTAAACTTGTTGATTACCATTTAAAAATAAGATCGAGCTAAAGATTATAAGTTTCATCAAGTTCAGGTTGACTTCCAATTAAGTATCATATCATCATAACTTGACTTGTTTACTGTCCTAATTATATATCATTATAATATGTATCATAATTGTGGGCTATATTTTTCATGTGGTTTTTTAATATATTAGATTTGTCATTTTGTAAAGGACAAAGGTATTTTGTTCAATGGAAAAACCTTACCATTAAAGTGAAGAATCTTCACTAGTCATTAGGAAAGCGCTGATTTAAAAAAACAAAGAAAGAAAAACCAAGACCAGATAGCTAGGCCGGCAAAAAATAATCAAGCTCAACTATAATCACATTCTAAAGTGTAACAATTCGATTAAACCTCCAAATAAAAGATCATACACAATAGGACTCAAACATGAGTGTTATTTATAAAGCATCAAAACCTTAATTAATTAGGCTGACCCTTATTGGCACATTACCAGCTAAAGCTGAGACTCTAAATGCAAATTCTCAACTAGAATGGAGGAGCAGATAGTTGCAACTTCATGTCTCATCTTCTTTGGACCGCAAACAAGAACTCCGACACTTGATCCTTTGCACTCGAATAAAATTCCTGCACCATGCACAATGCTTTGTTAAATAGATATTTGAGGCTTCCTTTAAAGATTATAACGCACAAAATACTGCTTCTAACTATCTGGACTTCACTATTGCTCATGACTGATATATGGATCTCTCATGGCAGTGGTCAACCAAAACTTAGTCGCATGGTTTTACAAAAGCGACACTAAATCCAACATTAGAAAATCTTTACGAATAACAAGACATATCCTGAAAAATAATGACTTACTCTTAAGATTTGGCCTTTGCCCAAAGTGTGCATTGGTTACTTGGACTAAGAACTATTGGGGGAGGCTCTCCAACTCCCTATCAGCATTGTCTAGAAACAAGCCGGGGGATTGTGTAGGTGTTGCTCCTTTCATGTGCTGAATCTTCTTTGCCTATTTACCCATACGATTTCGTCCAAAGAAAAGTTGCACTCGCAGTGACACCAGTTGATATGCACATAATTAGGATGCTTAGGACAGCCCTAGATGACCACGAGAAGTAATCATTTGTGTTGTGATCGATTGGATAAATGTGGTAACGTGTAATAATCCCAATTAATAGAAGAAACATTACAAAAGAAGCTGATAGGATAGCACCAAGCCAGAACCAACTATTGGGACCAAACGCGGCCGAAAACGGTTCGTTGGTTGGCTTTGGCTTGAACCATAAAGTTTGTATCTGTTTCTTGGATTCAACTTTGGGTTCTTGTTCCCTTGTCACATAAGCCTCAACTTGTAGGTTTAAATTGGACAAATCAAAGGGATTTCCTGAAATGGGTAGCAAAAGGTCAAGCATGGAGAGTTCAGAGGAGTTTTTGAATGAACATATTAGCATGATTTGTGATGTCATGCATTTCATTGTCGTGCTCATAAAGATGAATTCTCGAATGATTGATATAGATGGAGTGATGCCACTGCCACCGCTCACCATTACAAGTGTATCATACCTGAGAAAACATTACATATAATCTCAGTAGCCTACAAAATGAGTCATATGTTTAATATTTATTACGATAAATCCATTGAAATTTGGATTCAGTGTCATTTTTGTATCCGAAATTTGGACAGATGCTTTAATTAGAATATGTTTCAAATCGAAAAGGTGGGTATCCGATGCTAATGTTATATCGTCGTGCAAAATTAGATCATAGTAGTTATGATATTGTTGTGTATTTTGAGATTAAACCTGAGAAAGTTCTTTGAAATTGGTCCAAAGGGTCCTTCAATTGAGGCTTCGAGGCGATCTATAGATGCTGGTGTTGAAAGTGTCTCGTAAAGTTTTTTGAGTCCATCTTCCCTCACTTTTGATTATCACACTTGATCTCTCTGGTTCCAAATTGCTGTTTGAGGAAATTGTGAATGGATGCCATTAAAATTTGGATATACTTGGGATGTTTAAGAACACAGTGCTTGTCGGATTATACATCAAGCATTCTCAAACAATGGAGTCAAGCAAAACATAAACACAATTAACAATATTGCAACCTTTTATAACATCAAACTTGTAAATTTTACCTTTGCGATGCTTATAAAAGATTTTCAATCCTTTTAGAGCAAATTAATCTGCATACAGATCAAATTATTGTTAAATATACATTTATTTTATAAGCAATGCAGATTATGACACAGATTTGTCTTTTACCCCAATTACTAAAACCGTCATGCTATGTGGTTAATTGAAAAACGATTCCAAGGAGTCATATATCTTATCTAATTCTAATGGTGTGTAAGAGTAAACAAAAATTTGACGTATAACAAACCATTAAGGTAGACTATTCTCTAAATTTCAAAACTTTCGCAAAAAAATATCTCTTCATTATAAAATATAAGAGAATATATATATTCTATAATTTCAATCCAGCCGTGTTAGAAAAACTGCCAACAACTAGTTATAAAAGCTCTTCTTTATCAGATTTTTGTTTGTGGGTTTCTATGCTAATTTGAATGGCCAGGTTGATAAAATAGTCACCTGGGGTCTTGGAGAAGTTGAGTTCTATAGTATTACATGGAAGTACACGTGCTGAAACCAAACGAGTTCTTTGCCGTGATTGCAAAAATCGAAGATAACGATCAGCAAGGAAGAGATAGAAACCAGGAAGAACTATAAAGCATGAGCGAAGCCAATATGAAGTACGACGAAGAACATGAAGCGATGTCCAAAAAGTTCTTTTGTGGCAGAAGCCCAATGTATTTAGCTTTCACCGAAGAAGTAGCAACTGTTGTTTTTTTTTTTTTTGTCTTTTAAGAAACTAAAGACGAGCCAAGAAAAATACAAAATCTAGACAAGGATTTTCTGTCCATATGACAAGAACCCCAATTAGTATCACAATAACTAAACAAGGACAAGAATAAAGAAGAAGAATAAAACAACCCAGAATCTATAGTCCCTTTCAAGTATCATAAAACATGCATAGCAATGGACAAATGCGTTATTTGTGGAGCTGATACAAATTGACTTAGTGATTGCACAGCAAAAGAAAACTCAGGTCATGTGAGTGTCAAGTAAATAGCTATCCAACAATCCATCGAGACAAACCAAGATTTGATAGTAACTCTCCTAAATCTTTTTCAAGATGCAGATGAGAAGGGAAGGGGGTTTTCACAAGTTTAACACCAATTAATCCGACATCTTTAAGAATGCTTAAAAGAAATTTCCTCTTATTCAACAAATAACCATTAGAAACCCAACACACTTAAATACCAAGAAAGAATCTAATTTCACCAAGATTCTTGATAGTAAAAACTTGATCAAGAGCCCTTTTTACATCATTTATTGCAAAAAGATTGTCCTTTGTTACCTAGACATCATCTACATATATTGGATTGGTAAGAAAATTGACTTGATTTTGTCTAGTAGGGAGTGAATAGTCACTCTTTAATTGCTAGAATCTCAAAGAGACAATAAATTTTGTAAATTCCTTATTTCATTGGCATGAAGCTTGTTTCAAACTGTATAACGATTGAACAAGCTTACAAACCTACCTTTAAGAAGTACCCTCATATCCTTACATGGGAACCATATATATCTCTTCATCTATAAATCCATGCAAAAAGGCATTATTCACATCTACTTGGTGAATAAACCAACCTTTAGCTAAACCAACTATAAGTAATATCTTCACAATTGAATGTTTTTCCATCGGTGAAAATGTGTGGGTATAATCAATCCCTTCCACTTGTGTAAATCTTTTAGCAACCAATTGCGCTTTATACCTTTCGATGAAACCATCTAATTTATATTTAACTTTAAACAACCATTTGCAACCAATGGCCTTTTTACTAAGAGGTAAATTTGCTAAGTCCCATGTATGATTGAACTCTAAGACCAATAGTTCCTTCATAGCGTCAACCCACTTGAGAACATTTGTAGGCTTTGGATAGTTTTGAGGCTCATGAACATCAAACACATGAGCTAATGATGTAATATAATTATTTTGGTAATGAATGAATGAGTTTGAAAGAAAAAGTGGATAAGAATTGAGAGGATGAAGATTTGGTTAAAGAAGGAAGAGATATGAATGTATTAACTTGAACATTATGCATGAAATTCTTTAGCTAAGTAGGCAGTTTTCTTTCTCTTTTTGATTTGCAACATGGCTTGGTTTGATTTATAGATGATGCATTGGAGGAATAGGCATGTATTAAAGGTGATGGAAGGTTTTGGATGGGACAAATGACCGAAGATGATTCATTATCTTAAATAGAAGGACAAGGGAAAATTGTTTTGGAGGAAGATGATTGAGACCGATGAATGTTTGGAAACAAAGGGAAAAATGTGTTCACAAAATAACACATCCCTACTAACAAACAACTGATGTTTATCTAAATCATATAGTTTGTAACCCTTTTGATTTAGTGAATAACCTAAAAATACACAATATATCCCTCTAGGATCAAATTTATTCGTAGAATGTACTAAAGTTGATGCATAGCACAAGCATTTAATAGTTCTTAGGTTAGTATCTGTGGGAGTTTTGTTATAAAGTAACTAAAAAGGAATTTTTTAATGAAGTGTTTGAAAGGGCATTTGATTAACAAGGGTTCTAGTAGCTAAAATAAATTCACCCTAAAATTTCTTGGGTAAATTTGCATGTATTCTTATTGCTCTAGTTGTATCCTAAAGATGTCTATGTTTTCTCTTGACAATCCTATTTCGTTGAGGAGCGTAGATGACACTCCTTTTATATATGATTCCATTCCTTTGAAACAAAGCTTGACATTCTTTAGAAACAAATTCACTTCCATTGTAATATCGGACTATTTTTAGTGTGGTTTGAAATTGGTTTATAACATATGTGAGAAAGCTAGAAAGCACATTATGTGTGTTTGATTTGTGTTTAATCAAGTAAGTCTAAGCACTTCCTGTCTCATCATCAACTATAATAAGGAAAAAATTTGCACTTGAGATAAACAGTATATCATAAGGTCTCCACAAATCAATATGAGTCAAATCAAAAGCATGTAATGAACTAGATCAACTAGAAATGAAAGGTAAATGATACAATTTAGCAACACTACAAGTATCACAAATGAATTCCTATGTGTTTAATGTTTTACAATCAAGAATGTGTTTCATCTTTGAAAAAGAAACGTTTCCTAGCCTATCATGTAACGGTGCTAGAGACATTTTATTTAACAAACTAGTAGTTTAAACACATTCTAATGTCTCATCAACTTTATTAATACTAGAAGATAGAAAATAAGAGTAAGAAATCGGTACTCTCAGCTTGGATTCAAGAACATAAAGTCTAAGATGAGCATTAGCCTAGGCAACATTTTCTTTAGAATTCTGGTCCTGGAAGATACAATTGTGAGAAATAAAGGAAACATTTAGATTAGTATGCATAAGACGTTTACTGATGGAAAGAAGATTATAATGGAATTTTGGTACATAAAGGACATTAGTTAGCAACATATGATTATTGATCCATACATTACCAACTTTATGAACCATTTTGGTTTGCTTATCTGGGAGCTTTATTTTGATTGGGTGGTCAAGAGTGTGTTTGTTTATCAAATGGTAGTCAAACACAATCATACGATTAGAAGCTCTAGTGTCTATAATCTATTTCCTCAAAATGCTATCAGACATTTAAATAGAAGCTAAAAATGAATGATAAGAACAACTCATACCTACAAAATTAACTACTAAAGCAACACAATTTACATTTAATTGTTGTTTTCCCTTCAAGATCTTCAATTCCTCATTACACACTTTTGAAGTCAAATCATTCTCATTTAAATTGTTTTGCTGTGAAATAGTCTAATCATGTAATTGCAAATCTAGAGGTGTATCAAATACTTTCTAGCTAGCTTCTACAAATGTTGCATTTACTATAGTGAACTTATCCTTTGAATTCCTATACTAATCTGGGTACCCTATTAATTCAAAACACTGATCAACTGTATGCTTAGACTTTCTACAATGTGTACACATCAGCTTACTTCTTGATCTATTCCTTTTATCTTTTCTATCATTTCTAGGATTTCTTTATTGCTAACTTCGAGCAGCATAACAAACATTTCTTCTCCTCCAATCATCAAGCCACTTAGCTGTTTTTGCTTCTTAATTTGATAAACCAGATCGTAAGCCTTGCTTACACTAGGTAAAGGTTCCATTGAAAGGATTTGGTTTCAAACATTTCCATAGACATCATTGAGTCCCACAAGAAATTGAATCAACTTACTTCTATTTTCCAACTCCAAAAACTTATCATTTAATTTGCAATTACTGTCACGCCTCATATGGTACCCTAATCGTGACAACCCACTATAGTTACTTGCCCTCAAATAGGCAATTGCAAAGTACTTCAATCACAACATTAACTGACCTGTCAAAATACAATTAACAAAATTGAATGCTTCTAGCATTCCTTTATTTCATTCAGACTATTTTATATTTATTGGAATTAAATACACAGGTTTTCTAAAAGCAGGCCTCATCCAGGTCCTATAACAACTGAGGCTGAAATTTTACTAATTTAGATTAAAATATATATAATAAATTGTCCATCAATATTCTAACATAATCTACAAGAGAAACCCATTCTATCTCTCAAAGCCTTGCTTCTTATCTTAGAAGTTTTGTGTTGAGATTTACTTACTTTGGTACTACATCTACCTAGTAAATTCGCATAGTTACGACCAGCATCATACAATCTATAGGGTGATGAGCTATTATCGCTTAGTGAGATAGGAGTGTAATACTCTTAATACTGCATATGAACAAACAAAACAAGCAAGCTTTCAATGATGTGCTATGAATGATCAATCATATGCAATGTAACATCATATGTGATCTTCTAGTAACCAGCATGAAGTCTAATGTTTAACGCTCCCCTTGACCTTAGGTTAGGGATTCTCATTTACCATCGGTGCTTACATATCCCATATCGTTTATTTTTCATCTTATCTTTTTATCATTAATTGTTTTATCACTCCAAAGTTCTAAGCTCTAGGTATCATTTAGCATATTGAGCACATACCTTCAAGGACATGCAAGACTTTCCCACTCGATTCCATCAAAGACGTGACAATCCATCATAGTCACATAGTTCATTGCTGGCGAAATAGTAATCCTTACATGGTTGCTTCTTACGTGTCTTGTAGCAATGATAGCCTTTAGTTACAGTGTAATATACCGTATAATGTATGTCGAATTTTATTTAAGTTATAATAATTAGTTTGTTATTTTGAGGTGATCATGTAAGGTATAATCATACATTAATAGCACAATATAGAAAACAATAAATATTTACAATCATAGAATGGCACATGCAAAATCACATTGCAAAAATTCAAATTTAAATAACATAGATAATTTGTGCAATAATATTAATAATAAAATATTATATATATATATATATATATATTTGCTTCATATTTATACATCTATATGTAATTGTATATATATGCAAGCTTAATCAGACCCCTTCTTCCTTTCCCTCTCCCTATCAGCCTCATCTTCTCACCCACTTGCATACATTATCACACACGACTCCACGCATAGCCTGGATACGTTAACACACATGACTCCACACATAACTCCACACATGTGACTTTACACACGACACACACCTGCACACCACACATGACATGGATACAGGCTACATAGCACACTCTCACAGCACCACTTGCGACAAACACACCGTGTACGTTCTCGCAACTTGCACACACTTTCCAACAACTTGCATGCACCCTAAACGCAATAGCACCCATCCATGCATCACACATTCCTTTTTGCACCATACACTCCTTCAAGCACCAACACACACACCTTTCATGCATTAGCGAACACACTCCTTCGTGCATTAGTGCACACACTCCTTCACACACCAACAAGTCACTCATACACACACCACTCCATATAGTGATACAACACTAGCATGCACAAGATGAATACCAACAATCTGTTTTATGCACAATTACCTGCAAATAGTCACCCTTTTATATCTACTATTTCATTAACAACAGAGATAGTTTAAAGAGTAAAGACCATCTTTTCCAATACTACACCCACATTAGAGGATATAGATCATGTCTTATGCCCAAGATAACTTGGTGTTAACTATGAGGCTAGCAAAATGCTTTACACAAACTAAGTACTAGAGGGCCAATTTCCAAGCTCCGAAAAATCATCAATTATTGTGTGAATCAGAACACATGCAAGAAGCATAACATCAATAAATCCAACATCAAAAAGTGACCAAACGATAGAATATTCCCACACTTCACTTGTGTTTAATCACACTACGTGACCTATACTCGCATGCAACCCATCATCGATTCTTATATACGCATGAAATTTGGCTACAACAACTTCAAGCGAAGTTCACAACAATGAGTATATAAACACGAATACATAGTTATACTATACACCACATCACAGACAAGCAATATATCACAAGCTCTCATTCACCTAGGTCTCATTTTTCTTTAAGGAGCGAAATAGTCCTCAAGTACTCGTGACATATCAAATTCTTCTCTTAAAATACAAGAAAATAGCACTATTGCTTACTACTCATGCTAATATCATCATATCTTTACATTTCTAGTGATTTCAGTTATTTTCTAAGTTAAAACTTGTTTTTACAAATTTTAAAATTTTATTTAAACTTTGAAAGTGAAAAATTTCCAAACAAGTATAGTATCGTTTTGTAGGACTCACCTCAAAGATTGTGTAGGTAGTTTTAGATCGAAATTCGGATGTCGTACATGTAATCCATAGTAATTTTTCATTTTCTTTTCCTCTTCTTTTTTTTTTCTTTTTCTCTTTCTTATTCTCTCATACTCTCGTGTTTTCCTTCGCTTGATGATCGATGGATGATCTGATGGAGATACTGACGAAGTGAAATTTTTGGAGGTCGGCTACTAAGGGCCTTATATATAAATTGAATTTATGAATTTCCAGGTTTGTTCATCGCATACGGTAATTTACTTAAAGGTAGTAACTTTATTGTTTTTTCATGAAATTTTACAACTAAGCTAAATGATTATTCTGATTATAAATATTTATTTGGAATTTTCATTTAATTATCTTGAACCTATGATTTTAATTTATTTTGAAAATTTGTGGTTTGCTTTTTAAATTATTATTTCTTTTAATTTAAATTATACAAGTTATAAATAAGACTTTTAAAATAATTTACAAGCTAATTCGATATTGAATTTTTGAAAATTTTCAGGATTTTAAATCCTCCACCCTTCAAAAGTTTTGTCCTTAAAACTTTAGATTGTACTTGGGTTTTCGAGCAAATAAGTGTACTTTACCTTTATTTCGTCTTCTCTTTCCTAGGTGGCTTCTCACTTTCATTATCTGTTCCATTGCACTTTAACGTATTTGATGCTTCTGTTGCACAACTCTTGAGTTTGGGCATCAATGACTCTGATTGGATGCTCTCGATAGCTTAAGTTCGATTGAATCTTCAATATATCCATCTCAATAGCTTAATTTGGATTTGGCATGTGCTTCCAAAGCAATGACATGTGAAACACATTGTGGATTCCTAATAGCTAAGGAGGTAAGGCCAATTTGTATGTTACTTCTTCAACTCTTTCCAAAACCTTGTAAGGTCTTATGTATTTAGGGTTGAATTTTTCTTTTGTCTCAAATCTCCTTGTTCCATTAATTAGAGTGACATTTAAGTAAACATGTTCTCCCGATAGAAATTATATTCCTCTCCTTTCCAAATTTGCCCAACTCTTCTATCGATCTTAGGTTTCTTTGATTCTTTGTCTGATGGTGGCCACTTTATTTATTGTCTTTTGTAACATGTCAAGCCCAACTACACTCCTTTTGATTTCATCCCAATACAATAGATATTTATATCTTCTTTCATATAGAGCCTCATATGGAGCCATCTTGATTGGTGAATGATAGTTGTTGTTGTAAGCGAACTCAACTAAAGGCAAGTGTCGGTCTCAACTATCTTTGAAATCCAAAGCAAAAGTTCTCAACTTATCTTCTAAAGTTTGGATGGTATGTTCTAATTGTCTATCAATTTAAGGATGATATGCTATGCTAAATTGCAATTTAGTCCCAAAAGCTTGTTGTAAACTCCTCTAAAACTTTGACACAAAACGTGGATCTCTATCAGACACTATATTGATTGGTACCCCGTGGAGTCTTATAATCTCCTTAAGGTAAATTCCGGCTAACTTATCCAAGGAGTACATCATGTTGATGGGTAAGAAGTGAGTAGGCTTAGTCAAATAACCTACGATTACTCATATTGGTTTGTATCCAGCTCTGGTCCTTGGTAAAGCTGTGACAAATTCCATAGTAATCCATTCTCACTTCTATTCTGGAATTAGCAATGGTTGTAATAGTCCTGCGGGTTTTTGGTGTTTTTCTTTAACTTGCTGATAGATGGAGCATTGAGAAATGAACTATGTCACGTCTCTTTTCATGCCTTCCTACCAGTAACCTTTCTTGCACTCTTGATATATTTTAGTTCTTCCCAAATATACTGTATAACTAGAATTGTGGGCTTCATCCACAATGTCATCCCTTAACTTCTTATTTTCTCGTACACACAAATGACCTCTTATCTTTAAAACTCCATTTTGATCCAACTTGAAGTTAGTACTAGCTCCATATTTCACCTTATTCCAAATATCTATTAATTTTGGATCATTAAGTTGCATTTCCTGTATTTTTTTCCAAAAGAGTGGGTTGTACTTCCAAACTTGCTATTTGTGCCTCTTCTTCATGCCCAAACTTAGTCCTTAAATTTTCAAATTCCTATATCAACTTTTGCTATTCCGTTAATAATGCCATTACTTGATTATAATTCTTCCTACTCAAAGCGTTGGCTACTGTAATGGCCTTTCTTGGGTGGTAGCTGATATCGAGGTCATAGCCCTTAATGGGTTCTAACCATCTTCTTTGTCTCATTTTTAGCTCTTTCTATGTGAATAAATATTTCAAACTCTTATGATCCATATAGATCTCGCACCTTTACCCATACAAATGATGTCTCCATATCTTCAAAGCAAATACAATTGCTGCTAATTCTACACCATGCATGGGATAATTTTTTTCATGTGGTTTCAACTATTTAGAAGCATAATCCATAACCTTTTTATTTTGCATTGAAATGCACCCTAACTAGATTTACGAGGCATCGCTATATATACAAAAGGGTTCTTTTGAGTTAGGTAATTTCAGAATAGGAGCTGAAATCAACCTTAGCTTCAACTCTTGAAAACTCCTCTCATAACTTTCATCCCAATCAAACCTTAAGTCTTTTTAGCTTAACCTTATCAATGGTTTTGAGATTTGCAAAAAATCCTTTACGAATCTTCTATAATACCTTGCCAATCTATGAAAGCTTGTTACTTCTATAATAGTAGTGGGTTGTTGCCATTTAACTATTGCCTTAATCTTTGCTAAATCCATTGATACTCCTTCTCCAAATATAACATGCCTTAAGAAAGCCACTTGATTCATCCAAAATCCACATTTTGAAAATTTTGCGTGTAACTAGTGCTTCTTCAATACTCTCAAGGTGATTCTTAGGTGTTCCTCATGCTTTTGCTTGGTTTTGGAGTAAATAAGTATATCATCTATAAAGATTATCACAAATTTATCTAAGAATGGCTTGTAGATTTAGTTCATGAGGTCTATAAATGCAACTAAAGCATTCGTTAATCTAATGGCATTACTAAAAAATGGTAATGTTTGTATCTAGTTTGAAAGGTTGTTTTGGATATATCTTTTAGCCTAATTTTTAATTGGTGATAACTAGATCGTAAATCAATTCATGAAAACACGCTTGCTCCTTGTGACTAATCAAATAAATCATTAATTCTTGGCAAGGGATATTTATTCTTAATAGTTGCATTATTTAACTCCCGATAATCAATGAACAATCTCATGGATCTATCTTTCTTCTTCACAAATAATATTGGAGCTCCTCAAAGCGAAACACTTGGATGAATGAATCCCTCTTCTATTAACTCTTGCAATTGGACTTTTAGTTATTTCAATTCGATTGGGGCCATTCGATAAGGCGCTTTGTAGATTGATTTGGCACCAAGCTTTACTTCAATAATGAAGTCTATCTCTCTCGATTGAGGTAGTCTTGGCAATTTCTTAGGAAATACTTTAGGGAATTCGTTTACTAAGGGTATTTCCTCCAATCTAGGTGACTTCATGTCCATTTCTATTGCGATTATCAAGCACATGTCCCAATCTCCAAGGTCTTCTCCTCCTACTTGCAAAACACTATTAGAAACCTCTAAATTCCTTCTTAGTTGTCCCCGACACACCATGGTCTCCATTCTCGGCTTACTGAATAGTACTTCTTTCTTCTTTCAGTCCATGTTGGCGAAATTCTTAGACAACCAATCCATCCCCAAATTTCCTTGTAACCCCTCATAGACAACAAGATTAAGTCTGTAAGCATATTTCTCCCATGAATTTCAATTGGGTAGTCTTTTATTATTTCCTTGGTAATTGCTTTCTCTCTAGTAGAAGTACTAATCCTCAGAGTCTTTAAAGAAGGTTGAACTTTCAACTTCCTTTACTGAGCTATAGTTGAGCTAAAGAAATAATGTGTAGTTCCCGTATCAAAATGGAGAATGGTTGGTTAGGTGGCGATTATAATGCATCCTAAGAATTATGTAGTATTAGGGTTAAGCTCTAACTTTTATCTTCTTAAATCTTTTAGTAGTGAGTCTTTTATAATTCTTGACTTTCTAATTAATTTCCTTAATCAAATCTCACATATATAAAATATTATACAAAGATAAGTTCAATTTTACATACCTGTTACTACATCTCCTTCATCCTCGTATCTTGTGGTTGCTAAGATAATATCTTGACATTGCTCGGCTTCTTCCTTCGCCTAATGTCCAGCATCAGTACCTTTAATGGCAAACACCCTAGCATTCATGGCCTATGGGTTAGCCCCTTGATTTCTTTGTCCAAATGGCTAACCAACAGGTCTTTCGATTGTAGTCTTGGGTGTTGTGGTCCTTGGCCCAATCCCTTATTGCTTTTAGGGCAAGCATTTACATAATACCCTTTTGTCTACAAGTAAAACAAGTCATAGCACTTTTCTTTGGACAATCTTAGACTCTATGGTCGTTAGCTCTATATTGATAATACTTACCCTTCAATTGTGGGCATTCTCGAGGGTAGTGTCATCCTTTACACTTTCAACAAATTAAATTCATAAACTTAGCTTATGGTAAGATGATCAAGGGTTTGTTGTTTGGCAGTCCCACATTCAACTTTGGGCTTTTACCTTTCTTTTTCATACTTGGGTTGAGTAGCAGTCTTTTTGCTAGAACCTTCATCCTTATACATAATTGAGCTTGGGTCCTTATCTCTTCTCCTCTCCGTTTTGCCTGTTTTAAATCCCTATCCTTGCTCACCACTTTCGCATAAGTCTATATCTCAAATTCCATAATTCTTTCTTGTGTCTCCATTTAGCCCATTCATAAATAACTGCCTTTTTAGTATGTCTAAATCTTTGTATGCATTTGGAATAAACTACAATAATTTGTTGAATTCATTTTCATACTGATCTATGGTTTTAGTCCCCTTTTTCAATTGGAATAACTGCCTACTTAATTTCGTTTTCATACTTTCTAGAAAATATTCCCTAAAAAATTCTCCACAGAAAGTCTACTATGATATAGGCTAAGGTAACGCCCTCTATCTTGCATCCCATCAAACTCGAACTCTCATTTTTAGCATATATATTGCATATGCCACTTTTTGGTGGTCTGCTACTTTGGAGGGTACAAATAATCTTTCTACTTGAGCTATCTAATCTTCTACTTCCCCAGGCTTTTCAAATCCCCCATCAAAGTATTTGTTGGATCGTACGAAGTCAGGAAATATACTCTTTTGGATTCTCTGACTAATCCTTCCCTGATTATACCTCTATTGTCATTCTGCATACATTATAGGGGTGATTAGGTTTAGAGGGGTTGGAGGTGACATTTGTGGTTGTTGTAGAGCTTGTACAAGCGACACCT
The DNA here is from genome assembly GCA_037954665.1 of Laguncularia racemosa. Lineage (NCBI taxonomy): Eukaryota > Viridiplantae > Streptophyta > Magnoliopsida > Myrtales > Combretaceae > Laguncularia > Laguncularia racemosa. Next base: position 342,726 of record JBBMOL010000312.1, on the reverse strand, counting down.
ATTATGGTTAGGGTGCTGGTGGAGGCGATTGTAATGGAGGTTGTCCAAATCATCAATGCTTGTTGCTATGCCATTTGTTGCATTGCTACTTCTAATCTCGCAATGCGATCTTCGTTGTTCCCTTCTCCACTAAAGGATCCCATACTTCTTTGACCTTATCTAAGCACTTTACCTAGTGTCCTAGGTTGTAATTCTGGGATTTCTTGCTGAGTTGGGATTGGGGTCTCAACTTAAGGAGGTGCATCTCTGGTGTCTCTATATCGAGCCGGTGTTATCGTCTTCTTTCCTCTATTTGTACTTCCATTGTAGTTCATTAATGCAATATACTTAATATGTTAAGACATTTTCAATGATACATATCAATAATGATAATGGTATTGTATATTTGCATATAAGGTTGATGATACACAAAAGTTGTGACACTTTATACATTTTCCAAAATTTACATTTTCTGCATTCATAGCCAAACATTTATCAACTTAGAGGTATATATATTACATTACAAAATTTCACTTCCAAGTCTCCCCAAAATGTAAGATTTCCTTTAGTATATACATTATTTTCCTTAAAATTTACACCAGATTTATCCTTATATTTTCAAGTAGCACTTCTTGAACCATCACTCATATCTTTGTCACTTTCACTTACTTCCTTTTCTTCTTCCTCTTTCATAGAATTTGATGCCACACTCTCAATTTCTAGAGTGCCCTCAAGATCAGAATCTCCCTCAAGTGGTGGATCTTCTAGGTCTTCTTTTGCTCTTCTTCTTCAAGATGTATCATAGGAATTTCCCCTTGATCTACGATCTTGAATTCTCTATTCTTGATCCAAGTAAAGTACACCAAAGATCTTTGGAATATAGTAAACCACTATTAAACCTCAATCTCCAATCATAGATTTCTTTAGCTTACATCTGTGTATTCCTTCTCGATTTGACAAGAGGTGTCTGGACTTCCAAAGGATACCCCATTCCCAGATTGAATCGAGCCACAAACGGTATTTCTGGAAATTCATCATTTAAGCCCATCATCTTGGCAAACTAAGCTTCTAAAGTTAGTATTGTAATGTATCTACTATATTTGGCTCATAGGTCTTCACTTAGCTTATCCAATTGATATTTCCATTTTTCTATTAGTCTCATTCTCTAGCTCTTGATTATCTCATCCACTGTTTTGTTTAGATAAAAGAACTCATATCAAGCATGAATCCCTAGTATCCTCAACTTATATTCCACAAAATCATCATCATTCTACATGCAACACATGTTCTAACTTTGATCCAAGCATCAAAGAATTGACTACACCATCGCCAAATACAAAATTTCATAAGTTATTAGTTATTTATTTTCCTCTTCCCAAGTTCTACCCACTCTCTCCTACTAGGGTAGGTTTTTCCTAACTATTACATTGTTAAGTTAATCTCTTAAGACATTGACCATCAACTTAACTTCTACCTAATTTAAGTTTCACCTTAAATTTAAACTTATGCTCTGATATCATAAAAAGCTATCATGCCCTACAAGGTACCCTAATTGTGACAATGCATCACATTACCTGCCCTCAAATAGGCAACTGCAAAGTGTCTCAATCACAACATCAATTGACCTATCAAAATACGGTTAACAAAATGGAATGCCTCTAGCATTCCTCTATTTCTTTTAGACTATTTCATATTTATCAAAATATGATAAGTGTTGAAAAAACCTTATTTCTAGTATTTATTGGATATGATTTTGCATAAATTTTATGTGAATTTATCAAGAAAAAAACACTTAAGTGCTTAAAATTTGAATTTAAGGTTTGAAGAGTACGATTTAAAGATTTAAAGAAGGTTCGAGCAAAAACGAGCCGTAATTTAGCAAAATATAAGAAAAGGTGATTTGCCTAAAGAAGAAAATGAAGGAATTTTAGAGTGCACAACCTTGAGCATAGCTATGCAGGAGGTCGTGTAGAACTCAGAACTCTAGAATTTCACTTTTTTCCAAAGTACACGACCCCAAGCATGGGCATGCACTAGACCGTGCATGTTATACTATTTCTTAAACTATAAATACTTGCTTTATTACAAAAATTAGGGATTTGGATTTATTTTTTCTCACAACCACTCTAAAATCCCTAGGAAAGCACAATTGTGAATCTAGAGGGAGAAATCATTGAAGCATCATCGAAAATCATAAAAACATCTACAAAGGGTTTATTCTTTTCATAAAAAATACTTCTTTAGATTTTTCATGATTTCTGTAAATTCTATAGAGGAGTAGATTTATGTGCCTTGCATCTTGTAAAACTCTAAATCATGTGATTAAATTGTTTATTAATTAATAAAAAGTTATGGCTTTATATCTATTCATGTATTTTAACTGCTATGTGATTAGTTTATGTGCATAAATTAATTGCATATCTGATTCTTGTTAGATAGAAAGAGGTTTTATCTAATAGAATAAATCTTTATGAATAGAAAGATTGCATGTTTTATCTAAAGGTAGGAAAACTTCAATTTTCTACACAAAGATTAAATCTTTATTTAAAAATTATGAACTTAATAAAATCTTGTAGGGTGATAGTGAGGGAGGGGTTTCCACTATTCCATATAAGGTTATTGATTAATTAACTCGAGATAGTGATTAGTTTAATTAAGAATTCTTACAATACAAAGTATAAACAATTTATTAATCAATACCTTATTATAAGAAAGTAAAGGTTTAGAGTGAATCAAGATGAAGGGTATGTTTTTGTGATTGAATTTATTTATTAAAGCAATTATAATTAATCTTAGGGTTGTTAGTTTAGTTAATTAGTGATTTAGTTTATTAATCTCACATTAAGATTTACACTAGATAGTAAAAAAATGGTAATACTAGTACTTATTTTTAAGATCCTTGAAGATAACACCTATTACAATCTATACTACATTAGATAGGTACACTTACTTAACTAGGTCGTTAGATTTCTTTGGGTCTATAAATTTATAATTTGATGCAATTGGAAAAATGACTCATCAAGTTTTTATTTTTTTTTGTCGAGGATCTAACAAAACAATTTCGGAAAAACCTTATTATTTGCTACTCTAGTCATTTATTTTATTTTATTTTACTCTCCTTTTCTTTTGAATACTCTAACTCATGGCCATTGCTTTTGTAGTGTATGACAAGGACTCTCCTTTCTAACATTCTTGATCTAGACCACAAGATTGAGAGAACACTCCGCAAGATTCGCAAGAATACAACTGTTGGATCTTCTGGACAATCGATAATAGAAGGAGAAATGCCTATTATAAAAGTCATGACAACAGTAAAGGAAGAGGAATCTACTGAAGAATTTTTATATAGTGGGATAAGATTACTAAAGAAACACAAGAAACCATAGTTGAGGATCTACCTAAGACCAATCTAGATTATGCAAGACTAACCTTAAATGGAACATGACCGACTATTGTAAAGCCTCCCATTGGGGTTAACAATTTCAAAATCAAGTGTGTACTGTCAATTCGATGGATTACCTGATAAAGACCCCTATGCTCACATTTAAACGTTCTTAGAAATCTATGAGACCTTTAAGAACAATGGGGTAATAGGTAAAGCGGTGCATACTAGATTGTTCCCTTTCTCGCTAAGGGTGAAGGCTAAAAACTAGCTTCAATCATTAGGTCCTAGAGCTTTAGCTATATGGGATGACATAGTGAAGCGATTTCTAGATAACTACTTCCCTCTTTGCAAGACAACCAAGCTCTGGAATGGCATCGCATCATTTATACAACAAGATGGTGAGACCATGTATGATGCTTCACAAAGATGGACATAATTGTTAAAAAAGTGCCTACACCATCAACTACCCACATAGATGTAGGTTCAAATCTTTTTAAATGCACTTAACCCAAGCACCCGTCAAATGGTAGATGTTGCAGCTGGCGATACTTTAAATTCCAAGACCTTAGAAGAATCCTTGAAACTTTTTGTTAATATGGCTAAAAATAATTATCAGTTGGGCAACAATAGGAGTAAGCAAGAAGTGGTGGGCAAGTATGAAGTAGATCTCATGACTACTTTAGTGATGAAAATGGAGGCTCTCGGTCACTAAGTTTTTACCCTTAAGAATTCCTAAAGATTACAACACCAAGTGGGAGATGCTAGTGAGAATATGGATCTCAATGAGCAATATGAGCAAGTAGACTATCTTGGGAATCAAAATAGGTAGCAGTATAACTCGTACAGTAATACTTACAATCCTGGCATGAGAAACCATCCCTACCTCTCCTATGGCAATCAAAATGCCTAGAGATCTAACTTCCTGCCACCAGGATTCCAAAAGCAACAAATGTTACTATACTAGCCTATGCCCCATCCATCGGTCTGGCCACCTTAGCAGGAGAAGAAAACCAATTTAGAAGACCCGATGAGCCAATTCATTCAAGTTCTAGGGCAAGACATCAGAACTAAGATGTCTAAAAGGTAACTAGGCTCTCTCCCTAGTAATACTGAGAATAATCCAAGGGAACAGGCGAATGCCATAACCTTGAGGAGCAAATTGGCAAAGATGATGTCTAAAATGATGCAAGATCGGTTTGATCGGATTCCTAGCTGATACAAACCACGCCAATGTGTGACGAAACCCAATACCAATACGTTTGGAATTCGTTACCTAAGATGCCAAACACCCTCAAGTGGAAACCGCGACCCGTTGTCTATAAGCGAGACAAGAACCTTGGTATAATATGAAGACGCCATAATCGGGATGAAAGACCGATTGATAAGTCGGGATGAACGCCACGAAAATAAAATCCGATAAGTTCTAGGTTAGTTCTTTAAAGAACTAAGAGAGGAATTCTCTCAAAAGTGTTTTCAAACTTTCAATGTTGTATGTTCTATATTCTAACCCTAGGAGCTTTATATTAGGGTTTACAATTCGTAACAATAAAGCCTAAAACGACATAACTTAGATAAGTTGTGTAAAAATCAACAAAACAAACATGTAGGTCGGCGGCCTTGAGCCGATGTTGAAAATATACACGATCGGCGTTGGAGATGTACACGACCGTGTACTTCTAGCCGTGTATCTTTATGTGGAAATCTTGCCAATGTACACGACCTTGTACTTCTAGTCGTGTATCTTTCTGTGGAAATCTTGACAACATACACGACCATGCCTTTGACCCATGTATACGACCGTGTATGATTCTGTGTAACCTCTAGACTTCTACATGGTCGTGCCTTGTAAAGACACACCCTCTTCACCCCGTATCCGGTATGACTTGTACAAGAGCAAGGGCATTCCCATGGTTGTTCCAATCCTTTCCAACTTCGTGATTGCTCCAATCCTTTCCGACTTCATGGACATCCTTTATCAACCCGTTAAGTGCTTCCTTGAATCGTTTTGCTCGAGTTCTTGTGATAGGTCCAGGTGGCACTTCAAGAGGATCCACATTCCATCTTCTGGCTTGGCTCCCATCATGGTTCTCATCATTCCCCTCCTCTTGAAAAGGATTTGTCCTCAAATCGCCGCCTGCATCAAAAGGACTCAAATCAGTAACATTAAATGTAGCACTTACTTGATACTCACCTGGTAAATCTATCTTGTATGCATTATCATTGATGCGCTCAAGAATTTGAAATGGTCCATCGCCTCTAGGAAGTAGTTTAGATCAACGCTACACAGGAAACCGCTCCTTGCGCATGTGAACCCAAACCCAGTCTCCAGGTTTAAAGACAGCTTGTCGACGACCCTTGTTGGCTTGTTTCACATACTGCTCTGTTCTTCGCTCAATGTTTAGCCTCGCCTTCTCATGGATCTGTTTAACAAATTCTGCTTTCTTCTTGCCATCTAGATTAACATACTCAGAAATAGGCAAAGGTGATAAATCTAAAGGAGTTAGTGGATTAAAACCATACACAATTTCAAAATGAGTAAATTTAGTAGCAGAATGCACTATACGGTTATAGGCAAATTCAACATGCGGCAAATAATCCTCCCAACTTTTAATGTTCTTTTTAATGATAACCCTCAACAAAGTAGATAAAGTTCGATTTACTTCCTCAGTTTGACCATCAGTCTGTGGATGACAAGTAGTAGAAAACAATAACTTAGTTCCTAACTTAGCCCATAAGGTCTTCCAGAAGTAGCTTAAAACTTAGCATCTCTATCTGATACAATTGTTCTAGGCATACCATGTAATCTCACAACTTCCCTAAAGAACAAATTGGCAATATTGCAAGCATCATCCGTTTTGTGACAAGGAATGAAATGTGCCATCTTAGAGAATCTATCCACATCTACAAAAATAGAATCTTGACCATGTCTAAACCTGGGTAATCCTAACATAAAATCGATGGAAATATCTACCTAAGGCTCATGAGGAATGGGAAGTGGGGTATAAAGCCCATGAGGTTGGACTCTAGATTTTGCTTGCTTACACGTAACACATCGCTCGCAAATCCTCTCAACATCTCGTTTCATGTGAGGCTAATAAAAGTGTTCCTGCAATACCCCAAAGGTTTTAGCTACTCCAAAATGTCCCATTAAACCTTATCGAGTCTAATTGTTTTGCATTCCCATTCCTAATCCGATCTAAACTAGACCCTATGCTCATCTAATGTAGATCCTCGACTTGAGTTAGGAATTTCGTTTGATTTTTGGAGTCGCCACCCAACTGTTGTTGGGAAATATTGAATTAAGACTAAAGGAGCGGATTAGTCTTAATTTGGACCACTAGTCGTCGTTATTTCCTCTTCTCGCTTTTGAAAAGAGGAAAAGGAAAAACCAGAGTTTCTAAGTCCGGAGGCTAACCTATTAAAACCTTTACGGTTACCACCTAATTTCCTAAAATTGTTCCCATCTAGAAATGTGTTTTATTGTGTTTCTGTTACTTTTTATTATGTTTTTCATTATTCTAAGAAAATGATTTTTTTATTTCATTTTTTATAGGTTGACCCAAATGGGTGCCTACGTACCTGCTAGTCAGGATCAAACAAGCCGTAGTTCGCTTTTCTGAAAACTTTAAGTTTGTTTATGAATTTTAATTTTAAAAATCTCTTTTGATTTATGTTTTTTACCATTTTTTGGATTTTTTTCTAAAAATTTAAACTTAAGCTTAATAATTTGATTTTTCAAAATAATTTTTAGGGAAAACATCAATTTTTGGATTTATTTTGAGAAAATGGTTTTTCTAAGTGCCAAAACTCATTTTTTTGAATTTTTATGATTTTCTTATGATTTTATGATTTTTTTATAATTTTTGTGCATTTTTGTTAAAAATTTTATCCTAAGTTATTATCTATCCTATTTTAAAATATAAAGTTTTATTGTTATTTTCCTAATATTTTTATTATTATTCTCTACATTATTTTTATTTTTTTTATTTTTATTATTTTACTACATTATTAAATCTTAAAAATCTAATTTCTAACATTTTCCTATTTATAGAAAATATAAATAAAACATAAATAAATAAACAAATAAATAACAAATTAATAAATAAGAAAAAAATAATAAATAAAATCGGAATAAAAATAAATAAATCCGGAAAATCCGACTTACCTGGATCCGGGTCGGTGCGCGGGTCGGATCGGTCGGATGCGGCGGCGGAGGATGCTCATTTACGGCTTTCCGGCGGTCTTTCGTCGTGGGTGAGGTGTCGAATCCTAGCTTCTTGAGGGTGCTGAATCCAATGGTGGTGGTGGTTTGCTCCCAGATCGTCTCCTGGTAGTGGTTTAACTCCGGTCGGTGATCGCGATTTTTGTTCTCCTCCGGTGCTCTCCGATTTGCTCTCTTTTCTCACTTTCTCTCAATTCTGATCCGTGTGTTGGCTTCCTCCCTTCCTCTATTTATAGGCGTTCAAAATCGAGCTAGATAAGCTCGGATTTCCGCCGATCGAAGCAAATCGGATCGACGATTAAATAAACCAACTCCGATTTGTGAAAATCCTTTGATTTGTTGAGATTTGATTCCAATTGGATGATGTTTATCTCAATTCTGTTGAAGATCTGTTGGATTTGTGCAAAAAATCGGATCGAAACGGCCAAAATGCGAATTTTTTCTTCCGCCAGCGATCTCAGGCCCGAGGTAGAAGACGATCACGCGCCCGGCACATGCGCTCCCTCCAGCCAATCGGATGCTGCCACGTGTCTTGGATAAGTGAAAAAAATTGCAAAACGCGGAAACTGCTCCTCCCACGATTCGAGCCCACGACCGAGCCCCCCTGCGCGCGCCTTAGCCCGTGGTCCGGACTAGCTGGGCTAGCCCACTTTCCTGATTTTTCTAATTTCGCAAATTGCATATATGCAATGCGATTTTTTTATTTGTTTTTGTATTTTTTGAAATTTCAAAAATTTGTAAAAATTATTTATTATTTATTATTGCCATTTCTGAAATCATTTTTCAAAATTGATGTTTTTTCCTATTTATTTTTACTTTTTGAATATTTTTAATTATTTATGCTAAATTAGGGAAAAATTGAAAAAAATTGAAAATTGATTATTATTTATTCTTAGGGAAAAAATGGGGTGTTTACAGCTGCCCCTCTTTGTAGTAAAGTTTGAAAAACTTAACTATAAAGATTAAAAGGAAGACGCCATTTTTGGCCTCTTGAATAGATAATACGGTCCTAACAATTTAGAGTCATGTTCCCTCCCCAAAAAGTGCTTTATGGGCTGACTAATTGGCGATAGGAAACACCTCAAGCATTGTGTGGAAGAAATGATGATAGGAAGCGTCTTATCAGACTAGCAACCTTTGAAAGAAAATTTACTTAGGAAGCGCCCTTATGAGCTGACTACCTGTTAACAGAAGCGTCTTGTTAGACTAGCAACTGTTTGGAAGAATATTTCCGAAAAGTGCCCCAAGAGTTGACTAATCGGGAGAATCTAGGAAAGTGCCCCTCATGGGCTGACTAACCTTAAGATAGATTTTTAGGAAAGTGCCCATCTTAGGCTGATTAACCTATGGTAGAGTATCTCAAAAAGTGCCCTTATAAGCTGACCTTGAGAACGGATTTTTAGGAAAGTGCCCATCTTGGGCTAACTAACCTAGGATAGAGTTGTCTCAAAAAGTGCCCTTATGAGTTGACCTTGAGAACAACTTTTTAGGAAAGTGCCCATATTGGGCTGACTAACCCATGATAAAATTGATTGAACTGTCTCAAAGGGTGCCCTTATGAGCTGACCTTGAGAACAGATTTTTAGGAAAGTGCCCATATTGGGCTGACTAACCTAAGATAAAAATGATATCTCAAAAAGGTGCCCCCTATGAGCTAACCTTAAGAGATCTAGGGAAGTGCCCCTTTTTGGGCCGACTACCCTATTAAAGGGAATGTTTAGACAAGTGCCCAACTATGGGCTGACTCATCTTATGCTTCTGAATATGTTTTTTACGGACTGAGCTAAATGATGTGATGCTTTTCATGATAGTTATTATTATTATTTATTTTAATATGCTTGCCAGTTTATCATAGATAGCCACCAAACAAACAAACCTTCGGGTTGGTTTTCTTCTGCTTCATTTCTTCTCATCTTGACACGGGGTTGAAAATTTTGATGTGCTCCCTTTCTTTGTGCACATGGCTCTTTTGACAGTAATGTTATCCTACTCATGCATTCAGTTCTAATGCTCAAAAGTAGATAGAATTATATCACAAACTATATTAAGATTCATTATCATTTTAGTGTTTATATTTTATAGGCGAAGTGGTGAGTAATGTGTTTAGGAGTATCTGTGGTGATAGGAATTGATTTGGATTATCGACCATTCAGGAATATTAACTTTGCTCGCAAAAAGTGAAAACTCGACTCAACGAAATCTGTATCGAATATTGGCTTTCATAAACATTGGCAAAATTTCAATTCCTTTGCCTAAGGATAGTACATCTTTACAGCATCTGTGTTAATGGGGTCTCTCAATTCTGGACCATCCATTTGAGTTAGTATCAAAGCACCTCCTAACAGAACCTTTTTCACCACATAGGGGCCTTCATAGTTTGGGGTAAATTTCCCTCTGGAGTCTTGGGCATTCGGGAGAACCTTCCTTAACACCAGATCCCCCTCTTTGAAGTATCGAGGTCTCATCTTCTTGTTAAATGCTCGGGCCATCCTTTGTTGGTAACACTGGCCATGACATAATGTGGTAAGTCTTTTTTCATCAATCAGATTCAGCTGATCAAGCCTTTTCTCGATGATCTTTTTGATATTTTTATTAGCTGCTTCTACTGCCCCGTTCATTTGAGGTCGGTAGGGAGTTGAATTTCTGTGGTTTATGTGGAATTGATGACATAAACCTGTCATCGATTTGTTGTTGAGATTGGTACCGTTGTCGGTGATTATGGACTCAGGAACTCCATATCGAGCTATTATGTTCCTTTTTAAGAAGCATACTATTACCCCTTTGTGACATTGGTATATGACGAAGCTTTTACCCATTTGGTGAAGTAATCGATCGCTACTAGTGTGAATCTGTGGCCGTTAGATGCTGTTGGAGTGATCGGGCCTATTATGTCGATTCCCCACATGGAGAAAGGCCATGGTGCTGATAACAAGTGTAGCTCATTGGGCGGAGCATTTATCCGGTTTGCGTAGACTTGACACAGATGACAGTGCTTGACATATTTTATGTAATTTGATTCCATGGTCAACCAATAATATCCTAACCTCATGATTTTTCGGGCCAACATGTAGCTATTCATATGAGGTCCACATACTCCCTCATGTATTTCCTTCATTAATTCGCATACTTCATTTTTGTCCACACATCTCAACAAGGTGGTATCAAATGATCTTTTGTATAGTATAGACCCACTTAATAGGAAATGGCTTGTTAACCTTCTGAGTGTTCTTTGGTCATTCTTGCTAGTCATTTTAGGGTATGTACTTTCTTGGAGGAAAGTTTTGATGTTGTGATACTAGGGCTTGTCATCTTGTCCTTTTTCAACAGTTAAACAGTAGGCGGGCCGACTTTCGATGTCTATTTTCATCAGTTGAACTTCGACTCCCCCTGTTATCTAGATCATAGATGCTAGTGTGGCTAGTGCATCTGCAAACTAATTCTGAGTTCTCGAGATGTATGTGAAAGTGATTGCCATGAATTCTTCAATTAGCTCTGTCAGGTGTTGATGATACGGTACTAGTTTAGGGTCTTTAGTCTTGTATTCCCCTCTTGTTTGTAGTATGATGAGTGACGAATCTCCATATACTTCTAATTCGCGGATTTCCATTTAACAGGCCATTTTGAGGCTAAGAATACATGCTTCATATTTTGCGATATTATTGGTATAGGGAAATGTAAGTCACGTCGTTGCAGGGAATTGAGTGCCATCTGGGGATATCAATATTGCCCCAATCCCGCAACCGAATGTGTTGGCTGCTCCATTGAAAAACAGTTTCCATTTCGGGTCCTACTCTATCCCAAAGTCTTCTACCAATATATCTTTCACTGTTAATATATTTTCATCTGGGAATTAAGCCTGTAGGTCTTGGGAATCTGTCTTGACAGGGTGTTCTGGTAATTGGTCGGCTAAGGCTTGCCCTTTCGTCGAGTTCTGATTTATGTATGTGATGTCAAACTCGGATAAGAGCATTTTCCATTTAGAGATTTTCCCTATCAAAGCTGGTTTCTCTGCCAAGTATTTCAAGGGATCATGTCTTGTCAGCAGTTCAATATGGTAGTAAAGGGTGTATTGCCTTAGTCGATGCATGACCCAAATTAAAGCACAACACGTCTTCTCCACCTCTAAGTACCTCTGTTCCCCATCTGTGAACTTCTAGCTCAAATAATATATGGAACGCTCTCTTCCCTCATCATCTTTCTGCCCCAGCATACATCCCATGGATTCAGGGAGTATAGTGAGGTATAAGAATAAGGGCTTTCCTTGCTTCGGGACTATCAAGACCGGAGGTTTTATAAGATAGTCTTTGATTGTCCTGAATGCCTCTTCGCATTCGTCGTCCCATTCTATTATGGCGTTCTTCTTCAACAGACGGAATAATGGCCGGCATTTGTTGGTGAGCTGTGAGATAAAACGAGCTATATAATTTAATCTTTCCAGCAAGCTTCTCACTTCTTTGACGGAGCGTGGGGAAGGTAACTCTAATATAGACTTTACCTTATCAGGGTCAATTTTAATCCCTTCTTGGCTTATGACAAACCCTAACAATTTCCCCGTCGTGACCCCGAAAGTACATTTTTCTGAGTTTAACTTGAGTTGGAATTTTCTCGGTCGTTTAAACAATTTCCTCAGGATATCTATATGGCTTTCTCCTTCTTTGGATTTGGCTATCAAGTCATTGACATATACTTCAACCTCTCGATGCATCATATCATGAAGTATAGCGACCATGGCTCTCTGATATGTTGCCCTGACGTTTTTCAAACCAAAAGGCATGACTTTGTAACAGAAAGTTCCCCATGTTGTGATGAAAGTTGTTTTGGTTTTGTCTTCCTCAGCCATTTTTATTTGGTTATATCTTGAGAAACCGTCCATGAATGAGAAGAGATGGTTTCCTGCAGTGTTGTCTACTAGAACATCAATGTGAGGTAGGGGGAAGTTATCTTTTGGCGTAGCTTGATTTAAGTCCCGAAAGTCTACGCATACGCGTACTTTTCCGTTTTTTTCATGACGGGGACTATATTTGCTACCCATTCTGGGTAGTCGGATACTTCAATGAACCCTACTTCTAGCAGTTTCTTGACTTCTTCTTTGATTTTTAGTAAGATGTTCGGCCTCAATCTTCTCAGTTTTTGTTTTTTAGGTTTGACATCTTCCCTTTGTGAGAAGCCTGTGAACTACTATTGACTGGTCTAGCCCTAGCATGTCACCATATGACCAGGCAAACACATCTACATATTCCGTTAATAGCTCGGTTATCTTACGTTTTTGCTCGGTACTCAAACTAGTCCTGATTTTGAGGTTCTTAGGGTTTTCCATGCTTCCTAGATTTACTGTCTCCACAGGCTTGTCGATCGAGATTCCGCTTTGTTTATGTTTTAGCCAATTTTCTTGTATTATTTCGTGGTCTAGGATATTGCCTTCAACAACTGACCCAGCAGCATTGGAAACGATATCAACGTTTTTACTTTCTACCTACGCGAAATATCCCTGATGTTCGATGGTAGGTGATCTGAATAACATGAAAGTGAAAGCATATATATAAGAAGAAAACAAACTGCAATTGAATTTGACAAAGAGTCTCAATAAAATTTGTTTAATAATTTTTCTCTACTTTTGAGCTAACCTAGCGCTACTGATAGGATAACAAAACCAATTGTTCAGAGCCGGATGCTGGTTGGACGTGCGGGGGGTTGATTTCCCTTTGCTATCGTCCTCTTCATTTATCCGAAGCTCTTGAATGATGTTTGCCTTTTGGAAAGATTGTTGGAGAGGTGGGATACACATCTGGGTGTCGATCAACTTCCCCTTCATTCTGCCTTTGACACCTTTTGTTTGTGCTTCTTCTGCGGTGGTAAGAATGTACCCTAGTCCAAACGTCCCGTGCTGCCCCTCTTTAAACTGATGGCCCTCCTTGCTGGTCACCATGTTCACTTCATTGAAAATCTGTAGCCCCGGGTCTTCTGAACCCTCTTCCCCAATATGAGGTATGGCAGTCTCTTTGTATATGGCGTAATCCTACTCGCCCAGTACCGTGACTATCTGCCCGCTTGCAATGAACTTGACCCTTTGGTGGAGACTACAGGGGATGGCTCCAGAAGCATGTATCCAGGGTCGTCCCAAAAGCAAGTTAAAAGACCTTGGGATGTCGAGGACCTGGAAGGAGATGTGGAATACTTGTGGACCGATTTCCACCGGGAGGTTCACTTCCCCCACTATGTCTCTCTTTGACCCGTCGAAGGCTCTGACCACCGTGGAGCTAGGTTTTATGTTGCTTGGATCCAACCCCAATAAATCGAGCGTTGCCAATAGGCAAACGTTGAGGGATGATCCATTGTCAATGAGTACCCGGGAGACAATGGTGTCGTTGCACCTGACCACTATGAACAGTGGTTTGGTATGTTGGTCTCCCTCTTCTCCTAGCTCTTCCGGAGAGAAGGCTATCTGGTCCATTGTGAAGATGGAGTCTGCTACGTGACCTATCTTGTCTGTAGCGATACCTTCCGGGACCTGAATCTTCTTCAGCACTTTAAAGAGTGCTTCCCTGTGGGGCTCGGATGTTGTGAGAAGGCCCATGAGTGATATTTGTGTTGGAACTTTATTTAATTGTTCCATGATCTTGTATTCACTGGCCTTGACCATCTTTGTAAATGCAACAAGTCCCCCGTCCTCTTCTTCTCCTTTTTCTACATTGGGTTCTTTAGTCGGGCTTTTATACTTTGGATCGTATAATCTTCCAGAGCGGGTGATGCCTCCCACTATAGGAGGTTGCTCTTGTTCGAGAGCCCGATAGTCGAATGGTGCAGCCTTGTAATTCTCTACCGGTATCAGGACATTGAATACATATCTTTTTCTTGGGATTTGTACCTCAGCTGATTGTCCCTCATAGCACTGTATAACTCTAGGCTTCTGATGAGAGTTGATCATGTTGATAGTCTTCCCCTCTTCCTTTAACGGGTTGTCTTCCTTCTCAAATTCCGGCCCCCATCCACTAGGCGGCCCCTGCTCGGCCGGGATATAAGAATAGTTTACCAAATACTAAAATCTCCCATGTGATTCTCCCAAAGTGCCGACCGTTGGGTCTCCGGCTAACCACCTTCTTTTAATGTGTGCCTTTGGTGTTTCTTCTAGAGCTTGGTGGGATTGCTTCTTTTGTTGCTCCATCGGATTCTGCTTAGGGGCTTCTTTGGGAGTCGACTCCTCAGATGTGATCATATTAATGGTGGGCTTGTGATTGGGTAGTGGGTTGGTGTTGACATTGGGTGCTGGGGTGTTCACGAAATCCAGCTGGATGATGCCTGCATCAATTAAGTCTTGGATCTTGTGCCGGAGCCTCCAGCACCTATCTGTAGAATGCCCCTCTTAACCCATGTGGTAGTCACATTTGAGGTTTGAGTCGAAGTTCTTGGGCCTATACCGGTCATTGGGGAGCTCAAAACTGATCAAGTTGTCTGCCCTCAACCGAGCGAAGACCTGACTGAGCGGTACAGGGATTGGAGTGAACTGCCTTGGGGCCCTGGCGGCCTGGGCGTGACCTGTCATGGGTTGTTGGGCTGGGATATTCGTGGTCTGGAATGTCATACGAGTCCCAGATTTTTCTGCCTTACCGGAGTGGACTGTGCTGACAGTGGACTCTTTAGCTCGGTTTCCTCCTAAAGGCCTTTGTGTCGGTGTGACCTTAGGAGGCTCCATTGTTTGGAGTCTACCGGTGGTGATGGCATTCTCAATTCTGCATCCTGCAGCCACTACCTCTGCAAAACTGGATGAGGTCTGGCCTACCAGGTATGAAAAGTAGGTCTTGTCCAGGGTATTGACAAATATGGATGTCAATTCCTTTTCAGATATCGGGGTTGCTACCCTGGCGGCCTAGGCTCTCCAGCGTTGAGTATACTCCTTGAACGGCTCAGCATGTCTCTTCCGGAGACTCCCCAGGTCGATTACGGATGGGGCGACTTCAATATTGAACTTATATTGGTCATAAAATGCCTGGGCTAACTTCTCCCAGGTGTTGACAATGTTGAAGTCCAAGTAGGCGTACCAGACTAGTGCAGGGCCTGTGAGGCTATCTTGGAATGTCTAGAGCATGAGCTGGTCATATTGAGCATACTTGCTCATTTTCCGGGCATATAGCCTGGTATGCATTTTGGGGCAGCCGGTCCTATCATACTTTTCAAACTCTGGGGTCTTGAACTTTTCAGGGTATATCTCTTCCCTGTATGCTGGCAGATTGGTGATTCCGGCCTTTTCAAAACCATCAGGGCCTTCAACGCTTTTCATCTTGTCATGGAGCTGCTGGAAGAGTCGCTTCTCCATCTCCTTCTACCTCTCTTCCATCTCCTTTTTCAGGTCATCAGAGGTTGGCCCCTGGTTGACCTTTGGCTCATATTCAAAGGTCGGTTAAGGTGGGAATTGATCTCTTCATATTCCGGAGGCTGTCCCTCCACTGCTTTCCCCTTTTTGGCCCCTGAATACTCTTCCTGGGTTGGTTGAGTGTTGCGCAGGAGGCCGATGCTTTCAGTTAAGAGGTGAACCTAGGCAGCCAGTTGTTGGACTGTTTGTTCTAGGGACATGATCCTAGAGTCCGAGGCAGCTTCAGCATTGGCATTGTTGTGGTTGTTGCTACTGTTGGCCATTCTTGTTCTTGAGCGCGTGAGAACTGGACTTCTAGGAGGGTTCGGTTGCTTGGAAGCTATTTTGATACCTGGACGCGCATTTTTTTTTATTTTAGTGCAATGAATGCAAGAATGATATGCATGTGTCACGCAAATGTTAAAAATAAAAGGGTTGACAATTTATTGACAATGTAATATTGAAACTTTACTTTTATTATTATTGAAAATTTTGGAGTTCGATAATCAAAATAAAGATTACAAATAATGATCTATTTCCTAGCTCTTTTAGTTTTCTATTGTGGAGGCTCAAACTTCCCATTGATGACAGCTTCTAATTCTTTTACTTTGGCTTGGGTCTTCTCCAATTGTGCTTCCAAGGCCTTGTTCCTTTGGTCGGATTCTTTGAAACGTCCCTTCCAGATGTCTTTCTTATGATCTGTAGCTTCAAAGTATACTTCCATTCGGGCCTTGACTTGTTCTAGGTATACTTCTATCTCTGGATTGATCTTGTCTGGTCTTGGTTGGGTGACGTCTGGAACACGGTATGCTCTTTCTCCTGTCTGGTAGAGTTGGCAGATTACAAACTCTCTGGTGGCTCGGTGTTTTCCCACTTCGCCATCTAATTCCCCGAGGTCCACATTCGGGCTTTCAATTCTGGCTTCCTAAAGTGCTTTGACCTCTGCCAGGTTAGCAAACTTCTCGGCTACCAACAGGTTTGGATCTTGGTATTCAAAGGTGACGGCTTCCAGCGAGGGCCGATAAACTATATCTTGGATGGTATCAAACTGGCAGACCACTGAGTTGGGGTGATATCCAACACATCCGCTGATTCCGATTAAAGGTACTGCTTGGAAGTTTCTACAGGTCAAGATGATTTTGTTACATCAACTCCACCTGGCTGTCCACAGAATATCCTCAGCATTGAAACTTCTAAGTACCTCTACCCAACTGTGGCTGGTAAGGTCGTTGGGCAGCTTCACCTTTTCTATACATGAGTTTACGAGATCTACCTGCTGGGCTAAGGTTTTTCGAACCATGTTCAACCTAAAGCATTTAAGGTGGCTTACAAACCAGATCAGCAGAAGGTTGAGGCTTGAGCGGAGAATCCCATGGTCTTTCTTCTTGAGGAAATTTAAGTTTCAGATCTGTTCAGCCAGTAGAGCTGGGATGTAAGATCTTCCCTCCAGAAATTGGGTCACCAGCTCTGTGACCCAGTAGTGAATATAGAAGGTCCCGATGGGGAACAGTATGGTGGCGAAGGTTGTCAAGATGAAAGCGTTCACCCTTATCTGTTTGTAAGTTTTGGGGTCCCCACATAGTATGTCCTTCCTATCCCCATTGTCCTCTCGGGTGATGAACCGGGCTTCCAAATCATCCATTCGTATGCAATATCCATTGCAGTCTGCTAGGGCTTTGTTGACTGCTGTTTTACGGATGCTTAATAATCATGCTGAAGGTACTGGCTGGCCCGGCCTTGAGGTCTGGCATATAGATTTGATCGGTTAGTGCTGGAGCCTGTAGCAACTGGGTGTACTCTTCCAGGGTAAGGGTGATCTCATGCAGCCCGATAAAGAAAGCAGCGGGCTCGATTTCCCATAATTGGAGCATGGCCCGGACTAAAGGCAATTTCACCTCTATCCTTGTCAGTGAGAGGACGAGGCCGATCTTTTGCTGGATGAAGGCCTGCTCCTCTGGGTTGTACAAAGTAAACCAATGGTCCAGTACCAATTTTGGGTCCAAAGGTTTGTACACCCGAATTTCTTTGCAGAGGAGACGGTCGACTGCGGTGCTAGCCATCTATTTACAATAAGAAATCGCCTAATTACAAACAAGACTATGAAAGCATTACAGGGAAATAAATTCGAACTCCATGAACAAAACAACAAACCATTACATCGTCATTCAATTGTCAACCCCTTATGATGTCATGTATGCAAGTAGGTTGGTTCTAACTGGTTCCCGAGCTCTATGGCCTCCAGCATTCTCGAAGAAATGGATCTCAGGCCATATCGAAGCATAGGGTGGGGTAGCCTAATCGGTCCCGAACGGTGAATCAACTCACTTCGCCTGAAACCTACACAATGGCTCCCCGTCTTAGGTTTCTAGGACGGTCCGGGTTCGACCGCATCTACTTACACAAACATATGTACGCATGCAAAACCCCCATAGCAAAGAAACTAGAATCTAACTAATTCCTGAAAAGTTAGTAACAGAATAATAATTGAAGCACATTTAAAGAGAACAATTCGAAGATTCAGGTGGCTTAGCCTATTGGCATGGGTCCCTAGCGGAGTCGCCATCCTGTTGAGTCTAATTTTTTTGCATTCCCATTCCTAATCCGATCTAGACTAGACCCTATGCTCATCTAATGTAGATCCTCGACTTGAGTTAGGAATTTCGTTTGATTTTTGGAGTCGCCACCCAACTGTTGTTGGGAAATATTGAATTAAGACTAAAGGAGCGGATTAGTCTTAATTTGGACCACTAGTCGTCGTTATTTCCTCTTCTCGTTTTTGAAAAGAGGAAAAGGAAAAACCAAAGTTTCTAAGTCCGGAGGCTAACCTATTAAAACCTTTACAGTTACCACCTAATTTCCTAAAATTGTTCCCATCTAGAAATGTGTTTTATTGTGTTTCTGTTACTTTTTATTATGTTTTTTATTATTCTAAGAAAATGATTTTTTTATTTCATTTTTTATAAGTTGAACCAAATGGGTGCCTACGTACCTACTAGTCAGGATCAAACAAGGCATAGTTCGCTTTTCTGAAAACTTTAAGTTTGTTTGTGAATTTTAATTTTAAAAATCTCTTTTGATTTATGTTTTTTTTACCATTTTTGGGATTTTTTTCTAAAAATTTAAACTTAAGCTTAATAATTTCATTTTTGAAAATAATTTTTAGGGAAAACATCAATTTTTGGATTTATTTTGAGAAAATGGTTTTTCTAAGTGCCAAAACTCATTTTTTTGAATTTTTATGAATCTTCATGATTTTTATTATTTTTTATGATTTTTATGATTTTTTTATAATTTTTGTGCATTTTTTTTTTAATTTTATCCTAATTTATTATCTATCCTATTTTAAAATCTAAAGTTTTATTGTTATTTTCCTAATATTTTTATTATTATTCTCTACATTTTTATTATTTTTTATTTTTTATTATTTTACTACATTATTAAATCCTAAAAATCTAATTTCTAACATTTTCCTATTTATAGAAAATATAAATAAAACATAAATAAATAAAAAAATAAATAACAAATTAATAAATAAGCAACAAATAATAAATAAAATTGGAATAAAAATAAATAAATAAATAAATCCGAAAAATCCAACTTACCTGGATCTGGGTCGGTGCGCAGGTCGGGTCGGATTGGTCGGATGCGGCGGCGGAGGATGCTCGTTCACGGCGTTTCGGTGGTCTTTCGTCGCGGGTGAGGTGTCGAATCCTAGCTTCTTGAGGGTGCTGAATCCAATGGTGGCGGTGGTTTGCTCCCAGATCGTCTCCTGGTGGTAGTTCAACTCCGGTCGGTGATCGCGATTTTTGTTCTCCTCCGGTGCTCTTCGATTTGCTCTCTTTTCTCACTTTCTCTCAATTCTGATCCGTGTGTTGGCTTCCTCCCTTCCTCTATTTATAAGCGTTCAAAATCGAGCTAGATAAGCTCGGCTTTCCGCCGATCGAAGCAAATCAGATCGACGGTTAAATAAACCAACTCCGATTCGTGAAAATCCTTTGATTTGTTGAGATTTGATTCCAATTGGATGATGTTTATCTCAATTATGTTGAAGATCTGTTGGATTTGTGCAAAAAATTGGATCGAAACGGCCAAAATGCGAATTTTTTCTTCCACCGGCGATCTCGGGCCCGAGGTAGAAGACGATCACGCGCCCGGTGCGTGTGCTCCCTCCAGCCAATCGGATGCTGCCACGTGTCCTGGATAAGTGAAAAAATTGCAAAACGCGGAAACTACTCCTCCCACGATTCGGACCCGCGACCAAGCCCCTCATGCGCGCACCTTAGCCCGTGGTCCGGACCAGCTAAGCTAGCCCACTTTCCTGATTTTTCTAATTTCGCAAATTGCATATATGCAATGCGATTTTTTTATTTTTTGTATTTTTTGAAATTTCAAAAATTTGTCAAAATTATTTATTATTTATTATTGCCATTTCTGAAATCATTTTTCAAAATTGATGTTTTTTCCTATTTATTTTTATTTGTTTGAATATTTTTAATTATTTTTGCTAAATTAGGGAAAAATTGGAAAAAATTAAAAATTGATTATTATTGATTATTATTCATTCTTAGGGCAAAAATGGTATGTTTACAAACCTCCTCCATGAGACTCCCTCACTAGTAATTCTCTTAAAGAACAAATTGGAATGCATAGTTTACTCTCCCTAAACAAGAATCCTTCATGTTTATAAAATTTACTATGCCCACGCTTCTCACAATGCACATACTCCTCACAAAAATCTCGATTAGCAGCATACAATTCCTTAATGTGCTAAAAACCAAGCAATCTAGAACTAAGAGTAGAGATAAGAGTATACCTTCTAGAAAGTGCATCAGCAACGACATTCTCTTTACCTTGCTTGTAGTGGATGACATATAGAAATGTTTTGATGAACTCTACCCAACGAGCATGCCTTTTGTTCAGCTTGTGTTGCCCCTTCAAGTACTTCAAGGATTCATGATCAGTGTGGATCACGAACTCTTTTGGCCAAAGATAGTGTTGCCAAGTCTCCAGGGCTCGAACCAATGCATATAACTCCTTGTCATAAGTAGGGTAGTTCAAGGTTGCCCCACTTAGCTTCTCGCTAAAGAATGCAATTGGTCTTCTCTCCTGCATGAGCACTGCTCCAATACCTAATCCTGAAGCATCACACTCAATTTCAAACGTTTTAGCAAAGTCAGGTAAAGCAAGTAATGGCGCTTGAGTTAGCTTATTTTTAAGCGTCTGAAAGGCCTTCTCTTGTTGCTTTCCCCATCTGAACCCCACGTTCTTCTTAATTACCTCAATAAGTGGTGCTGCAATGGTACTGAAATCCTTCACAAATCTCTTGTAAAAACTCGCTAGTCCATGGAAACTCCGCACATTACTTACAGTAGTTGGACTAGGCCATTCTTGGATCGCACGAATCTTTTCTTCATCAACCTGTATTCCCTGTGCACTAACAACAAAACCAAGAAACACAAGTTTGTCTGTGCAAAAAGTGCACTTCTTGAGGTTAGCGTATAATTGCTCCTTTCGAAGAACTTCTAAAACATCCCTCAAGTGAGATATATGGTCCTCCAAACTCTTGCTATAAATGAGAATATCATCAAAATAGACAACCACAAATTTGCCAATAAAAGTCCTCAAAACATGGTTCATAAGTCTCATAAAAGTACTAGGTGCATTAGTTAAACCGAAAGGCATTACTAACCACTCATACAATCCATATTTTGTTTTGAATGCGGTTTTACATTCATCACCTTCTTTCATTCTAATTTGGTGATATCCACTTTTCAGATCAATTTTGGAAAAGACACTAGACCCATGTAACTCATCTAACATGTCAGCTAAGCGAGGAATGTGATGACGATACTTTACCGTGATGTTGTTGATGGCGCGGCAGTCAACACACATTCTCCATGACCCATCCTTCTTAGGCACCAAAATCACAGGCACTACGCATGGACTCATGGTTTCCCTTACGTACCCCTTCTCCATTAATTCATAGACCTACCTTTGGAGTTCCTTTGTCTCCTCCGGATTGCTCCTATAAGCTGGCTTGTTTGGAATCGATGCTCCGGGTACAAGGTCAATCTAGTGCTCAATACCACGAATAGGTGGTAATCCCTTTGGAATCTCCTTAGGGAAGACATCTTCAAAGCCCTGCACAATAGACACAACCACACTAGACAAAGAGTTAGATAGTTCGTTAGTAGTCAAACATGTTTCTTTAAAAACCAACAACAACATAGGTTGCTTCATCACTAACGCTCTCCTCAATACACTTGCTCTTGCCACACAACTCTCCTTTTGCAAGGCTACACTCTCCTTTTCACTCACCACCAAAGTTGATCCCCCTTCAACTTGGTCTCTCACATTCTTTCTAGCCTTTCTCTCTTTTTCCTTTTGATATTGACTTTTGTATTCCTTTTCTTTCTCATTGTCTTTTGCTCTCTCACTCTCCCTCTGTTTTTCACTCACCTTATGTTTAGCAAAAGACTGTTGTAGCTACAACTAATCCTCATACACCTGTTTAGGTGTTAACGGTTTAAGATTAAAGCTTTTCCCCAGGTGAACAAGCGTATACTTGTTAAAAAAGCCATCATGAACAACCTTCCTATCAAATTGCCATAGCCTTCCCAACAACACATGACACGCTTGCATTGGCACTACATCACATAACACCTTATCCTCATACCTACCAACCCGAAAACCAATCAAGGCTTGCTTACTCACCTTAGTCTCACCACTATCATTCAACCACTGCAATTTATATGGACTAGGGTGTTTAATAGTCTTGAGTCCCAACCTCTCGACAATAAAATTACTTACCACATTGGTGCAACTTCCTCCATCAATGATCAAACTGCAAATATGATCTCCTAAATAATAACCAGTATGAAATATATTCTCTCTTTACACCTCCTCTTCTTCCTTCACTTGCACATTCAAAGCTCGCTTCACTATTGCCACTAACCTCCCCATTGCAGGCTCCTCATCATCACTAGCTTCCTCTAATGGAGGCATATCATCTTCCTCACTATCCCCCTCAATCTCATACTCACCATCATCACGCAAAATCATAACACGCCTATTTGGACATTGACTAGCAATATGGCCTCTACCTTGGCATTTAAAACATCTAATGTCACAATTTCTAGAAGTAGAAGAATCAGGGTTACCTTGGTTACTAGGAGTAGAACCTGCTTGTCTCAGCTCTCCTTTTGGTTTGGTAGGTAAAGGCTTTTCTTCCTTCTTCCATTGGTTAGTCTTCTAGGTGGATGAACCAGTAACCTGCTGAAACCGTGCATTACTACTACCTTTCTGCCTGTGTTGGTTCTCAAACTTTATAGCCATATGAACCATATCCTCTAATTCTACATATGCTGCAATTCAACAACATTTTGAATTTCTCTATTTAATCCAGCAAGAAATCTAGCCATGGTAGCCTCTCTATCTTCCTCTACATTCGCCCTGATCATCGTAACTTCCATCTCCTTGAAATACTCATCCACACTTCGGCTTCCTTGCCTAAGAGTTTGCAATTTGTTGTGCAATTCACGATAGTAATACGCAGGCACAAACCGCTTCTTCATCACCCTTTCCATCTCTTCCCACGACTCAATAGGTGGTTTGCCATTCCTTCTTCTATTCAACATTAGTTGATCCCACCACACTATGGCATAATCCGAAAATTCAATGGCAGCAGGTTTCACTTTCTTTCTCCCACTATAGTTATGACAATCAAACACCATCTCTACCTTCTTCTCCCACTCTAAGTACGCCTCGGGATCATTCTTCCCTTGAAAAAGGAGGAATCTCCATCTTTATACTACTTAATTGATTATCCTCTCTATTCTTATCTCCTCTATCTTCCCAATCCCTAGTTCCTCTATTCCGACCACTATAACCTCTATAACTCCCGATAGAAGTCTCATCAAAGTCATCACCCGACATTTCATCTCCACCCCTTTGTACTCTCCTAGAACGACTCTCCCTCTAACGCCCTTGGAAGACGTTTGTAGATTGCTCTAGTCTTTGCTCTACCGTCTCATGAATTTGTTCCATTGCCTCTTGAAACATTCTCTTCATCTCACCCCTCAACGCCTCAATCACTAACCTAGCATCAAACCTTCCCCTCTCACTTTCAGGAGAATGTTGCCTCAACATAGTTCCTGCAGAAAAGATTAGTACTAACACAAATATATATATGATTAAACCTCACGATACACTACCTTAAGTGTTTCGCTCAAATGATGATATCACACAGTCACTCGTGTATTCTCACAAACAATGATGATATCAACTCGCCAATTCCTCTTCTCAATTCTCTTAGAACTAACCCAAACTACACTAATTTCCTTCCGTAGAATTCAAAACAACTCTAAGGTTCGTAAATTTCCTCTTTTTCTTTCCAATTTTTTTTTTTTTTTATCTTTGTTATTGCTCTTGATCACGCTCTTTTTTTGTGTCGTGATTCTTCTTCTTTTTTTTTTTTGGTAAAAAAATTGAATAGTAGGTACTACACTTTCAATAGACAATTAATACTATGAAATTGAATATATGAACAATTGATATGAACGATTGGAGTTAGGGTTTTGATGTTACCTTCCTCAAACCAAACTGATGTTTTAACAAACCTAGGCTCTGATACCAAACTGATGCGAGATTGGTTTGATCGAATTCCTAACTGATACGAACCACGCCAACGTGTGACGAAACCCAATACCAATACGTTCGGAATTCGTTACCTAAGATGCCAAACACCCTCAAGTGGAAACCGTGACCCGTTGTCTATAAGCGAGACAAGAACCTTGGTATAATATGAAGACGCCACAATCGGGATGAAAGACCAATTGATAAGTCGGGATGAACGCCACGGAAATAAAATCCGATAAGTTCTAGGTTAGTTCTTTAAAGAACCAAGAGAGGAATTCTCTCAAAAGTGTTTTCAAACTTTCAATTTTGTATGTTTTATATTCTAACCCTAGGAGCTTTATATTAGGATTTACAATTCGTAACAATAAAGCCCAAAATGACATAACTTAGATAAGTTGCGTAAAAAATCAACAAAACAAACATGTAGGCCGATGGTGTAGACATGAAGGCCGACGGCCTTGGAGCCGGTGTTGAAAATATACACTACCGGCGTTGGAGATGTACACGACCGTGTACTTCTAGTCGTGTATCTTTCTGTGGAAATCTTGACAACATACACGGCCGTGCCTTTGACCCGTGTATACGACCGTGTATGATTCTGTATAACCTCCAAACTTCTACACGGCCGTGCCTTGTAAAGACACACCCTCTTCACCTCGTATCCGGTATGACTTCTACAAGAGCAAAGGCATTCCCATGGTTGTTCCAATCCTTTCCAACTTCATGATTGCTCCAATCCTTTCCAACTTCATGGACATCCTTTATCAACCCGTTAAGTGCTTCCTTAAATCGTTTTGCTCGAGTTCTTGTGATAGGTCCAGGTGGCACTTCAAGAGGATCCACATTCCATCTTCTGGCTTGGCTCCCATCATGGTTCTCATCATGAAAGGCAACTAGGCTCTCTCCCTAGTAATATTGAGAATAATCCAAGGGAATAGGCGAATGCCATAACCTTGAGGAGTGGGAAGGAACTACGAATTGAAAAGGACGTTGAGCAAAAGAAAGAAGATAGTAAATCTTTTGTGAAGGAGAAGGTGGAATCTGAGAAGAAAGAACTTGAAAAGAAATCACCACAAGTTGTTAAAGAGTATGTGCCAAAAATTCTATATCCAGCTTGCCTCAGTCAAAACAAAGACAAGGAGCAGTTTAGTAAATTCCTTGAACTTTTCAAACAACTGCATATTAATATTCCATTTGTTAAAGCGCTTTCACAGATGCCAAAATATGCTAAGTTCCTAAAGGAACTCTTATCTAACAAGCAGAAGTTGGAGGATGTTTCTACAGTAGAAGTTGGAGAAAATTGCTCATCAATCATTTAAAACAAACTTCCTCTAAAGCTAAAGGATCCAAGCAGTTTTACAATTTCATGTTTAATCGATGATATTTCAGTTGATGAAGCCCTAACTGATCATGAGGCAAGTGTTAATTTGATGCCATACTCTTTCTTCAAGAAATTAGAGTTAGTTGACCCAACACCTATAAGAAAGAGTCTGCAGCTTGCTGACCGATCCGTGAAAATCCTAAGGGGATCATTGAAGATGTCCTGGTAAAGGTAAGAAACTTCATATACCCTGTTAATTTTGTGATTCTAGACATGGATGAGTATGTGGATATGCCCTTAATCCTCAAAAGACCATTCCTTACCACTGCTAGGATAGTGATTGATGTGAAGGAAGGCAAGCTTATATTGAGAATAAGAGATGAAGAGTTGGTGATTAAGATAACTGTAGCCATGAAACACTCCATGTTTGTTGGTGATTCATGCTATTTTGTCGATGTTGTTGATTCCTTAATAGATGAGCATATTGAAGAGATCCTATGTAAGGATGAGTTAGAACTAAGCTTGATACGGGGAGAGGAGAAAGACATGAACAACCCAGAGGTTGAGGCATTCACTAAGCAGTTTAATGCTATAGAAGAAGTTACACCTTAGAGAAATAAGTGGAGAAGGCAAGCATATGATAATATGAATATATATAAAGAGAAGACAAAGAAATATCATTATATGTACATCCGCCATCTAAAGGAGTTCAAGGAAGGGGATCAAGTACTTTTGTTTAATTCTTAGTTGAAACTTTTTCTTGAAAAATTGAAACTAAGATGGTTTGGTCCTTTTATAGTCAAGAAGGTCTTCCCACATGGTGCAGTGGAGCTCAAACACTTAGAGCATGATGATTTCAAAGTGAATGGCCATGGACTGAAGCTATACATGAGAGATGGAAGATAACATGAATATTAAGAGGAGTCTATACTCCAATTACTAGATATTTAGCTAAATAAAGTGAAGGATATCGAGCCAACGACATTAAAAAAGTGTGCTTCTTGGGAGGCAACTCATGACTAATCTAGGTATGTTAAGTTCTTTTTGTTTCATTTTTATTTTACTATCCTAAGTCTTTCTTGCTAAAAAAATTGCAAATTCATGGGGGAGTAAGTAAGCTTACTTAAAGGGAATGAGAGTTAGCTCTTAATTGTGGGGAAGCATTAATGACAAGTAAGAAAATTCAAGCTTTACTTCTCAAGTGTACCTAATAAGTTATTTTCCTGCTCTTTCACTTATGTCAAGGTGCATACTGAACAAACACATTGATCAAATAGTTTGGAAAACTTTTACTTGATTTTTGTACACTTTTTAAGCATTTGTACAACCTTGAGCACAAGTAGTGCTCAAAGTAGTGCACATATGAAGATGAGCTTCTAGACACTTTTTAGAGCCCTATACCACCTCGAGCATGGCCGTATAGAAGTCGAGGTAGAGTTTCCATGTATATATATTTGTGTTTTCCTTTCACCCTCATTCTTTCTTTTATTTTTGTCCTTATTCTATTTTTTATATATGATTTGTAACTAATTGAGCTCCTTTATGGGAAGATTCTCCACTTGAATCTGCTGAATGTTCCATTCCTCAAACTAGAATAGGCTAACTCTTATTTTAATTTTTTATTTTATTTTTTAGTTTGCTTTTCTTTTTTTAGGTTTGATGATGAACAACTTTTGCTTTGCTCAAACTTGAAAATGCTAACAATCGGGGAAGTCTTTAGTGTCCTTTTTCTTTTTTCTCTTAATTTTTCTCTTATCTCTTTTCTTTTTCCTATGTGCACTTACTTTAGAAAGACATTAGGGAAAATGTCTTAAATAAGTGTTGGGAAGGGATATAAAGATAGAATAAATTAGGTTCTTAATTATTTATCTACCTTATGCTCTTATTGATAAAATTTTCCCTAATTACAATAAGTTTGCAATTGAACTTTAATCTTGATTGTCTATTATTGAAAAGTGGAAATCTTGAAATTATACTCATTAAAATGTAAAAGCAGCATTCTTGTACAAACAAATCTAAAAATATTGACTTTGGGTGCCTTACTCATATATTTTTGGGCTTGGTATACTTAGTTAGAGTTTTAGGATGAAATCCAAGTGGGGTAAATCTATTTTTTGTTTAATAGACAAATTTAGAATTATGAAATAAATGAAAATTCTTAGTTTCAAGTGAATTAGTTGTGTTTTTAAGCTCATTAGCTAGTATATTTAATATTCAATTATTTTGAGAGCTCTTTCAACCTTTTGTGAGAAGGGCATGTGAAATTGTTAACTTGGTAATTCTTCTTGAAACGATATCTTTGAAAATAAGAAATATCATTATGAATCCCTATGTGTTAAGGTAAGGGAGGTTCGAATGGGTCCCTTTAAAACCTAGTCACTTAAAGTCGTATGTACTGGGATCGATCTACTAATGAACTTACCATAACTTTAAGGTATATTAGAAAAAAAAAAAAAAGAAAGGACAAGTTTATCAAGTCTTGTAACTCGAGTAAATAAGCCTGTAGGGACACTCTCCATTAAGGGAATAACGTCTGTTAACTTGAGTGATGAGCTCGAGATTATTAATTGAAAGCTTGCTATATGGGTTACTTGGTTCTGTCCCATTACTTATATAAAAAAAAAATTAATAAGACATGAAAGAAAAAGGAAAACAATCCAGGGGAATAATAGATGCCATATACTTTCACTTCTTGTTGTTGTTCTTTGAAAAATAATTGAATATTTTATATACTTTTTGGTAAGTGCTGAAATGCAACTAAGCAACTTAGGATTTGTTTGATTTATTATTTCCTTAATAACTTTGAAAGCAGTTGCTAAACGGTAATTTGAAAAGTTTAATTATTGTATTCCAGGTACACATAAAATTATGGTAGGTTTGAGCAATATGTACTAATGAGTCATTAAAATTAATTGAGTAAAGAATATTGCTTGTGAATTGAAGTTTACAATGAGTATGATTGATGATAGGGTTTTTCTCTTGTCCTTATTTTATTTGCTTAAAGACAAGCAAACGACTAAGTGTAGAGAAGTTTGATAAGTTTTAAAAGAACCTACAAGGGTTTATTATAAATCTAAAGGGAGAAATCGTTGGAGCATCATTGGAAATCACAAAAAGGTCTACAAAGGTTTATTCTTTTCATCATAAATTCTTATTACTTCTCTAGATTTTTCGTGCTTATTGTAAATTGTACGGAGAAGTAGATTTATATTCCCTGCATCTTGTAAAACTCTAAACCAGGTGATTAAATTGTTTATTGATTAATGAAAAGTTTATGCCTTTGTATCTATTCATATATTTTAACTCCTATATGATTAATTCATTTGTGCAAATTAATTGTATATTTGATTCTTGTTAGATAGAGAGAGGTCTTATCTAATAGGATAGATTTTCATTAATAGAAAAATTGCATGTGTTACCTCGAGGTAGGAAAACTTCAATTTTCTACACAAAGATTAAATCTTTATTTGGGAATTATGAACTTAATGAAATCTTATAGGGTGATAGTGAGGGAGGGGTTTCCACTATTCTATATAAGGTTATTGATTAATTAACTCGAGAGAGTAATTAGTTTAATTGAGAATTCCTGCAATATAAAGTATAAACAATTTATTAATCAATACCTTATGATAAGAAAGCCAGGGTTTAAAGTGAATCAAGATGAAGAGTATGTTTTTGTGATTGAATTTATTTATTAAAGAGATTATAATTAATCTTAAGGTTTTTATTTTAGTTAATTAGTAATTTAGTTTATTAATCTCACATTAAGATTTAGACTAGATAGTAGAAAAATGGTAATACTAGTATTTGTTTTTAAGATCCTTGAAGATGACACCCGTTGTAATCTATACTGCATTAGATAGGTACATTTGCCTATCTAGATCATTAGATTTCTTTAGGTTTATAAATTTATAATTTGATACAATTGGAAAAATGACCCATCATAATAAAATACACATGTTTTCCAAAAGTAGGCCTTATTCAGGTCCTATAGCAACACGAGCTGCAATTTTACTAATTTAGATTAAACAATCCATCAATATTCTAACATAATCAATAGGAGAAATCCATCCTATCTCTCAAAACCTTGCTCCTTATCCCAAAATTTTTGCGATGAGATATACTTACTTTAGTATTGCGTCTATTTGATAAATTCACATAGTTGCCACCTGCATCATACAATCTATAGGGGGGGGTAAGCTATTATCACTTAGTGATAGGAGTGCAATACTCTCAATACCTCACATTTACAAACAAATCAAGCAAGTTTTCAATTATATGCTATACATGATCATTCATATGCAATGCAACAACACACGCGACCTTTCAATAATTAACGTGAAGTCTAGGGTTTAATGCCCCCTTGACCTTAAGTTGGGGATTCTCATTTATCATTAGTGCTTGAGTATCCCATATTGTTTATTTTCCATCTTATCTCTTTATTATCAGTTGTCTTAGCACTTAAAGTTTTAAGCTCTAGGTGTTATTCGGTACACTGAGCACATACCCTTAAAGACATGCAAGACTTTCCTATTCGATTCCATCAAAGACCTGACAATCCCCCTTAGTTACGTAGTTCATCGATAGTGGAATAGTAATCCCTACATGATTACTTCTTGTGTATCCTATAGCAACGATGACCTTTAATCACAATGCAATGTACCATATAATGCACAATGAATTTTATTTAAGTTATAATAATTAGTTTATTATTTCAAGGTGATTACACAAGGTATAATCATACATCAACACCAAAATACAAAAAATAGCATATATTTACAATCATAGAATGGCATGCTTAAAATCACATTGTAAAAATTCAAATTTAAATAACACAGATAATTTGTGCAATAATATTAATAACAAAATAATATATATGTATAAATATATTTGCATCATATTTATATATCTATATATAATTGTATATATAT
This sequence comes from Laguncularia racemosa, assembly GCA_037954665.1. Lineage (NCBI taxonomy): Eukaryota > Viridiplantae > Streptophyta > Magnoliopsida > Myrtales > Combretaceae > Laguncularia > Laguncularia racemosa. The sequence continues at coordinate 311,904 of JBBMOL010000312.1, read as the reverse complement.
GCAAGTCTGATCGAACCACTTCTTCCTTTCCTTCTCCCCATCAAGCTCATCTTCTCCCTTACTTGCATACATTATCACACATGACTCCACGCATGGCTCGGACACATTAGCACACATGAGCACACACGACACGAACATAGGCCACACAACACAGTCTCTTGGCACCACTAGCGATACACACATTGTGCACATTCTTGTAACTACATGCACTTTCCAGAAAACTTGCACGTACCCTAGATGTACTAGCACCCATCTACACAACACACATTCCTTCATGCACCATCATACACACTCCTTCAACCATAAGCACACACATACCCTTCATGCACCAGTGCATACACTCCTTTACGTACCGATATAGACACTCCTTCAAGCACTAGCGCACACACCCCTTCACACACTAGCGCATGCAATCCTTCATGCACTAACGGGCCTCTTGTACATACACCACTCCATACGACAATACAACACCAACATGTATAAGATGAATACTAACAATCTATTTTATATGCAATTACCTATTGATAATCACCCTTTTACATCCACTATTTCATTAGTAGTGAAGACACAGTCTAAAGAGTGAAGACCATCCTTTCTAGTACTACACCACATTAGAGGATATAGATCACGTCTCATGCTTGAGATAACATGGATGTTGACTATGAGGCTAGCAGAATGCTTTACACAAACCGAGTGCCAAAAAAAGCTAAGGACTTCCATGAGGATTATTAAATATTACTGTCACCTCACCAATTTACTCTAGTATATGGCTATATAACAATAACACCATAGGGCCAATTTCCAGGCTCCCGAAAATCATCAATTACTAAGTGAATCAGAACACATGCAGGAAACATAACATCAATAAATCCAATGTCAAAAAGAGACTAGATAATAGAATATTCCCACACATCACTCATGCTCAATCACACCACATGACCTACAAACACATGCAACCCATCACCAATTCTTATATACATGCGAAATTCGGCCACGACAATTTCAAGCAAAATTCACAACAACAAGTATATAAACACGAATACACAGTTATACTACACATTACATCACAAACAAGCAGTATATCATGAAGTTCCCACTTACTTGGGTCTCATTTTTCTTTAAGGAGCGAAATAGTTCTCAAGTACTCGCGAATGATCAAATTCTTCTTCTAAAATACAAGAAAATAGCACTGTTACTTACTACTCGTGCTAATATCATTTTATCTTTTATATTTCTAGTGATTTCAACTATTTTCTAACTTAAAAACTTGTTTTAACATGTTAAATTTTAAGAGTGAAAAATTTTCATACAGATATAGTTTAGTCTTGTAGGGCTCACCTCAAGTTCTACACAAGTAGTTCCAGATCGAAATTCAGACAACGTACGTGTAATTTATAGTAATTTTTCTTTTTCTTTTCCTTTTTTTTCATCTTTTTCTCTTTTTTATTCTCTTATGCTCTCATGTTTTCCTTCACTCGACAATCGATGGATGATTTGATAGAGAAACTGAGGAAGTGACATTTCTAGAGGTTAATTATTGAGGGCTTTATATATAAAGTAATTTTTGAATTTTTGGGTTCATTCGTTGCATGCAATAATTTACTTAAGGATAATAATTTTTGAGTTTTATCATGAAATTTTACAACTAAACTAAATGAATTTTTTTTAGTGTAAATATTTATTCAAAATTTTTATTTAACTATCATAAACTTATGATTTTAATTAATTTTATCATTTATTTTGAAATTTTGCGTAGTTTGCTTTTTAAATTGTTATTTCTTTTAATTTAAATTATAGGGTTATATATAAGGTTTTTAAAATAATTTATAGGCTAATTTGGTGTTAACTTTTTAAAAAATTTTAGGTTTTTACAATTACACTTCTTAAAAGTTCCACAAGTACATACACGAACAACATTGATATTACTCAATTCATCCCATAGTTTCTTCAATTTGTTGTAATATATTGTAACATTAGAACCTCTTTGTTTAATATTCACAATTTCATATTGAAGCTAGAACAATAGAGGTTCATTCGTAATTCCAAACCTTTCGGTAATATCATTCCATAGTTCTTTTGTAGATTTAGCCTACGTAAAACCTCCAAATAACTCCAATTATAGAATTCAAAAGCTAACACTATATCATGTAATCAATTATAGTTTAACGATGTATTTCATTAGAATCCTTTTTAAGTTTAATGTAAGAACCATCTATAAAACCTAATTTGGCTTTACCACCCAATGCTAACTTGATAAATCTACTCCAAATGAGAAAATTAGTACCATTAAGCACCACATTAGTTATCATAGTTCCTAGATTATTTGAGCTTGAGGGATACAAAGTATCATTATAAGTTGGATCAAAATTAAAGCTCAAATTCGCCATCATGACAGAACAACAAGCAAAGATTAATAGATACATGAGACTTGGAAATTTGATTAAAAAATGCTATGATACCATGATGAATTTTGCCACTGAATTAGCCTTGTGGACAAAGTGCATAGTAAAATAAGAGGAAAAGAGAGAGAGAAAGATGGAAGAATGTGTAATCTACTGTAATTTGTTATGTTGGTTACAAATTATATAAAATAAAGTATTTATACCTAACATAATAGAACACATGCTATAAATAAAATATATACAAATATATCACACTATATTTAACAAGTAATGTGTGTAAAAGAAGACTTCAAATGTCTTTCTTCTGATACGTGGTAAAGCTGTCACCCATAGTGCTAATCCAGCAAGCAAAGCTGTTTCTTCTGCAACATTTGATTCTCCTATTTTCAACCACTTTATCATCTACATTGAATGGGAACAAAAATTATCTAGTTATGGATCGATGGAACAGTGAAGCAGATTTGCAAACTACTTGACATTGGTTCATTATTAGTCAAGCTCGATATGTATACACTTGCAGTGTAGCTCAAGCTTAGAGTTCTAGTTAGTTCAATCAAAGTAAACTGGATTTAAGCTTCATTATAAACTTAATAAAAAGTGATTTTTAGAAGGGGATTGATTCTCTTAAATAAAAAATATGCTCCTATTAGATTGTAATTTCTTTGAATTTTTTATTATGGATAAAATTGCATTCTCGTGGACCTCAAGAAGAAAAAGATAAACAAAATATTGTAGGTTCATATGGAATATTATCAATTACCTCAGACATATTATTAGTAGCATAGACAATACAACAAAGGCCATGAGTCATCAAGAGAGTCATTGTAATGTGACCTAACCATATATGGTACTTGATGCTTGCTTCCGAGGTTAGGCCAAAGATTGGTAACACCGACGATGCATGTGTCACTGTATAAAACAAAAATGCTAGACATACGCTCCCGACATGACCTAGGATTAATCCAGAATGTTCTAATTTTGCTTTCCACCTGCCAATAGCAAGTACTGTTACACCAGTGTCGGATGAAATTAGAAATATATTTCTTAAATTTGCATTTAGCTGTGTGAGCACTAAACTTGTATACCAATGTGCATATTATTATTGGCTTTGAGTCTTTTAAAAGTGGCATCTCAGTTGTGAACTTAGAATCTGTTTTTGGACCGTCTTAAGCAATTATTAGCACTAAATCAAAGTTCCAGAAAACCTTGGGATTCAAAGTAATAACCGTGAAGGATTTACTAAATCAAATGTAATTGATAAATCTTATATTTTTAGTAAGTTAAAGTGTAATTTAATTGGGAATCAACCATTATTTTCCATTGAGTCCTAAACATGTTAAAACAGTCAATTTACTAATTTACTTCAAAACATGCTTTGATAGTACCTCATTTATTTATTTATTTATCTACATGGCATGTCACATATCATTTTTATTAGAACATTTTTTCAAGTGATATATTAAAAGAAAACAATTGATGAAAAGTGTGATTTACGTGTGACTCACTTTTCCTTATACATTGAAAATTCAGTAATAATTGTATTTATTTTTAGTATAATTGGTCTTATTTATTCACTTATTTTTTTAATTAGCAAGTGCACATTCTTTCCAGTCATTTATTCGCTGACTTTCGGGGGAAGGAAAAAATTCTGTCCGCTGACTCGGGCCTATCGCAAAGGTCATGCCAGCTGTGAAAGACGAGTATCTCAATAAAATCATCTGTCACCCTCGTATTATTCTTATAAGCATTACACATTCGCACAACAGCCAGAGTGCATATGTTATTTATTTTTAATGGAATGATTAAGGAACAAATATACTCATTGAATATCGTAATTTAATGTCAAAGACCTTTCTAGTCCTAATGGTGTATGAAGGATGCTCTCTTAATTAAATTGGAGCAAGTTTGAAGATATATTTCTCATGAATGTGATATGCATTAATTAAAAACAAAAAAAAAAAATGATAAGACTTGTATTGTATGTCACACCATAAAAAAAAAAAAAAAGTTGGAAAAACATATTGTATGTACTTTCACAAAGATGTGTCCTAATAGAAACATGTGAAACTGTAAGATTTTTTATATAGTTTACATTACATTTCTTAAAATAGATAAAAGTTTAATGTGAGTTATTGCACACAATCTTAATAATTGTTTGTCCGATTACTCATTTGACCACGATATACGGCTCATTTAACTAGGAAGGTGATTTTCAAATCAATTAATGAGCAATATTTAAATAGTATACGAGAATTTTCATTTAATGGTAGGAAAATCCAAGACATATGCCACATTCGATGGATTTAAATCTTTTGACTCATTTTTCTTATTATTATGATCAGGTGACTTGAGGACATCAAAATGTCTGGCCGCTCGAGTTTGACCAATATTTAATGTTGGTGTACGTGGGTTTAATGTGTGGCAATATGTCTCTGTATTTGATGTGTATGAGACACATGGAACTCCACCTGGACCTCGTACGTGCCACCTATTATGGTGTTATTTGTTTTAAGATTCATATAATTAACCATAAGAAAAAGCGACAAGAAAGGCATGTTAATTAACGTCTTATTAGTTTACGAAGATGTCTTAATAAAATAACAATAATTTCGTCCATAAAAGGAAGACGAAATTTTTCTTTTTTCTTTTTTTTCTTTTTCTTTTTTCATGTTTATAACACAGATAATATATGTTTGCTTTTAATTGTAAATAGATAAGGTACATTCTTAAGTGATGTAAATTAAGGGTAAATTTTACTCACAATATATAATGCATATTAATTACATTATTAATATCCTATTATAATTTTGTTTGTTCTATCACAAATACATCCTCTATTTGCACATAAAAAAACATTCATCATCTATACATACTATGTACTCTATGGGTGGATCCAAGGGGGCCGAAGGGAAGCTTAGAAAGATTAATAGTTTAAAGTTAATTAAAAGGAAAAAAAATTCATTGTATGTATATTTTAAAGACTAAATATTTATAAAAACATTAGATATGGTTGAATGGTTAAGTACTTGAATTTGAAAGTTTGTGATCATGGGTTCAAATTCCAAAAAGAGTATTTTTTTTTCTTTTTCTAAGATGTATATATTTATTTTTGTTGTTTAAATAACATTTACTTTTATCCTTTTTTTATTTTCTATTCATAATAATTAATAATATTAAATTTAATTCATCATAAAATTATAATTAACTAAATTAATTCTCTTCAGTTATTATTTGCTTATTAAGTAAACATTTTTTTTATAAATAATTCTAATATTGACTTAAATAAGATAAATTTGACCCTTTGGTCGTATGATTCTATATTTGCCCCAGACTCTAACGTTTATCTTCTGTACATCCTTAATTATTTTGTCTTATTTTCTTTTCTTGTAATTCTTTGCTTTATTCTAAGCATAGTGTTAATGGGCAAAAATAAGAAAGCATTGAAAATTGTTTATTAGATCTATGTGGGTGGTTCTAAAATTTTTATTAGGATAGTTCATAGCATTGAATTAAGTTTTGAAATCATTATTATTTTAATCAAAATACATTGCATTTCATTTTTTTTTTCCAATGACATATTACATGACTAGAGAAAGGGAGATCCAAACCTATTCCATCCCACATAAAGAACCACTTAAGTTGAAATCAAGCTTAAGATTATAAGTTTGATTGAGTACGAGTAGAGTTTAAACTTCATACTTTATTATCTCAACTTAACTCATTTACAAACTTAATTCTAATTTTATCATTGTGACATGTATCAATAATTATTTGCTATATTTTTCATGATGTTATTTAATACATAAATTTGTTATTTTTATGGTGAATATAAGTATTTTGTTTAATGGAAAAAACTCCCCATTAAAGTGAAGAATGTTCATTAATCGTTAGGAAAGTGTTTTCTTTCTTTTTTTTTTTTTTGAACCTTTCTATATAATAAAGATTGTAAAATGAAAAAACGACAATACATGTTCATTTCATTTTATTCAATATATATATATTTTTTTCAAAAGAAGGAAACCAAGACCAGATAGCCCAGTAAGAAACAATCAAGCTCGACCACAATCACAATCCAGAGTAAAACAGTGTGCTCAAACCTCCAAATAGAAGATCATATACAGTGAGATTCAAACATTGAGTATTATGCACAAAAAGCGTCCAAACCTCAATCACTTAGGCCGACCCATACTCGCAAGTTACCAGCTAAAGCTAATAGACTCAAAATGCAAATTCTCAGCTAGACCAGAGGAGCAGATTGTTGCAACTTCATGTCTCATCTTCTTTGGACCACAAACAAGAACTCCGACACTTGATCCTTTGCACTCGAATAACATTCCTACACCATGGACATTAGGTTTAGTTGAATAGCTACTTGAGGCTTTCTGTAAAGATTATAACACAAAATACTTCTTCCGCCTATCTAGGCTATGCTATTGCTCATGATTGATATTATGAATCTCGCGTAATAGTGGTCGGCCTAAACTTAGTTAAATGTTTTATTTTTATTTTTTTTGAAAAAAAAGAAGACACTAAATCAAACATTACGAAATCTTTACGAATAATAAGGCATATACTAATAAAAAATGACTTACTCTTAAGATCTGGCCTTTGCCCAAAGTGCAAATTGGTTGCTTGGACTAAGGATTGTTGGGGGAGGCTCTCCGATTCCCTATCAGCATTGTATAATAACGAGCCTGGGGATTGTGTAGGTTTTGCTCCTTCCATGTGCTGAATCTTCTTTGCCTCTTTTGAATTATGTGATTTTGTCCAAAGAAAAGCTGCAGTCGCGGTGACACCAATTGACATGCACATAATTAAGATGTTTAGGACAGCCTGAGACGACCATGAGAAGTACTTTCTCGTATTGTGATCGATTGGGTAAATGTGGTAACGTGTAATAATTCCAATCAATAGGAGAAACATTACAAAAGAAGCTGATATGATACCACCAAGCCAGAGCCAACTATTGGGACCTAACACGGCTGAAAATGGTTGGTCGGCTGGGTGTGGCTTGAACCATAAAGTTTGTGTCTGTTTCTTGGACTCAACGTTGGGCTCTTGTTCCCTCGTCACATAAGCCTCAATGTGTAGGTTTAAATTGGACAAATCAGAGGGAGTTCCTGAGAACGGTAGCAAGAGTTCAAGCATGGTGAGCTCAGGGGAGTTTTTGAACGCACATATCAGCATGATTTGTGGTGTCTTGCCCTTCATTGTTGTGCTTATAAAGATGAGCTCTCGAATGATTGATATAAATGGAGTGATGCCACTGCCGCCGCTCACCATCACAAGCGTATCATGCCTGGGAAAAAACATTACATGTAATTTTAGTAAGCTACAAATCAAGTCATATGTTAAATCTTACATAGAGATTTATAACAAGCTACTCGAATTTTGGATTCATTGTCATTTTGGTATCTCAAGCTATGTGGATGCTTTGATTGAAATATATGTTTCAAATCAAAATGGAGAGGATCTGAGTCTATCTCTTTATCATAGTGCAAAATTAGATCATAGTAACTAGGGTATCGTCATGTTTTTTCAAATTAAACCTGAGAAAGTTTGTTGAAATTGGTCCATAGGGTCCTTCAACTGAGGCCTCGAGACGATCAATAGAGACTGGCGTTGAAAGTGTCTCGTAAAGCTTCTGACTCCATCTTCCCTCACTTTTGATGATCACACTTAGCCTCTCTGGTTCCAAATTACTGTTTGAGGAAATTGTGAATGGATGCCATTGAAGTTTGGATATACTTGGGATGTTTATGAACATAGTGCTTGTTGGATTATACTTTAAACCTGGTAAAAAATTTAAGACAAACGAAACATTAAAACACCTAACTTGCGACTTTTTATAACACCAAACCTTTAAATTTGCCTACACAATGCTTATAGAAGATTTCCAATCCACGTAGAACAAATTAAACTGCATATTGAACACACTGATGTGAAATAAAATTTTTTTTGATAAAACAATGCAGACTAACAAATTGATTCGTCTATTACCCCAATTGTTGAAACCTTATGCTATATGGTTCATTGAAAAAAAAAAAAATCATCAGGAGTTATATATCCTATCTATTGGAAACAAGAGTGAACAAAAATCTGACACATAATCCACCATCAAAGTAAAGTACTTCTAAAAAGTTTTGTAAAAAATGTCCCCTAAACTTTAGAAGATGTATGAATATTCTTTAAAATTTCGATCCTCCTACGTGTGGGTCGCCTTTCCCTGAGCTTGAACTATGTCAGAAAAACTATTGGTAACTAGTTACAAAAGCCCTTCTTTATCAAATTTTTGTTTATGGGTTCCTATGTGAATTTAAATGGCGATGTTGATAAAATAATCACCTGGGGTCTTGGAGAAGCTGAGCTCTACGGTGTTACATGGAAGTACTCGTGCTGAAACCAAACGAGTTCTTTGCCGTGATTGCAAAAACCGGAGGTAGCGATCAACAAGGAAGAGATAGAAACCAGGAAGTGCAATGAAAGCATAAGTGATGCCAACATGAAGTATGAAGAAGAACATGAACAGAATGTAACAATAGTGTGTGTAAAAGAAGACTTCAAACATCTTTCTTCTGATACGAGGTAATGTTGTCATCCATAATACTAATCCGGCAAGCAAAGATATTTCTCCTGCAACATTTGATATTCCTATTTTTGCCCACTTTATTATCTGCACTCCATGGAAACAAAATCATATTGTTATGAGTGGATACAATAGTCAAGCTAATTTGCAAACTACTTGATGTCAGTTCAATATTTGCTTACTCCTTAAGCCAAGCTTGGACTTTCAAATAATGAGTTCAATTAAAATTAGAAAGGGATTAAATTCTTTTAGATCAGAAGTCCATTCTGGTCATCATGTTGTAATTTCTTTGAATACTTAATTATCGAAAGGATTTCTTTCTCATGGGAAAAAAAAATAAATAAATAAAAAGGGCAGCAAAACATTATAGGTTGATATAGAATATCATCAATTACCTCAGACAGATTATCAGTAGCAGCCCAATAGACAATATAACAAAGGCCATGAGCTGTTAGGAGAGTCATCATAATGTGACCCAACCATATATGGTACTTGATGCTTGCTTCTGAGGTTAGGCCAAACATTGGTAGCAAAGACGATGCGCGTGCCACTGGATAAAATAAAAATGATATACATATGTTCCCAACAAGACCTAGGATTAATCCAGAATTTTCTAATTTTGCTTCCCACCTGCCAATAGTAAGCGTTGTTACACCAGGACAGCTTGAAAAATTAGAAAAATAATTCTTAAATTTCTATTTAGTTGTGTGAACATTGGAATTGTATGTCAATGTGCATATTGATTTTAAATCTTCTAAAAGTGTCATTCCTCTTGTAAGCTTTAACCTATTTTGACATCATCTTAACCTAATATTAGCACTAAATCGAAGTTCTAGGAAAGCTTAGGATTCAAAATGATAACCATGAAAGATTTAATAAATCAAATCATAATAGATAAATTTCACAATTTTGGTCAGTCAAGTGATTTGATTGGGAATCAACATTTAGTTTCGCTTGAGTCCTCAATATGTTAAAAGTGCCAATTTGATTATTCACTTTTAGAACATGCTTTTATGGTACTTTTCTTTTCACACGCTACAACGCATGTCATCTTTAGTAGACGCAACACCATTCTAAAACAATAGTTGAAACTTAAGTAATGCTGTTAAAGCTTAGAACTTAATTAAAATAGAAAAATGCCTAAAGATTCAAAGCTATTGGCACACATAATCTAATTACTAACTAGGAAGATATAGGAATTGTAGCTTACATTTTTACTCCTTGCTTAGCCACAGACTGCGGGGTGATTGCAGCGAAGATACGGCTAACGTAATTTGCGAATGACCATACCAAGAGTGCAATGAACATGACAAAGAAAGCTAGCTCTATAATTGACACAATTCCTAGAGGACCTTTTACTAGAATCGGTTGCCTCCATGATGCCAAATAGGGAGTCTTCTTCTTCTCATTCCTGTGTCAACAATAATTCAATGAAAATTAATCATCCATTTAAGAGAAATTTCACATACCATCCTTAAAATTTTTCATAATTACATAAAGCAGAAAGATTTTCGTAAATAAGCAATTTTTCCTCTATAAAAGGCATATGACCCCTTTTTATTTTTTATTGAGCCATCAACTAGATAAAAAAACCTCATGTAGACGTAATCATTTTGAAAGCATAAGTCCATGTAATTGGTAATGCTTATATAATGGTGTATATAGAAGTTGCCAATACCATCATTATAAGTAGTTTGTATTGTTATAAATAATGAGCAAATAATTTTCGCACATAAGGTGTAACATATTAAAATATATGTAATTTAAGAAAATTATCTAAAAAGTTGAATAGAAAATATTCAAAATGCAAATATCACCTAAAACTAACAATAGATTCTAAGAAAAACTGCGTACATAGTTATAAAATATACATATATATGAAAAATAAAATACTTGTAGAAAGAAAAATGAAATGATATAGTAAATCTTGGAATGGAATTGGAAACCATCATGTTCCTTTAGAAAAACTCCCTAGTAATGTTCATGAATTATGAGAAATTGCTCATTTTGCTTCAGTTGTTTCAAATTTTTATTTTAAAAAGTGGGCATTTGCAAGGATGATGTGAGAAAGAGAAAGAGAGAGCCACTGGAGAGAAAAAGGGAAGAGAAAAGGGATCAATTCCCTGGTGGTTACAGAGATTGTATTTGGTAGTTTAGAGAAGAAATTTTCATGATTAACCCTTTAGGAGAAAGTTGATTGTTAAATAGTTACAGATAGTATATATATATATATATAATCCTTTTACAAGAGGGACTATAGGTAAATATAAATTATAATTACCTGCTCAATTTGCTGCTATCAACCGATTTCTTGGTTAGATGATTGTACACACAACCAAACGCAGCTAGGAAAAGAATAGGAAATGTGTAGATTATAAACGGGACACCTGTTGGAATAAAACTATTCGTTAGTCATTCGTACATCTCTCAATTTTATAGTTTTTGCTTAAATACATTCTAAACTTGTAATCTATATCATTGTAGAGGGTTTTGTTCACTGTTGTTCCAAAAGAAAAAGAAAAAAAATAAATTTTTTACCATTTCAATGTTGATTACACAAACAACTATATGGATACAATAATTAACTCTTGTAATATGATACAAATTTCTATTTTTTTTTTCAAGCGATTTATTAGATAATACAGGTATTAAAAGAGATTGCTCATGAAAGATAATATATGTACCTTGGGATCCGAAGTAGGTTGATGACCCCGTTTCTTTTCGAAGGCTAACCAACCAAATTTCTCGATACGTTTTTGTAGGAGACATAAACCAAATTAACATATGACCCATGAACACCAACATAAGAAGAATCCATATTGCTTGCCTAACTCCTCGAGACTCCATCCCTTGTTTCTTCTCACCGGTCGCTCGAATGATTTGATCACTCTGTTCTGTATGAGCTAGGTCATATATATACATATAGGAGTGAATTGTTGTAATAATGTGGGGTATTTTATTCTGCAAGTGTATCTACATTTGATGACATGGTATCGCTTTCTCATACAATACAGAAACTCCAATATGCATGATTAATGTCATTGCTATATTCCAAGTTTTGATTTTCTAAATATTTTCATTATACCATACAATCTAAGATTAATTGGAAAATAATCGAATTAGTGGCATGGGACAAGGTAAGTATATCTGGTTATATATATATATGGTTATATATATATATATATATATTTGGGTGCATTTATAGTTAATGTTTTTATACACAGGATATTAGGGTTTTTACAAGCGGAATTTGCTGTGAATTACTTTTCGCTGCATGCTAAATGTTTGGTACAACTGGTATTACCTTTTTTCTTTCTTTTTTTTTTTCCCTGAATATTAAATTAGCAAGTCTGCATTCTTTTTTTTTTTTTTTTCAGGGTCAATTGTCCGCTGATTTTTGGGGGTAAAAGAAATTCTATCTGCTGACTTGAGCCTATAGCAAGGGTCATGCCAGCCCGAAAGATGAGCTTCTGAATGTACTAAATTTTAATAAAAATCATCTGTCACGCTCGGATTATTCTTAAAGCATTAAGCATTCGCACAAAAGCCAAAGTGCATATGTTATTTATATTTTGTTGCAATGATTTAGGAACAAACATACCCATTGATACTGTAATATGTTGGTATCAGTATTAAGAAATCTTTTTTTTTGGCTATATTAATGAAATGGAGTAAGTTTGGAGATCCTTTTCATGAACGTGTCATGTGCTAACTCAAAATAAAATAAAATAAAATAAAATTAGTTTAGTCATCAACATATATTCAATAAAATATCAAATTATTTTTAAAAACTTTTAAATATATTTTCCATTTTTTTTATGGTGTTACGTATAATAAAAATAAATGAGTATAATATAGATAGAATATAAGATTTTTTTGAATTTTATTTTATAAAATATAAATTTTAAAATTAAAATCTATCTTATAATATCCTAAAACTACTATAAAATCTATATATATATATGCCTCCTATTTTTAATAGATTTATATAATTAATTTTTTTACTAGCTCCGGGGCCAAGTCGGAAGACATGTACCACGCTCAATGGATTTAGGTCTTGTGCCTCTTGTTCTTATTATGATCACGCGACATGTGCCACATTCAATGGAATTTAAGTCCTTTGACTATTTTTTCTTATTATAATCATGTGACCTGAGTACATCAAAATGTACGGCCACTCGTGCTCGACCAATACTTAATGTTGGCTTACTTGTGTTTAATGTGTGGCACTATGTCTCTGTAGCTGATGTGTACAATACACATGGACTCCACTTGAACCACGGACGTGCCACTTATTATGGTGTTATTGTTTTAAGATACATACCCTTGGCCATAAGAAAAAGCAACAAGAAAGGCATGTTAATTGACATCTTATTAATTTATGATGATGTCTAATAAAATAATAATCATGAAGATATATATATATATATATATATATATATATATATATATATATATATTTAAGGTTTATATTATAGAAGATATATGTTTGCTTTTAAATGCCAATAAATAATATATATTTTTAAATTATCAAAATTGAATGAATTTTGTTTATAATATATAAAATATATCAAGTATATTATTAACATCCTATTATAATTGTATTAGCTTCATCACAAATACATTTTTTTTTAAATAAATATTATATATATATTATATTATAGCATTTATCATCTGAATGAATTTAGTAGCGAATATATTTTTCTTATAAATGATATATATTATAACATTTTTTTCTTGTTTTACATCATTTAAAACCTATATTCTTTAGTCGAACTATGTCACCTTCGCTATTAATATTTTCCTTTATTTATATATATATGGTTTTGTTTCCGAACTTATATATATATATATATATATAATTTGCTCGTACTAAATTGTACTTTGGCAAATCAGACTTTTCCATTATTACCATAATTTTCAAATATTATTTCCAAATATAGACAAATAACAAGATACTTTGTCTTTTAATTTTGTATTATGTGCAGATTTTATCAATAATTGGAAATGATTTAAGGATAATTATCTCTGGATCATTGAAGGACTCAAATAAAGGATAATAATTTTTCTTACTATTTCGATAGTATAACATGGATTAGATTTTTCAGACAAATAGGCCGAAACTTCTAAAAAGACCGATTGACCAACCTGGTTCATTCAAAATTTTTGGTTAAAAAAAAAAAGACAATATTTTAATATGTAATAAAATGAGGGAGCAACATGGTTGATCGACTCAATGAACTGGTTTGGAGCAATCTAAGCTGATAAGTCGAAGATTGATTCCATTGGAAACTCAGTTTTCTTTTCGTACCCAAAAATGTGGGATCAGGTTTCATCGATTCGGCTTTTGGGTTAGCGTAGAAATCCATCCAACCCAATATGTAGAACTTATCCTTCAAAATGTAATAAAGAATAAGAAAGTATATACATCATACGTATATCTTAACAACATGTATAAAATTAATGTCAAAAGGAAAATTTCTAGACTAGGGCTCTGAGGCCCCTTTGATCTCCTTGGGCTCGTCCCCATGTATAACCTAATTATAGCTTTGTTCTAGAGGTCTAGTAATATCATAGTAATTAACCTTTCTATCTGCTCATGATAGTTGAACACCTAAACTGTAAATCACATTACCCTAGTTCACCATCCACATTAAGGTCGATAGCAACTAGCCTATGACTGATCTCTTCAGTACTCTTGAACTCGTCAGTAACCACCAATATATATATATATATATGAGAGTATATTTAGTATGTACATGTGTTCATATATAAAATATACATAAATAAATATTAGTTTTATAAGAAGTATCTATTATACAACCTATAAATTATAGTATATCCAATAAAATTATTGTTTGAATGTTTTAATAACTATATTACTTACTATGCAAATGCATATAATTAGAACTTTAAATATGAATGGTAGTTCCATATTTTGATATAAAACTCCATAATACAGATATTTGAAAGCTTATATGATTAACATATAGTTATTTTTTATCAGGAATGACAAATATGTTATATAAATATCTCTTATATATATCGACATATAAATATAGATGTACATATAATGATTATGTTACATATATATATATATATATATATATATATATACTTTAATATGTGTTATTATTTAAACCGTGCGTATATACATAACTTTTATATGTGTTCTTTGAAAGTACTTATCAAATTTATATATAAGTATACAAATATTTGAATCACTACATATATTTTCATACTTAAATATCAAAGTATTTTGGGAATCCTAAAACTACCCATAAAGAATTTCTATATATACAGGTTGTTGTATTTAGAAAGCCAAATATATAAACATATAATTATAGTATTTATTAACGTATACATGTAATAGTTGATTTTTTTTTTCTTAAAAGAAAAGATTAGTGACCATTTAGTTCTTCATCATAGGAAAAGTGAGCGACAAATAAAACTAAACAAGTAAACATTGAAAAACAATGACCTTTAGAAACGAATATTCGTATATGAGCAACAAAAAATAATTAAATAAATAAATAAATTTATAGGAGGAATTAAGCCTACTTAAAGTTGAAAGAATAATTTACAATCCTTATAACTATAATATAAATTATGAACAAGGAATATTACGTAACCTTATTGAAAATTGAGGAATCTAACATAAGTTCGATTTTAGAAACAAATAACTCGCGACTTCGAGAAACAAGGGAAAGAAATTGTTAACAGAGTTTGTCAAGACAAAATATAAGACCTATTAAAATCTTTGACTCTTAATTAAATGACTATTTCTACAAATGCTGAACTACAATGCAAAAATCCTAAATTAAAACCTAAACAAAAGTACCTTAACTATAAAAACAATCAAACAAAACTAACTTATCAATGCCAAATAGACCATAATATATTTTTTATTTAGGTATAAGAGTTATAATTGCAACTTCTTAAAAGTGTATATAGCTATATGTATAGCTATTTATAAATAGGTATAAGAAGTTTACTATGTAAACACTAGGATTTTTTTCTAAGCATTTTTTTTAAGTAGCCCTAAAATGAAGCAGTAGACTAATTTTTACTTTTTACACTCGAACCTTGAATTCAAAATGGGATCCTAAATAGGGAAAATAATTTGCTTGATTAACTCAATCTAACTATTGAGTATTGAATATTAAAATAGAAAATTACATATAAAGGGATCAATATTTAAGTTCATGTTCAAATAGAGACTTGAACTTTCATATAGTTAAAATAAATTATCAATGTTATGATAAATGGCTCAAATAAAGAATCAAACTTTTAAGTGATTAAAATAGAGAATCAATGTTATGATAGATGGTTCAAATGGAAAATCTAATTTTCAAGTAGTTAAAATAAAGAATCAATATCATAATAAATGGTTCAAATAGAGAATTAAAATTAGGTGAACTATGAAATTTTTAATCATTTGTTTGAACAACTTATCATAATGTTAATTTTAGATGTTAATCGGATGAAAGTTTGATCATCTATTTGAATCATTTAGTAAAACATTAATATTTTATTTTAACAACTTAAAAGTTTGATTATCTATTTTAACTTAACTTCAAATGTTAATTCTTTTTTATGTTAATTTCCCAATGATGAAATAATCACAAGCTACAAATTGAAAACTTTTCCTGCCTAAAGCCCATTCTTATCTTTCCCTCATCCTAAACCCATTTTTGATCCTATCATTCCATTCCCTTAACTAAAACTTTCCAAAGGCAAAATATGCAATTTTTTAAAACTTATCTTTCCATTTTGTTTTCCTTCTCCCACAACTCACAAGATCTCTCTTCCTTTGCCACCTATGCACTTTTTTTTAATAATCACACTCAAGAACATTTCTAGTACACAAAGCGAACAATCCCAAAATTTATAAAATATCTTAATATCATCTCTTTACTTACCATTATAAACAAAGTACAAATAAACTTAAAGTCTTAGTTTTTTATTTCCAACTTTTTGACAATGGCTCCCTCCATCTAGACACATCATTAGTCTCTTTCTTCCTCTACCTCCCATCTTCATCTTGCCTCTCCCACCACCTATTCACTTACATTTCTAAGAGCCAAGGGAAGAAGAAAAGAAAAGCTTAACCCCAAATCCTACTCTCACCATAACCTAACCTCTCTATCAGTATATCTTTTGCTTCCATTCTTTTGTTATCACCAACAATTGAAGCAACCATTGACCCTTAAACTAAAAGTAAGCAAAAATAGTGAAGAAAATAAAATTTGAAGTGCAAAAGTGGATGAGGCAGTGACAACATTTATGGGATTGAATGAAAGTCACAAGACAAGTGGAGGAGCCATTAAAGTGGGTAATCTCCTTCTAATGTTAGGGATAAATCTTTAGTGTTAATATAAAATGTGATGTAAGTTACATATGCATGCTTATGTGAATCCTATAATGCAATGACATACAAAACTAAATGGGTTATATATATATAAATGTTGGTTTAATAATTTCTTCATCCGATTAAACCAGTTCAACCATGAATCAATAACCTATATGTTTTGATCCACCAAATAAAACTAGATTGACAAAAACCTAATGCCACATCATCGAATTGGGTGGTTAGCCCACAAAATCGATCAACCCATCGATTTAGATTGGCTATTGAATGAAAGCTTGACACAAAAAAAAAAATCAAGTTTCAAAATCCAAAATTGTGTATTTAGAAAGCACATGAAACAACTTATAGGCCAATGAAGAGAACACGGGTTAGTTGGACATTATTTATAACCAATCATCAAAGGATAATTTTCAAATGTGAATAATGTGAGACTCTTTAATACTTGATAGTTGAATTTCTTTCACTAAAAGAAAACTAGGCTTTAAGATAAAAATTTTATGATGGAAAAAATCTAGCTCTAAAAGTATTAATCTATAACGAATTTATGACAAATTTGTGGCTATATGAAAAAAGGCATATTTTTACAATTTTATTAGTTATTGCAATGGAATTAAGGACAAATTAGGTTTTAATTCTATTGTAATTCTATCTTTGATTCAATTGCAGGAAATAAAAAAAAATTAGTGCAATATTTATTTTTTAATTCTATTGCAAATCCATCTCTAAATGTAAAAAAATATAAGCTTACATTTCGAAGATGGAAATTTTCTATCTTTATTATTATAATGATAAATGCTAAAATTTTAACATTACATAAATTTTAAAAAAATTGTTGCAAATCTAACGCCAAAATTATTTTTTGAATAATTTTGATATTTAGACACAAATTAATTCTATTTTTGAAAGTCATTAATATATATACATAAATAAATGATTTAATATATTACATATATGTATTATAATTTCTTTTATCTTATATATAAATAATATATATTATTTTATATATATATCATATACATATATATATCATATAATATATTTATAAAAGTATTATATGATTAGGCTTATATATTATAGTTTTATTATATATAAATTCATATAATAATATATAATATAAATAATATGATAAAATGTTATATTATTAATATATAAAATTTATTACAAGTTAGATATTTTGTCATATATTATTAGTTATATATAAGAAAACATTGCTTTAATCACAAAAACATAGGTCGGTGTTGTAGTTATAGGTTACACAAAACACAACAGTTAAGTATGCTTAGGGAAGTACATTCCAAGAATGAGCAACCATTTGAGAAGTTTCAATTAAAAGAGATATAATTGTGCTAATAAGGGATAATCGATAAGGGATTTAATATGTAAATAAAATTATCATGGTGTGAGGTGCTTTGATTGGGTTATAGTGTTTTTAATTAAAATAATTGAATTGTAATTTAATGGAATTTCATCAATTTGTGATGGATTTTTTTTCCTTTAATTCTATTTTGTTAACGTTTTATGATAGAATTAAGACATATTTTTTTATCACAAATTTGTAACTAGTGTACAATCCATCACTAAATAGAATTAGTGATGATGATTTTTGCAACGGAAATTTATGGTGAAAATTCTATTTTTAGAAGTTTTTTACAACAAAATTGATATTTTTAGATATAGAACTTTCTGTCTCTAAAAGTCAATTTTCTTGTAGTGTTTTCATCCTGCATAGCTACTGACCAATATTTCTCTCTACAATGTAAGCTTCAATAGTCAATTTCATCAAATAAATGAAATTAATGCATACATATTTATGTCTTTTTGAGACGTATTTTTTTATAAATAGATAAGTGAATCTTTATTTTTCTATATCTATATTACGTGTGATTGAATATATAATACATGTCTCCTAGTCTAGTTATAACTTATAGAAATATTGATATTTCTTTTTAAAATAAATACATAAAGCTTAAATGATTGTTATTTTTAGTTTAAAAAGAATTATATTATTATTTTTAGCGACCTCGGTTTGACCCCAATTCAACTCCTAGGTTAAAGCCCCGATCCATAAACTAGAAAACAAGCAAAGATATAAATTGGAAGTGTAAAGATATGCTTGACGCCATGCCCGTCGAAGGTAGAAGTAAAACTAGGAGATTATCCTTGATCTTTAAGATTCAATCTTGGTATGGTTTTCCGTGAACATCCATTTGGGGTATATTAAAAGAAATATTAGGAAATCTGAATAATTCATGATTAATAATAATAATAATAATAAAATGGAAGTGCACAGCTCACTTGCGGTCATAAGCCATACGAGGAGTCTAGACGATGATGCCTTTAACCATCTAAGTGGTCTTCACATATAAAAAGGGTATGTTTGAATCATATTAATAACAATTGGTTAAAAAAAAAAAAAAGGGAAAGGTCGTTGGTGGCCAAATAGTTTAACTCCAGTGTAAGCATAAAAAGAATAGATGAGGAAACATTAACCAATTTGAGTACTTTTGCCTTATATGGTCACAAAGGAGTATGTTTAAGAATACATTATGATGGTTGATGAAGATTTAGAGCGTAATAGTTGAGGCATTCAACCTTTCGGTGACTAAGTGGAGAGAAATTGATGAGCCCTTGTTGATTCATTGCTAAAGTTGGATGATTAAAGCAGTACTTAGTGATTTACTAGCTTAACTGTATGATATCATTGAAAATTCTCTTAAGAATGAGGAGACGAGTAAAATAGGATGTGGACATTATTTTAGCTGGCTTTATCATAAGTCCATCGTGATTGAACTATAAAATGTATGATATTTCGTTTAATAAGAGTGCTAGATTGTGTTTTTATTTAGTTTGGTACGAAATTGAATTAATAAAACTAAAGTAAGCCGAATAATACATCAACACCGCCATTTTCCTTAGGAATTTCACTCACCAAGTGATAAAAATAATCAAATAAACCTTCCAAAGAAAAAAAAAAAAAACTACATTTCGTTAGCTTCACAACAAGTATAAAATCACAAAATTTGAACTTAAAACGAGAAATCTATAAGTAAATAACTAAAACAAGCTATAATCAAGAAATAGGTGAAATGAAATTATTATCCCTAGCTAAATTAAGTCTTTCATTAAATTATAAATACTTAATATATTTTATTATATTTCATTAGATGACAACATTATACCAATGAACTTTTTGATGACTATTGCAACCAATGATAACTATAGACAAGTGAGTGAATTTATATGATTACTATACTTGTACTTGTAATATAGTGGCACTTTAATAAACATAACATAAAGTTAAACTATTTAAGGATATGGGGAATGCATGCATTTGGTAATGCTTACTATGTTGTGCAAAATATTTTAAATTATATGAAATGAAAAGTTTAGATGCCATATCACATATTGCATTATTATTGTTAAGTGTATTTTATTTATTTAGTCACTCATAATGAATATAACATCTATCATCTTAAAACTCAAATCAAACATGCATTGCACATCTACATGAAAATGGCTATTGGGATCACAGGAGGGTACGAAGAGGCCATATGAAAGCGATGCTCCATTTGCAATCTTGCTGCAACCTCTAGAAATTACTGCATATCGAGTAATGCAATCCTTTGATTAGGGCTTTGTTTGCAAATGTAACCACTTAAGGTTAGCTATACTCTTGAGTGATATACTCATTATCAGATCATGTTACGAAGAACCAAGCTCAAGGGATGTCAAGTCAGGAAGATGAAGAAGGCAAGGAGGCGAGCCAAGAGATGTCGAGTCCAATTAGCATGCCGCAAGAACCTATTACAAGATCCCGAGCTAAGAAGATAAACAAGCTTTGAGCGTTTATCCACAAGGCTTAGTGAAGATGATTAGTGAAGAACTTCAAGGATATCAAAGCTTAGGAACCATGACAACTCATGTACAATACAACTTGTTACAAATTAAATTGGAGATTAAAGATTGAAGTACCACCACCATACGCCGCCAGCTTGGTGCAATGAAGGCCGCTAGTGTTGAAAACGAAGGCCACCGGCATTGAATTTAAAAGCCACCAGTGTAAAAATAAACGCTACCAGCTTTCTTTTAATAAATGTTTGTAATTTCTTTTGTCGATTAGGTTTTTGGGAGGATCATATAAATACCATCTTAGCCATGAAAGCGGTTTTTTTTAGAGAATATTGTGAAATCCAAAAAGACAACTTTGGTATTCTTTGTGTTCTTGCTCGAATACATGTGTTAGAACATTCAAGAGAGATTTGGTCGCCTTTCTTATGGAGTGTTCTAAATTAGGGCATGTCCTTGTCCTGATTTCTTAATCGACAACTAAGAGAAACCTATTTCTAGCCTGTCTTAGGGATTAAGTCCAATCAAATACGAGAGTTTTTGCGTCACTACTGTGAGGGTCTGTAATACGCAAAAGGGGTTCTTACGGGTTCCCATATCATTTGGTATCAAAGCTTTAGCTCTAGATCAGGTTATATCTTCCTTAATTTAGTTGTTTTTGCGTTTTGATTTGATATTGTGTGTTCATTGAGTTTTATTGTGTTCATCAACAACAAAAAAAAAAAAAAGTAGCTTTGTTTAGATCGTATCATTGCTTTGATTCATAGTTATATTCTTCAATACTAATTTACGTTTAAAGAGTTAAAAAAAAAAAAAAAAAAGAGAAGAAGAAGAGAAGCAAATTTGTACGAAAAAAAAAAAATTCATCGGTTCTTCTTGTTTGTTGTGTATGCTTTGGGATCCTTTAGTGAAACTCCATTTGAATCTACTGGTTGAGCTCCTTGACTGGTCCAAAAACGTGATTCGTGTAAAAACATAGTGGAATCAATTTGAGTGGTGTAAGATAGAACCTATGAGTGAAATTGCTTAGGTGACGCACGAGGGATCATCCCCAATTTTTGTGAGTACAAAACACGAAAGGGAGTTTTTGTGAGGATTGATTAAATTATTTTACTTCTAACATTGTTTTATTTGCAATAATGTCGAACCATAGTGAAAGTAACAATATGAGCAATGTGGATGAGGTGAGGTATCGTGAGGCTCAAGAGTCGCATTTTAGACGAATGAGCGAAGCTTTAGTGACCATTACTAAAAAGTTGGAGCGAATGGATTTGAGACTAAGGGAAGTAGAGAGGGGGACTTTGAATCGCAATGAAGGAAGTAGAGTGGGTAGGAACCGTATAGTTCCAATTATCGATGCAGGGGAATTAGATGATGGTTATGTGGAGGAAGATGATGAGATAAGTGATGTTTTTGCTGTCACGAGAGGTGGAAGAGGAGGTCGTGGTGTAGGTAGGGGAAGAGGAAGGGCCTAGGAGAATCCTTATACTAGTAGGAACAATGGTAATGATGATTATGCATATAGGAGCTTAGGTGGTATTAAGTTAAAAATTCCTCAATTTCAGGGCAAATCTGATCCAAAAACTTATTTACAGTGGGAAAAGAGAGTCGAGCTTATATTTGATTACCACCAATGCAATGAAGAGAAGAAAGTGAAATTAGCAGTTACATAATTCCAGGATTATGCTATAGCTTGGTGGGATCAATTGGTGACGAGTAGGAGGAGGAATTTAGAGCATCCTATTAATAACTGGTATGATCTCAAGTCTATCATGAGGAAGCAATTTGTTCTTAGACATTATCATCGGGAATTGATGCAGAGGCTTCAAGTTCTTAGGCAGGGTAGTCAAAGTGTGGAAGACTATTACAAGGAGATGGAGATGATTATGACTAAGGTTGATATGTAAGAGGATATAGAGGCCACTATGGCATGATTTTTGAATGGATTGAATAAGGAGATAGCTAATAAGGTGGAATTATATCAATATACAAAGTTAGAAGACCTGGTGCACCTTGCTATCAAAATAGAAAAGCAACTCCAAGGTAGAGGATCGACTAGGTATGTTTCCAAACCTTACTCCAATAATAATAATTCTGTTTAGAAGGGTTATGGAAAAGGTAATGTTAAGAGTGGGAGTAAACTTGTATACGATGTTACAAAGGGGAAGACCGGAGTAGTATCAAGTGAGAAACCCAAAGTTGAGGAGCAATTAGGGAGGAATAGAGACATTAAATGTTGGAAGTGTCAGGGGGTAAGGCATATTAGCAAAGATTGTCCTAATAGGCAAACTAGGGTGATGAGGAATGGTGAAGTAGTTACTAATGAGGAGGACAATAATGAGAGTGATGATGACGACATGCCAGAACTGGAGAGTTGTAGTGAAGGGAGCATAGAGGAACCAGTTAGAGGAGATGTGCTGGTAACTAAGCACGCTCTTAATACCCAGTTGAAGGAAGATTTCCATGAGGAGCAATGTGAAAACCAATTTCATACTAGATGTCATGTTAAAGACAAGATGTGTAGTGTAATAGTTGATGGTGGAAGTTGCACTAATGTGGTCAATGCACTTTTGGTTAATAAGTTGGGTTTGTCTACTAAACCAAATCCTAGACAATATAAGCTTCAGTGGCTTAATGATTGTGGCGAGGTTAAGGTAAATAAACAAGTTCTTGTTTCATTTACCATTGGCAAGTACAATGATGAAGTGCTTTGTGATGTCGTGCCCATGCACGTTGGAGACATATTACTTGGCAGACCATAGCAATCTGATAGAAAAACAAAGCATGATGGATACCTCAATAGGTATTCATTTACTAAAGATGGGCGAAAGACAACCTTGACACCAATTTCCTTAAAGGAAGTGTATGAGGAGCAATGTAGAATGGAAAGGCTTCGAATTGAGGCTGAGAGAAAAGAAAAGGAGAGTAAAAAGAGTGTTGTTGAGATTGAACTTCAGAATAGTGAAAAGAAAATGAGTGAGAAAAATGAGAGAAAAGAGGGAAAAGAAAAAGGAGGGAACACAATGAAAAATGTGAGTTTAATGGCTAGGTCAAGTGAGGATAAGCAGGATTTGAATTCCAATAGGCCTATATTTGTACTTTTGTACAAGGGGGCTTGTTTGGCAACTAATGATCTTAACCCAACTGTACCTAGTGTTTTATTTGATTTGTTGCAGGAATTTGAAAACTTGTTTCCAAAGGAGATGCCTAGTGGACTACTACCCCACAGAGGCATAGAACACCAAATAGACTTCATTCCTAGAGCTGTTGTACCAAATAGACCAGCATACCGAACTAGCCTAAGCGAGGCGAGGGAGATCCAGAAACAGGTAGATGAATTGCTAGCTAAAGGGTATGTGAGGGACAGTCTCAATCCTTGCTTTGCACTTGTGATAAGGAAGGATGGGACTTGGAAAATGTGTGTAGACTATAGAGCCATTAACAAAATCACGGTAAAGTATCGTCATCCTATCCCTAAGTTAGATGATATGTTAGACGAATTATATGGTTCTTGCTTGTTTACAAAAATTGATCCGAAATCTAGATACTATCAAATCCGCATGAAAGTTGGAGATGAATGGAAAAGTGCATTTAAAACTAAATATGGCTTGTATGTGTGGCTTGTCATTCCATTTGGTCTTACAAATGCACCTAGCACTTTTATGAGTTTAACGAATCATGTGCTACGAGAGTATTTAGGTAAATTTGTTATGGTATATTTTGATGATATTTTAATTTACTCAAAATGTTTGGATGATCATATTATGCATGTGAGAATGGTACTAGAAAAACTTAAAGAGGAAAAGTTATATGCTAATCTTAAGAAGTGTAGTTTTTGCATGGATAAGGTTACTTTCCTGCGTTTTGTAGTATTTAGTCAGGGAGTTGAGGTTGATGGGGAGAAGGTTAAGGCAATTAGAGAGTGGCCTAAACCTAAGAATGCGAGTGAGGTGAGGAGTTTTCATGGCCTTGCTGGATTCTATAAGAGATTCATTAGGGGTTTTAGCACCATCGTTGCACCTTTAAATGAATTAGTTAAAAAAAATGTTAGATTTGTTTGAGGTGATGCATAAGAACAAGCTTTCAATGAACTTAAGGATAAATTATGTAATGAACCATTACTTGCTTTGCCTGACTTTACTAAAACGTTTGAAATTGAATGTAATGCTAGTGGCATAGGAATTGGAGCTGTATTAATGCAAGATCAAAGGCTACTAATATATTTTAGTGAGAAGTTGAGTGGAGAAGCTTTAAAGTATCTAACATATGATAAGGAACTATATGCCTTAGTACGAGCTTTGCAGACTTGGCAGCATTACTTGTGACCCAAGGAATTTGTGGTGCACACTGATCATGAGATCCTGAAACATTTAAAAAGTCAAGATAAGCTGAATAGAAGGCATGCTAAGTGAGTGGAATTCATTGAGACGTTTCCATATGTCATCAAGTATCAATAAGGTAAATAAAATGTAGTAGTTGATGCATTGTCAAGAAGGTATGCTTTACTTAACTCACTTAGTACCTCATTACTAGGTTTTGAGTTTATTAAATAATTATACCCAACTGATACTGATTTTTGTGAAATTTATACTGCTTGTATTAATGGGACTAGGTTAAATGACTTCTATGTGTCTGATGGATTTCTGTTTAAAAGGAATAGATTGTGCATTCCTAAAGGTTTCATGAGGGAATTGTTAGTTAAGGAGGCACATGGAGGAGGATTAATGGGGCATTTTAGGGTAAATAAGACCCATGATATGTTATGTGATCATTTTTACTGGCCTGAAATGAGACATGATGTCCATAAAGTATGTGCACATTGCATTACATGTAGAGAGGCTAAGTCTAGGGATGTAAGCAGGACGAGTTTGGGCTGAGTTCAACAATCCCATTACCCGTCTCATTATCCTATGGGGATTCCTAAACCCTATAGGGTTTTTTTATGAAATACCCGCTACCCATCCCAAACCTTACAGGGTTCTAATAAATAACCTGAAACTCATCCCAAACCCGTTAGAATTAAAAAAATAATAATAATTCTATTGTTAGTTTAAAATCTTTACTTATTCATTATGATTATTTTTATAAAATATAGCTTATGTTCTTGAAAATAAATAGTATTTACACTTTCAATATATTTAATTATATATTTTTTAGTATTATTTGAAAATCTACATCTTGATAAATAAAGTTCCCGACGTAAAAACATTTTTAATTATAATAAAATAAAATTACTAGAACAATCATATAACTTAATAAATAACAACAAAAAATATAGTTAATAAGTCTTAATAAAAATAGAAAAATTCTAAACACATATAACAAAGGCATTAATCTTATATTTTCGGGAATTCTTACTTGACAATTGACTCTCATAGTCTTCGAATCCCATCTGTCGAGTCTAATTTTTGAATTCCCATTCCTAATCCGATCTAGACTAGACCCTATGCTCATCTAATATAGATCATCGACTTGAGTTAGGAATTTCGTTTAATTTTTGGAGTCGCCACCCAACTGTTGTTAGGAAATATTGAATTAAGACTAAAGGAGCGGATTAGTCTTAATTTGGACCACTAGTTGACGTTATTTCCTCTTTTCGTTTTTGTGAAAAGAGGAAAAGGGAAAACCAGAGTTTCTAAGTCCGGAGGCTAACCTATTAAAACCTTTACGGTTACCACCTAATCTCCTAAAATTGTTACTCTTTAGAAATGTGTTTTCGTTACTTTTTATTATGTTTTGAATTATTTATAAGAAAAGGATTTTTCATTCATTTTATGGGTTGACCCGGATGGGTGCAAAGGATTTTTCATTCATTTTATGGGTTGACCCGGATGGGTGCCTACGTACCTGCTACTCAGGATCAAACAAGCCGTAGTTCGCTTTTCTGAAAACCTTAAGTTTGTTTGTGAATTTTAATTTTGAAATCTCTTTTGCTTTATGTGTTTATCATTTTTTGGATTTTTCTAAAAAAATTCTAAGCCTAAGCTTTAATCTGATTTTTGAAAATGATTTTTAAGAAAAACATCAATTTTGGATTTATTTGAAGAAAAGGATTTTTCTAAGTGCTAAAACTCATTTTTTATGATTATTTTATAATTTGTATTATTTTTTTATGATTTTCTATAAATTTTTATGATTTTTTATGATTTTTGTGATTTTTGTGAAAATTTTTATCTTAAGTTAATATCTATCATATTTTGAAATCTAAAATTTTATTGTTATTTTTCATTATTTTTCTACGTTTTATTATTTTTTATTATTATTTTTTTATCTATCTATTTATTATTATTTTTCTACATTATTAAATTCTAGAAAAATCTAATTTCTACATTTTCCTATTTATTACAAATAAATAAATAACTAAATAACAAATAATAAATAAATTAATTAATTCGGAATAAATAAATAAACAAAAATTAATTAATAAAATAAAATAATAAAAATCCGGAAAATCCGACTTACCTGGATCCGGGTCGGTACGCGGGTCGGGTCGGTTGGGTCGGATTGATCGGACATGGCGGTGGGGAAGGCTCATTCACGGCGTTCCGGTAGCCTTTTGCAGTGGGTAAGGTGTCGAATCCTAACTTCTCGAGGTTGCTGAATCCAATGGTGGCATTGGTTTTCTCCCAGATCGCCTCCTAGTGGTGGTTCAACTCCGGCTTCGCAGTTTTGGGTCTCCTCCGATGCTCTCCGATTTGCACTCTTTCCTCACTTTCTCTCAATTCTTATTCGTCTTTTTGCTTCCTCCCCTCCTCCTCTATTTATAGGCACTTGAAACCGAGTTGGATAAGCTCAGATTTCCTCCGATTGAAGCTGATCGGATTTTCGGTTAGAAAAACCAACTCTGATTTGTGTCAATCCCTTGATTTGTTGCGATTTGATTCTAATTAGATAATGTTTATCTTATTTATGTTGAAGATCTGTTGGATTTGTGCAAAAAATCGAATCGAAACGGCCGAAATACGAATTTTTCCTTCCGCTGGCGATCTCGGGCTCGAGGTAGGAGACGATCACGCGCCCGGCGCGTGCGCTTCCTCCAGCCAATCAGATGTTGCCACGTGTCCTAGGTAAATGAAAAAATTTGCAAAACGCAGAAACTGCTTCCCCCGCGTTTCGAACCTGCGACCTCGCACCCGCGCGCCTTAGCCCATGGTCCGGACCAGCTGAGCTAGCCCACTTTCCTGATTTTTCTAATTTCGCAAATTGCATATATGCAATGCGATTTTTCTATATTTTTTGAAAATTCCAAATTTTGTAAAAATTGTTTATTATTTATTATTGCTATTTCTGAAATCATTTTTCAAAATTGATGTGTTTTCCTATTTATTCTTATTGTTTTGAATATTTTTACTATTTATACTAAATTAGAGGAAAATTGGGAAAAATTGGGAAAAATTAAAAATTGATTATATTTTATTATTATTGACTCCTAAGGCAAAAATGGGGTGTTTACAGCTGCCCCTCTTTGTGGTAAAGTTTGAAAAACTTAACTACAAAGATAAACAAAAGACACCATTTTTTGCCTCTTGAATTAGGTTTTGGTAGGAAAATGCTCCAAAAGCTAATAATCCTACGATTGAAGATGTTCTTAACAATTCAAGGTAATGTTCCTTCCCAAAAAGTGCTTTATGGGCTGACTAAATGGAGATGGGACATGTCTCCATCATTGTGTAGGAATGTATGAGAAATGATGATAGGAAGCGTCTTATCAGACTTGCAACCTTGGAAAGAAGATTTACTTAGGAAGCGCCCTTATGAGCTGGCTACCTGTCAGCAGAAGCGTCTTGTTAGACTTGCAACTGTTTAGGAGAACATTTCCGAAAAGTGCCCCGAGAGCTTACTAACCTGGATTGGACTTGTCTCAAAAAGTGCCCCCTATAGGCTAACCATGAGAACAGATTTTTAGGAAAGTGCCCCCTATGGGCTGACTAACCTTTGAATTGAATTTTGCCTCAAAAAGTGCCCCCTATGGGCTGACTAACCTTTGAATTGAATTTTGCCTCAAAAAGTGCCCCCTATTGGCTGACCATGAGAACAAAGTTTTTTAGGAAAGTGCCCCCTATGGACTGACTAACCTGGAATTGAATTTGCCTCAAAAAGTGCCTCCTATGGGCTGACCATGAGGACAAAGTTTTAGGAAAGTGTCCCCTATGGGCTGACTAACCTAGGATTGAATTGTCTCAAAAAGTGCCCCCTATAGGCTGACCATGAGAACAAAGTTTAGGAAAGTGCCCCCTATAGGCTGACTAACCTAGGATTGAATTTGTCTCAAAAAGTGCCCCCTATGGGATGACTAACCTGGGATTGAATTTGTCTCAAAAAGTGCCCCCTATAGGCTGACCATGAGAACAAAGTTTAGGAAAGTGCCCCCTATGGGCTGACTAACCTGGGATTGAATTTGTCTCAAAAAGTTCTCCCTATGGGCTGACCATGAGAACAAAGTTTAGGAAAGTGCCCCCTATGGGCGGACTAACCTGGGATTGAATTGTCTCAAAAAGTGCGCCCTTTGGGTTGACCATGAGAACAAAGTTTAGGAAAGTGCCCCCTATGGGCTGACTAACCTAGGATTGAATTGTCTCAAAAAGTGCTCCCTATGGGCTGACCATGAGAACAAAGTTTTTTAGGAAAGTGCCCCCGACGGGCTGACTAACCTGGAATTGAATTTGCCTCAAAAAGCGCCCCCTATGGGCTAACTAACCTAGGATTGAATTGTCTCGAAAAGTGCCCTCTGTGGGCTGACCATGAGAACAAAGTTTAAGAAAGTGCCCCCTATGGGCTGACTAACCTGGGATTGAATTTGTCTCAAAAAGTGCCCCCTATGGGCTGACCATGAGAACAAAGTTTAGGAAAGTGCCCCCTATGGGCTGACTAACCTGGGATTGAATTTGTCTCAAAAAGTTCCCCTTATGGGCTGACCATGAGAACAAAGTTTAGGAAAGTACCCCCTATGGGCTGACTAACCTGGGATTGAATTTGTCTCAAAAAGTGTCCCCTATGGGCTGACCATGAGAACAAAGTTTAGGAAAGTGCTCCCTGTGGGCTGACTAACCTGGGATTGAATTTGTCTCAAAAAGTGCCCCCTATGGGCTGACCATGAGAACAAAGTTTAGGAAAGTCCCCCCTATGGGCTGACCATGAGAACAAAGTTTAGGAAAGTGCCCCCTATGGGCTGACTAACCTGGGATTGAATTTGTCTCAAAAAGTGCCCCCTATGGGCTGACCATGAGAACAAAGTTTAGGAAAGCGCCCCCTATGGGTTGACTAACCTGGGATTGAATTTGTCTCAAAAAGTGCCCCCTATGGGCTGACTAACCTAATATAAAAATAATATCTAGGAAGGCATCTTTATAGACCGACCTTGGAAGAGATCTAGGGAAGTGCCCCTTTTTGGGCTGACTACCCTATGATGAAATTGATGGCTCAAAAGGTGCCCCATGTGGGCTAACCTTGAGAGATCTAGAGAAGTGCCCCTTTTTGAGCTGACCACCCTATTAAAGGGCATGTTCAGACAAGTGCCCCACTACGGGCTGACTCATCTTGTACTTTTGAATATGCTTTCTACGGCCCAACCTAAATGATGTGATGCCTTTCATGACAGTTATTATTTTTTTAATGTGCTTGCCAGTTTTATCGTGGATAGCAACCAAACAACTGAACCTTCAGGCTGGTTTACTTCTGCTTCATTTCTTCTTATCTTGACACAGGGTTAACAATTTTGATGTGCTCCCTTTCTTTATACACAACGCTCTTTTGACGGTAATGTTATCCTAATAACGCGCTCAGTTTTAATGCTAAAAAATAGATAGGATTATATCACAAACCATATTAAGATTCATTATCATTTTAGTGTTTATCTTTCATTGGTGAAATGGTAGGTAATGTGTTTAAGAATATTTGTTATGGTGCGAATTGATTTGGATTATTGACCATTCAGGGATATTAACTTTGCTTGTAAAAAATAAAAACTCGACTCAACGAAATTTGTATCGATCATTGGCTTTCATAAACATTGGCAAAATTTCAATTCCCTTGCCTAAGGATAGTATATCTTTACAGCATCTGTGTTAATGGGGTCTCTCAATTCTGGACCATCCATCTGAGTTAATATCAAAGTACCTCCTGATAGAACCTTTTTTACCACATAGGGGCCTTCATAGTTTGGGGTGAATTTTCCTCTGGAGTCTTGGGCATTCAGGAGAACCTTCTTTAGTACCAGATCCCCCTCTTTAAAGTACCGAGGTCTCATCTTCTTGTTAAATGCTCGGGCCATTCTTTGTTGATAACACTGACCATGACATAATGCGGTAAGTCTTCTTTCATCAATCAGATTCAGCTGATCAAGCCTCTTCTTTACCCAGTCTGATTCGGTTAACTGAGTTTCTGATAAGATTATGAATGATGGTATCTCAACTTCAACTGGTAGCACTGCTTTAGTACCAGATACCAATGAGTAAGGGCTAGCTCCTGTAGACGTTCTTATTGAAGTCCTGTAAGCCATGAGAGTAAACGGTAACATTTCATGCCAATCTTTGTAATTTGTTGTTATTTTCTCGATGATCTTCTTGATATTTTTGTTAGCTGCTTCTACTGCCCCGTTCATTTGAGGTCGGTAGGGGGTTGAATTTCGGTGGTTTATGTGGAATTGTTGACATAAACCTGACATCGATTTGTTGTTGAGATTGGTACCGTTATCGGTGATGATGGACTCAGGGACTCCATATCGGGCTATTATGTCCCTTTTTAAGAAGCGGACTATTACCCCTTTTGTGACATTGGTTTATGATGAAGTTTCTACCCACTTGGTGAAGTAATCAATTGCTACCAGTATAAATTTATGGCCGTTGGATGCTGTCGGAGTGATAGGGCCAATTATGTCGATTCCCCACATGGAGAATGGCCATGGTGCTGATAACAAGTGTAGCTCGTTGGGCGGAGCATTTATCCAATTTGCGTAGACTTGACACAGATGACAGTGCTTGACATATTTTATGCAATCTGATTCCATGGTTAACCAATAATATCCTAACCTCATGATTTTTCGGGCCAACATGTAGCCATTCATATGAGGTCCACATACCCATTCATGTACTTCCTTCGTCAATTCGCATGCTTCATCTTTGTCCACACATCTTAACAAGGTGGTATCAGCTGATCTTTTGTAAAGTATAGACCCACTTAATAGGAAATGGCTTGCTAACCTTCTGAGTGTTCTTTGGTCATTCTTGCTGGCCATTTCGGGGTATTTACCTTCTTGGAGAAAGGTCTTGATGTCGTGCTACCAGGGCTTGTCATCTTGTATCTTTTCAATTGTTAAACAGCAGGCGGGCCGACTTTCGATGTCTATTTTCATCGGTTGAACTTCGGCTCCCCCTGTTATCTGGATCATAGATGCTAGTGTGGCTAGTGCATCTGCGAACTGATTCTGAGTTCTCAGGATGTATGTGAAAGTGATTGCCTTGAATTCCTCAATTAGCTCTGTCAAGTGTTGATGATATGGTACTAGTTTGGGGTCTTTAGTCTTGTATTCCCCTCTTGTCTGTAGTATGATGAGCGATGAATCTCTGTATACCTCTAATTTGCGGATTCCCATTTGGCAGGCCATTTTGAGGCCAAGTATACATGCTTCATATTCTGCGATATTATTGGTATAGGAAAATGTAAGTCTTGTCGCTGCAGGGAATTACGTGCCGTTCGGGGATATCAATACCGCCCCAACCCCACAACCGAATACATTAGCGGCTCCATCGAAAAACAGTTTCCATTTAGCATTCTGCTCTACCCCAAAGTCTTCTTCCGGCATATCCTCCATTGTCAATATATTCTCATCTGGAAACTGGGCCTGTAGTTCTTGCGAATCTGTTTCGACAGGGTGTTCCGCCAATTGGTCGGCTAAGGCTTGCCCTTTCATTGAGTTCTGATTCATGTATGGGATGTCGAACTCAGATAGGAGCATTTGCCACTTAGAGATCCTTCCTATCAAAGCTGGTTTCTCTGCCAAGTATTTCAAGGGATCATGTCTTGTCAGTAGCTCAATATGTTAATAAAGGGTATACTGCCTTAGGCGGTGCATAACCCAAATTAACGCACAACACGTCTTCTCCACCTCCGAGTACCTCTGTTCCCCATCTGTGAACTTTTTACTCAGATAATATATGGAACGCTCTCTTCCCTCTTCATCTTTCTGCCCCAACACACATCCCATGGATTCAGGGAGTATAGTGAGGTATAGGAATAAGGGCTTTCCTTGTTTCGGGACTATCAAGACTGGAGGTTTTATAAGGTAGTCTTTGATTGTCCTGAATGCCTCTTCGCATTCGTTGTCCCATTCTATTGCAGCGTTCTTCTTCAACAAACGAAATAGTGGTCGGCATTTGTCGGTGAGCTGTGAGATAAATCGAGCTATGTAATTTAATCTTCCCAGTAAGCTTCTTACTTCTTTAACGGAGCGTGGGGAAAGTAACTCTAATATAGATTTCACCTTGTCAGGGTCGATTCTAATGCCCTCTTGGCTTATGACAAACCCTAACAATTTCCCCGTTGTGACCCCAAAAGTACATTTTTCTGGGTTTAACTTAAGCTGGAACTTTCTCAATCGTTTGAACAATTTTCTCAGGATACCTATATGGCTTTCTCCTTCTTTGGATTTAGCTATCATGTCGTCGACATATACTTCAACCTCACGATGCATCATGTCGTGAAGTATGGCGACCATGGCTCTCTGATACGTTGCCCCAGCGTTTTTTAAACCGAAGGGCATGACTTTGTAACAGAAAGTCCCCCATGTTGTGATGAAAGTCATTTTGGTTTTATCTTCCTCATCCATTTTTATTTGATTATATCCCGAGAAACCGTCCATGAATGAGAAGAGATGGTTTCCCGCAGTGTTGTCTACTAGAACGTCAATATGAGGTAGGGGGAAGTTATCCTTTGGCGTGGCTTGGTTTAAGTCCCGAAAGTCTACGCATACGCGTACTTTTCCATTCTTTTTCATGACGGGGACTATATTTGCTACCCACTCTGGGTAGTCGGATGCTTCAATGAACCCTACTTCTAGCAGTTTCTTGACTTCTTCTTTGATTTTCAGTAAGATGCCAGGCCTAAATCTTCTCAGTTTTTGTTTTTTTAGGTTTGACATCTTCCCTTGTGGGAAGCCTATGAACTACTATTGACTGGTCTAGCCCTGGCATGTCACCATATGACCAGGCAAACACATCTGCATATTCCGTTAATAGCTTGGTTATCTCACGTTTTTGCTCGGCACTCAAACTGGTCCCAATTTTGAGGTTCTTAGGGTTTTCCATGCTTCCTAGATTTACTGTCTCCACAGGCTTGTCGATCGAGATTTCGCTTTGTTCATGTTTTAGCCAATTTTCTTGTATTATTTCGTGGTCTAAAATATCGCCTTCAACAACTGACCCAGCAGCGTTGGAAACGATATCAGCGTTTTTACTTTCTACCTGCGCGAAATATCCCTGATGTTCGATGGTAGGAGATCTGAGTAAAAAATGAAATCATATATATGTAAGAAGAAAAAAACAAACTGCAATGGAATTCGATAAATAGTCTCAATAAAATTTGTTTAATAATCTTTCTCTACTCTTGAGCTAACCTAGTGCTACCGATAGGATAACAAAACCAATTGTTGAGAGCCGAATGCTGGTTAGACGTGCGGGGAGTTGGTTTCTCATTGTTGACGTCACCTTCGTTTATCCGAGGCTCTTGAATAATATTTGCTCTTCGGAAAGATTGTTGGAGAGGTGGAATACACATCTGGGTGTTGCTTGGCTTTTCCTTCATTCTGCCTTTGACACTTCTTGCCTGTACTTCTTCCCTAGTCGTAGGGACGTAGTCAGCGCTAGTGTTGTTGCAGTTGCTGCTGTTTACCATTTTTATCTTTAAGCGGGTATGTATTGGGCTTCTAGAAGGGTTCGGTTGCTTGGGAGCTATTTTGATACCTGGCGCGCATTTTTCTTCTTTTTTTTTTTAGTATGATGTATGCAAATGCTATGCATGTGTCACACGGATGCTAAAAATAAAAGGGTTGACAATTGATTGACGATTAATATTGAATAATTTTTGGAGTTCGACATTCAAACAAATAAAAGATTACAATGATAATCTATTTCCTAGCTCTCTTAGTCTTCTGTTGTGGAGACTCAGGCTTCCCGTTGATGATGGCTTCTAATTCTTCAACCCTGGCTTTGGTCTTGAGTGGGAGTGATCTCGCATGGCCTAATGAAGAAAGCCGCGGGCTCTATTTCCCATAACTGGAGCATGGCCCGTACCAAAGGCAAATTCGCCTCTATCTTTGTTAGTGAGAGGATGGGGCCTATCTTTTGCTGGATGAAGGCTTGCTCCTCCGGGTTGTACAAGGTAAACCAATGGTCCAGTACCAACTTTGGGTCCAAAGGTTTGTACACCCGAATTTCTTTGCAGAGGAGGCAGTCGACTGCGGTGCTAGCCATCTATTACAATAAGAAATTGCCTAATTACAAACAGAACTATGAAACATTACAGGGAAATAGATTTGAACTCCAAAATAAAACAACAAACCATTACATCGTCATCAATTATCAACCCTATGATGTTATGTAAGCAAGTAGGTTGGTTCTAATTGGTCCCCAAGCTCTATGGCCTCCTGCATTCTCGGAGAAATGGATCTCAGGCCATATCGAAGCATTGGGTGGGGTAGCCTAATCAGTCCCGAATGGTGAATCAACTCACTTCGCTCGAAACATACACAATGGCTCCCCGTCTTAGGTTTCTAGGACAGTCCGAGTTCGACCGCATCTATTCACACAAACATTATGCATGCAAACCCCCACAAAAACTGAAAATCTAACTAATCCCTGAAACGTTAGTAACAGAATAATGATTGAAACACATTTCTTAAAGAGAACAATTCGAAGAGATTCAAGTGGCTAGCCTACTGGCATGGGTCCCTAGTGGAGTCGCCATCCTGTCGAGTCTAATTTTTGAATTCCCATTCCTAATCCGATCTAGACTAGACCCTATGCTCATCTAATATAGATCATCGACTTAAGTTAGGAATTTCGTTTAATTTTTGGAGTCGCCACCCAACTGTTGTTGGGAAATATTTAATTAAGACTAAAGGAGCGGATTAGTCTTAATTTGGACCACTAGTCGACGTTATTTCCTCTTTTCGTTTTTGTGAAAAGAGGAAAAGGGAAAACCAGAGTTTCTAAGTCCGGAGGCTAACCTATTAAAACCTTTACAGTTACCACCTAATCTCCTAAAATTGTTCCTCTTTAGAAATGTGTTTTTATTGTGTTTTTGTTACTTTTTATTATGTTTTGAATTATTATAAGAAAAGGATTTTTCATTCATTTTATGGGTTGACCCGGATGGGTGCCTACGTACCTGCTACTCAGGATCAAACAAGCCGTAGTTCGCTTTTCTGAAAACCTTAAGTTTGTTTGTGAATTTTAATTTTGAAATCTCTTTTGCTTTATGTGTTTATCATTTTTGGGATTTTTCTAAAAAAATTCTAAGCCTAAGCTTTAATCTGATTTTTGAAAATGATTTTTAGGAAAAACATCAATTTTGGATTTATTTGAAGAAAAGGATTTTTCTAAGTGCTAAAACTCATTTTTTATGATTCTTTTATAATTTTTATTATTTTTTTATGATTTTCTATAAATTTTTATGATTTTTGTGAAAATTTTTATCTTAAGTTAATATCTATCCTATTTTGAAATCTAAAATTTTATTGTTATTTTTCATTATTTTTCTACATTTTATTATTTTCTATTATTATTATTATTATTTTTATCTATCTATTTATTATTATTTTTCTTATTTATTATTTTTCTACATTATTAAATTCTAGAAAAATCTAATTTCTACATTTTCCTATTTATTACAAATAAATAAATAACTAACTAACTAAATAACAAAAAATTAATTAATTAATTAATTCAGAATAAATAAATAAACAAAAATTAATTAATTAAATAAAATAATAAAAATCCGGAAAATCCGACTTACCTAGATCCGGGTCGGTACGCGGGTCAGGTCGATCGGGTCAAATCGAGTTGGGTTGGATCGATCGGACACGGCGGTGGGGAAGGCTCGTTCACGGCGTTCCGATGGCCTTTTGCAGCAGGTGAGGTGTCGAATCCTAGCTTCTCGAGGTTGCTGAATCCAATGGTGGCGGTGGTTTGCTCCCAGATCGCCTCCTGGTGGTGGTTCAACTCTGGCCGGTGCTTCGCGGTTTTGGGTCTCCTCCGATGCTCTCCGATTTGCACTCTTTCCTCACTTTCTCTCAATTCTGATTCGTCTTTTTGCTTCCTCCCCTCCTCCTCTATTTATAGGCACTTGAAACCGAGTTGGATAAGCTTGGATTTCCTCTGATTGAAGCTGATCGGATTTTCGGTTAGAAAAACCAATTCCGATTTGTGTCAATCTCTCGATTTGTTGCGATTTGATTCTAATTAGATAATGTTTATCTTATTTATGTTGAAGATCTGTTGGATTTGTGCAAAAAATCGAATCGAAATGGCCGAAATACGAATTTTTCCTTCCGCTGGCGATCTCGGGCTCGAGGTAGGAGACGATCACGCGCCCGGCGCGTGCGCTTCCTCCAGCCAATCAGATGTTGCCACATGTCCTAGGTAAATGAAAAAATTCGCAAAACGCGGAAACTGCTTCCCCCGCGTTTCGAACCTGCGACCTTGCACCCGCACCGCGCGCCTTAGCCCATGGTCCGGACCAGCTGAGCTAGCCAACTTTCCTGATTTTTCTAATTTCGCAAATTGCATATATGCAATGCGATTTTTCTATTTTTTTTTGTATTTTTTGAAAATTCCAAATGTTGTAAAAATTGTTTATTGTTTATTATTGCTATTTCTGAAATAATTTTTCAAAATTGATGTGTTTTCCTATTTATTCTTATTTTTTTGAATATTTTTACTATTTATACTAAATTAGAGGAAAATTGGGAAAAATAAAAAATTGATTATTTTTTATTATTATTGACTTTTAGGGCAAAAATGGGGTGTTTACACCATCTTCTTCATCATTTATCTTTAAGCCTATCGAAAGGGGGGGAAAAAACCCATGAAACACATTAGAGATTAAGTAAATAATAGTTGTTCCATGTATAAAAGAACTCATTATTGTATAATAAAAATTTTAATCTCTCATCTCATTTGGTAACCAACTTAGGCTACACATCAATGCTTCTATTGTATTGGGATTTAGTCTACTTCTATGTGAGCTAATTACTCATCCACTAGTACTAAATGCAGACTCAGAACCAACCATAGACATAGGAATAGCCAACATATCTTTAGCTAGTTCTTGTAATGTAGGTTATTTAATTCCATTTACTTTCCACCAACTAAGAATATCAAAATCATCAGTCCAAGGTAACATAGCTTCTTCTAAATAGTGATCCAATTCCGACTTGACTTGGCCATCAGTATTAATAGTGCTCAAGAATTACACCAACCTTGATTTTCTTGAAGAATCGAAATGAACAGTTTGCGTAGTTGCTGAAGTGTTCACAAAAGAACTACTACTAATATTCAAACCTTTAGAAAGTCGAGATCTACCCCTTGATTGATATTCCTGAACTAACTCGTAACAAATGTTTCTAACATTTTGAATCTCTATAGATGCATTTACTCCATAAATAGAAGGAAACACAAAATTTACGGCTTTCATCATAAAACGTAGATCCAAAACAGTACAAACAGCCATAATGATATGTACATCACCCCAATATTTTTCAAACTTATTAAACATTTTCTCCGCCATCATTCTAGTATTCACATCTAAAGAGCCTTTCCATTCAACCAATGATTATCTAATCTCAAAAACCTTTTCAAAATAATAATTTGCAGTTGGATATTGGGTACCAGAAAAAATATTGGT
This sequence comes from Laguncularia racemosa, assembly GCA_037954665.1. Taxonomy (NCBI): domain Eukaryota; kingdom Viridiplantae; phylum Streptophyta; class Magnoliopsida; order Myrtales; family Combretaceae; genus Laguncularia; species Laguncularia racemosa. The sequence goes on along the minus strand of JBBMOL010000312.1, from coordinate 272,801 downwards.
TACCTCATAAAAGATCACTAACTTCTTGCAAATTGCTCTTGCTACCTCCTAATCATCATCGGTGGGAAGACATTTATAATGTCTATCTATAAATTGAACTCTATAAAAAACTTCTTTGTATCTAATGGCTATCATCAACATGTCATATGTAGAGTTCCATTGAGTTTTGCAATCTAAGGCAAGCTTTCTATCATATGGAATATCCAATTGCTTACATGCTTCTCTAAATTTCTCGACTCTTGATGGTGTCGCCAACCAAAATGTAACACTATCACGGACCTTCTCAATCGCACTTTCTATCATGGCCACACCTTCCTTCACAATTAAGTTTAAAATATGCGCACAACAATGCATGTACAGGACCTTTCCCCGAAGAATTAACTTATCTCTTCTTAGTTTCATGGTCAAAGTTGTAATCATTGCATCATTCATAGAACAATTATCTACAGTAACTATAGACAATTTTTTATCTAATCTCCATCTCATCAACGAGTTAAACAAACAATTAGCAAGCACCTCATTTGTGTGAGGTGTTGGAACATACAAAAAATTACATGAAAATATAAAAAATGTCAATATAATATAATTTTTCATTATTTACTGTGAAAAGATAATATAAGTAAAGAATCATACTCCATGAGTCGATTTTAAAGCCTCCAATTATGATCAATGAAGTGTGCTATGACAGTCATGTACCCTTTTTTCTAATTTGATATCCATAAATCCGTTGTTACTACAACTTAAGAATTTAGTGCTTTCAACAACACTCTCAATTTTTCCTTCTCCCCATTATAGATGTTCATGATTTCCTTTTTCATGGTGTTTCGACTAACATGCTTAAAAAGTGGTTACATACTTTCAAGAAAATCCCTGAAATACTCATGCTCAACTATTGAAATGGGGTATTCATGAACAATTATTGCCTTTGCAAGTCTTTGCCTACAAATATCGCCTACAAATATCTTAATTGAAAGTCCAATTTCCTATGTTCAAACAACTCTCATTCTCATTTTGTCATTTCTCAATGGATAGTAGACATTGCCTTATGTCTTTCTGCTTCTTCCTTTATGTACAGTTCTCCAAATGATTACGCAGTTGCTTAGTTCCTTGTTTACTACCTACTTTTAGTGTTTTGGAACAATGATTGCTGATAGCAATATCCTCCCCATTAACCATTTTTCTCACCATATCATTCCATACAAGAGAATTCAACTTACATTTATTGGGATTATCACGTTGATCGGCATTGCTTTCTACTTGAGAACTTGTTGTGCTTGTGGGATTTGTTGCTAGTGATTCTGTTTTAGATCTAAGTAATGGTAATGGACCTTCCTCTTCCTCAACATCAATGGGATGTGCATCAATAGGCATATCAAATTCGTCCATTTCTGTATTATATAAAAGGAAACAAAAAACGAAATTCATCAACTTATCTATAGAAATCATAGAAAATATGTTGACTAAGGTAAACTTCAATTCTCTCAAGAGCTCTTTGGTACAGTACCAGAACTAAGAGCTAAATTTACGACATTATGATCACAAATACGGAGTAAAATCATGTCATTGTCTCATGAGAATCATAACATATAATCAAGGGTAAAATGATCATGTAAGCACAATTTTCAAAGATTTGGGGATTTAAACATTTAATTTTAAAGACAAGGAATTTGCCTTTATTTGATTTGTGATAGATGGAAATGATCAAATGGAACAATGCACATTCGGACATTCCAGCTACCCCACCAGACCCATGTGATGAGATGTTGTTACATTGACTCTGTTACCAAGAGAAGAAAATTATAAAAAGGAGGAAGAAAGAAAAATCCCCATGTACAAGAGATGCCTAACTAGAAAAATTGTTGGTAGAAAAGCTCAGAGTCTTACTGAAAACCTAAAAAATTAGCTATTTCAATTAAATTGAAATAATAGCTAAAAAAAATAAAAATTGCAGGAATATATCTATTAGAAATTCGTTAATAATAACTATAGTTTTCATTAGTTGAGATATGTAAAAGCAAGCTTTTCTAATGTGATTTCTTCATTTGAATTTGGGCTTTCATTCTACTCAACGTGTGAAAATAAACTCAAGTGAAATCCAAATCCAGCAACTTAGGTTTGTTAAACAATCAACAATATCAAGGTATATGATCATATCCAGATCTTGCCAACAGTATTCCCTTTCACTTTCTTGTCTCAAAATACTATTTCTTTTCTTAGCCATTTTCATACCATGTCACATCTAAAGATTATTAAATACCTATCTACGTGCGAATGTGACGATGCGTGCAACAGACGACAGACGAGAAAGAGACAATGCGTGCGACGGTGCATGTGACAAATGACAAACGACAGACGAAATCAAGATGATGCATGCGATAGGCAATGATAGCTTGCATAGGAGGACGATGATGATGAGATCAAGCTAGACTAGATGAGAACAATGAGTGAGACTATGAGAGTAACCGAGGGTTTTACTGTAGCTTTTTTTATTTTTCTTTTTTTAACTATTGTAGGTGTACTCTCAACTCTATGTCTAAGTGTGGAGGAGTATGGTGTGGACCGTGGAGAGTGGAGACGTCTGGTCTGGACTATTTGAGTGTGTACTGTGTAACTTGGTCTGATTTTTTTTTTAATTTTTTTATTTAATATATAATAATATTTATTAACTAAATTATATAAAATATATATATATATATGTTAATGGGTTTAGGTTCTCAATGGGTTTAACATTTGTCCCATTACCCTTCCTAAACCTTATAGGGTTTTTTTAAAAAAAAAAACCCATAACTCGTCCCAAATCCTATAGGGTTTTTAGTGGGACGGGTGGGTCAGGAACCCGACAATACCCGTCCCGCTTACATCCCTAGCTAAGTCTAGAGTGAAACCACATGGATTATATACACTATTGCCTGTTCCTGATGAACCTTGCACTGATTTGTCTATGGACTTCATGATTAGGTTACCTTGAACTAGGAAGGGTAGTGATAGTATATGTGTTGTGGTTGATAGGTTCAGTTAAATAGCTCATTTTATTCCTTGTCATAAAACAGATGATGTCAAGTTAATTGCTTATTTGTTTTTCAAAGAAGTCATGCATTTGCATAGCAAACTTAAAAGCATTATTAGTGATAAGGATGCTAAATTTTTTAGTCATTTTTAGAGAGTGTTGTGGGGAAATTTGGGAACAAAACTACTGTTTTCAACCACTTGTCACCCACAAACTGAGGTGGTAAATAGAACGTTGATCACTTTGTTGAGTGCAGTTATTAAGAAAAACATTAAGATGTGGGAGGATTGTTTACAATTGGTGGAATTTTCTTATAATAGGGCTATACATAGCACTACGCATTGTTCTCCATTTGAAATTGTTTATGGTTTTAATGCAATCACTCCTATTGATTTATTACCATTGCCACCTAAAAATTTTATGAGTGTTGATGCCTCTTTTAAAGCAGATTTTGTGAGGAACTTACATAAGCAGGTAAAGGAGCGAATTGAAAGCCAGAATGTTAAGGTAGCAGCTCGTGTGAACAAGGGAAGACAACCCATGGTGTTTAAACTAGGAGAATGGGTGTGGGTGCATTTCCGCAAGGAAAGATTTCCCCTTCAAAGGAAGTCTAAATTAAATCCAAGAGGAGACAGTCCATTTTAGATCCTCAAGAAGATCAATGACAATGCAAACAAAGTGGATTTTCTAGGTAATTATAATGTTAGTGCTACCTTCAATGTTATTGATCTAAGTCCTTTTAATGCAGGCAATGATTTTGATTCGAGGACGAATCCTTTTGAGGAGAGGGGGAATGTTACAAAGAACCAAGCTCAAGGGATGCCAAGTCAAGAAGATTAAGAAGGCAAGGATGAGAGCTAAGAGATGTCGAGTCCGATTAGCATGCCTTAAGGACCTATTATAAGATCCCGAGCTAAGAAGATACAATAAGCTTTGAGCGTTCATTTATAAGGCTTAGTGAAGATTATTAGTAAAGAACTTCAAGGATATCAAAGCTTAGGAACCATGATAACTCATGTATGATACAACTTGTTACAAATTAAATTGGAGATTAAAGATTGAAGGACCGCCAGCTTAGTGCAATGAAGGCTACCGACGTTGAATTTAAAAGCCGCCGGTGTAAAAATAAATGCTGCCAGCTTTCTTTTAATAAATGTTTGTAATTTCTTTTGCCGATTAGGTTTTTGGGTGCGTCATATAAATACCCTCTTAGCCACCATTGAAAGCAGCTTTTTTTAGAGAATATTGTGAAATCCAAAAAGACAACTTTGGTATTCCTTGTGTTCTTGCTCAAATAAATGTATTAAAACATTCAAAAGAGAATTGATCGCCTTTCTTATGGAGTAATCTAAATTAGGGCATGTCCTTATCTTGATTTTTTTATCGATAACTAAGAGAAACCTATTTCTAATCTGTCTTAGGGATTGAGTCCAATAAAATACGAGGGTTTTTGCATCACTGTTATGAGGGTCCATAATACACAAAAGGGGTTCTCAGGCATGTTCTTAGGGGTTCCTGTATCAGATCAATTTAATAATTATATTAAAACCCTGTTTGAGCCAAGATTGTGGTATTTTGATATATTATAATTAATTAACTAGAGATTGAGTCGATGCTCAATGCAACTTAGGGTGGACTAACGAGTTGGAACTTATTCCTTAACCTATAGTGACAAGGGGTGAAAATCCATACTATATATAGTTTTAAGATGACTTTGTGTACTGTTGCATTCATATAGTTATATGCACATAGCATGTTAATTTTTGATAACTTGCTTGCAACCGTTTGTTTTATGGCATAGGAAAGATCTCATTAAGCAGTGATTACTTACTCTCCAATAGTCTCTCTTGAAAGTTATATCAAATCTGGGAGAGGACTAGGAACAGAGTCGAGAGTGCTTCTTCAACTCAAGTATGTTATGAGAGATTCAATTATAGGACTAACAAAGTAGAATCCAAACTAAAAGTAACTAAGACTTGTTTATTTACTATAATCCTTTGAAAATCAAATTTTCATTTTTTTTTTTTGGAAACCTAAGTCATTAGAGGTCCTTTACCCAATGTTATTATTTAGTAGGGGATACCTATAATGCTTCAGAACCTGGGACGCCACAACTCGCCACATATCCTTATAGGGTAAAGATACGTTAAGGCTTCTAACCTTGCTAATCTCATATAATTTGCAACACCTATTATTAGCAATACCTATTATCCATAATCAAGATAAATATTTAACATTATGAATAATTAGTTCAATTGAATCTCATTTACAGACCATGCACTTCTTTGGGTTATCTTAAAACATCAATATAAAATAATCTAATTGCTAAACTATTCTTAATACTCTAATCCTCCATAATTAAACCAACTTCTAGCAATGCTCAAAATTTTCAAATGATAATCTTCACTTAATCATCATAATAGTAAAAATACTTTACATAGTCTCCATTCTGCATGTATGTCCCTAGATCCTCATCATATAGCATGTAATCATCTGACTTGTAGCTAAAAAAAGAGATCCTCGAAAGGTGAGCTAATGCCCAATACATATAACTTACAAACACATGTGCATGATCAAGTATAACTTAGTCTACAAATAGCTAAAGGGTACTCATAACCCCACTATACCACACACGCGCACGCATACACACACACACACACACACACACACATATACATAATATATAGTATTACGTTGAGAACTGCCACTATAAGCCTCAACCCCCATAAGTTCCTAAATCTACCCAAATCATTTCAATGTCTGACTCCACTAAGGACAACGTTACACAAAGATCATTGGGGTGCTCTCTAGAGATCTTCCACCACTAGCCCCTAAGTTGAGCTAAGCACAAGCAACAACTAATTCTTAACAAAGTATCATTTAAGTGCATTTTAATAACTATGCTACTAAATACAAACTACAAATAGGGTAGTTAAGTACCTGAAGGACCTATTTCGAGGTTACTAGAATAATGATTGTGAGCCTAAGTATGACTTGTTATACACAGAAAACTAACTTACAAGTCAATCTAGTTTTGCTTGGTTTGTAATTCTAAATGTGAGTTAATGATTTTCCTTTCCACTAACTTAGTTTGGTGTAAAAAGGGTTTTGGATTTTAGAAAACTTGAGAAATAGAGAAGAAGAATCATTTTGGATGTTTTATAGGGTAACACGATCGTGTATGTAGTTGTTTATAGGTACACGGGTAGGAATATGGTCGTGTACATAGTCGTATAACTTTTTGTGTGCCAAGGCCTTTTGAAACACACAAGTACATGGTTATGTAAGTGGCCATATCCTTCAACACGAGCAAGTAAACAAGCGTGTACCTGGCCGTGTACCACGTTTCTTACAATTTGCCCTTATTTTCACCATGAAAAAGTAAACAACTGTATACCTTGGTTGTGTACCTTTCTAAATCTCATGAAAGGCTTGATTTCCTCACACTTCATCTCTTTTTTCTCTTGCCAATTCTCATCAATCTCTTTCTGACTTTTAATCTATCACAAAAATTTATTTGATTTATAAAATTCAATGTAGAAAGATCAACTTACCTGATATGATTGGCTTAAGTGATTTCAAAATTGTTCCAATCAATTGTACCCTCAATTTCTTTTATATTTGATGTTTCCCCATTGTAACAAAACCCCACCTTTATTCTAATTACCTATAAACACAATGAAATTTATACAGAAATACACTAAATTAACACTTACTTTGTGAATTTAGTGTTGAGCTAGGTTGTAGAGACCCCTAGATCACCTATTTGAAGAATGTTTGTAAAGAGGAATGAAGTTAAGAAAAGAGGAGAATAAGGTTTTATGAGGGCACAAATATTCTACGGTAAAAAAGTCTTAAATATCTATTCATTACTATAAAATTACTTCAATGTCCCATGATATAAAATTTATTTATTTCCTTATCTTTCGGTATTTTACATTCTCCTTTCCTTACAAAATCTTTCATCCTTGAAAGTTACTTGAATTTAGGAAGAGTCCTTGATATTGCCGTCACATCTCATCCTCCATTTCCCAAGCTGCTTTACGCTTCATTTGGTAGGTCCATTACACTTTAACATAGGGAATCACTTATCTCCTTAGTATTTATTCTTTGGTATCCACTATCTATACTAGCGTTTTATTGAAGACAAATCTGGCTATACATGAAAGGGGTAAGGGCTCCAATGTAACAGCTTGATCCAAATTCAGTACAAATTTCTTCAATGTGGATATGTGGAATACATCATGCACTCCTTTTAAACTAGGTGGTAAAGCTAATTTATACACCACCTTACTAATCCATCCAAGACTTCAAATAGTCCAACATACCTCAAGTTTAGCTTTTTCTTTTAGACTGTTTCTAATCAACCCTTTAGTTAGAGAAATTTTCAATAGTACCTTATCTCCTACTTGGAATTTTAAGGAACGTCACCTCTTATCAGCATAGTTCTTTTGACGACTCTAAGTTTCCTATATTCTTTGTCTTATTAGCTTAACCTTATCTACTAGCTCTTAGATCAACTCAAGTCCCAACACCTATCTTTCCCCCACATTAACAAGCAAAAAGTGGGCAGACTTAGTTAACCGATCTATTATAATCCACATTGCATCTTGTTTCTCTTTAATTATTGAAAGGGTCATAACAAAAGTAATTATCACATGTTCCCATTACCACTCAAGTATAAGGAGGGGCTACAGTTCTCCACTTGGCCTTTGATGCTCAACTTAAATGTATTGATAAGTTAGGCACTTCACTCCATACTCGGCTATCTCCTGTTTTATGTTCTTCTACTAGTAGTGACTCTTCAAGTCTTTATACATCTTAGTGTTCTTGGGATGGATTTTCTATCCAAAGTAGTGCATTTTTTCATGATCTCTTTCTTTAACTCTACATTTCTTGACACACACAATTGTGTTCCATACCTCATAATACCTTCCACATCGACATTAAATTTTGTTATCATACTTTATTCCACTTTAACCTTTTGTGTCATGTATATATGCACCCTTAGCTTGGGTATCTTTAATTTTCTCTACTAATGTAGGTTGGACACACAAATTTGCTAATCTTACTCCTAAATCTCGTATTGTTATCTCCAAATTTAACATGTGCATGTCCTCTAATAGGTTTTGTAGAGATGTAATCAAGGTAGCAATATTGCTTCGTTCCTTTCTACTAAAAGCATTTGCTACCACACTTGCTTTTCCTGGATGATACTGGATTTTCAAATCATAATCTTTAATTAACTCTAACCATCTCCTCTGGCGCATATTCAACTCCTTTTGAGTGAAAATGTATTTTAAACTTTTGTGATTGGTGAAGTTTTTGCATTTTTCTCCATATAAATAATGTCTCCACAACTTAAGTACTAGCACTACTACTACTAGCTCCAGGTCATGAATTGGATAATTCATTTCATATGACTTCAATTGTTGTGATGCATAAGCTATTGCCCTATCGTCCTGCATTAACACACATCCTAGATCCTGAATTGATGCATCATTGAAGATGGTGAACTCTTCTCCCCTTTTGTGTAAAGCCAAAATTGGAGTTAGCACTAGCCTTTTCTTTAACTTCTGGAAACTATCTTCACATTTGTCATACTAGACAAACTTTACGGCTTTTTGTATCAATCAGGTTAAAAGAGTTGCTATACTAGAAAACCCTTTAACAAATCTTCGGTAATAATCAGCTAAACCTAAAAAGCTTTTGACTTTTGTCATCGTCTTTGGTCTAGACCAGTTTGCTACTGCTCTTACTTTTTTTGGGTCTATAGAAATCCCATCCTTATTTGATACATGACCCAAGAAAGTTACCTGTTCAAGCCAAAACTTGCACTTTTTAAACTTGACATAAAGTTTCTCAACTTGTTACTTGCTCAAAACTAGTCTCAAATGTTTTTTGTGATCCTCCTTACTCCTAAAATATATTAAGAAGTCATTAATGAAGATGACCACAAACTTATCCAGAAAGTCCCTGAACACCATTTTTCATCAAATTCATAAAAGCTACCAATGCATTAGTCAACCCAAATAGCATTACCAAGAATTCAGAATGCCTATATCGGGTTCTAAATGTAGTCTTCTAGATATCCTCTTCCTTATTCCTCAATTGGTGGTATTCCAATCTTGAATCAACTTTTGAAAATACTTAAGCCCCTGTAATTGATTAAAGAGTTCATCAATTCTAGGAAGGGGGTATTTGCTTTTAATAGCGACCCTGTTCAACTCCTTATAGTCTATACAGAGTTGTTTACTACCATCTTTCTCCTTAATAAATAAAACCAGTGCACCCCATGGAGACAAAATAGGCCTAATGAATCCTTTGTCTTACAACTCTTGTAGTTATGTCTTTAGCTCTGCTAGTTCTGTAGGCACCATTTTATATGGTATTTTGGAAATTGACACTATACTCGAAACCAGATCAATGTTAAACTCTATTTCTCAAGCTACGAGTAATCTAGGTAGTTTGTTTGGAAAGACATATGAGAACTCCTTCACTATGGGTACTTGTTCTAACCTTACTGTCTCACTCGACTCTACAGTTACTACTGCTGGCATACTTTTACCCCATAATTTAAAAGTGGGCAATCGTGTTGGTTTTTGAACATCTAATTTAAAATAAAAAGTATCTTCGCCTAAGATGCCAAAATATACCACCGTGACAACCAGTTCACTCCCAAAATCACATCAAAATCATACATTTCTAATACCAACAGATCAACTAGTAACACTTTGCCTTCCACTTCTATATTGACATCATGACATATTTGATTCAAAATTCTCCCAACCCCCAAATGTGTATTCACATCCAAAGGAGCATCTAAATGTTCAACATTCAAACCACATATATGCATAAATGTATCAAAAATACACAAGTATATGGCATTAGTATCAAAAGGCACATAGGCACTATGAGAGTGTACTAGGAGCATACCTACTATAATGTCTACATTTGGGGTGTCCTAGTGCTACTATTGAAAAGCAATGACTCTAGTTGAAACCCATTGTCTGTGGCCTCCTGCTTGTGGTCTACTAGCCTAAACCCTTTCTAGAGGTTTGCCACCCACTGCACTAGAGCTATTTGATTCTCCACTTGACAATGAGTACAATTAACTGCCTTATGTCCCCTTTACTTTCACACATGGCAAAATACCAATAGAATGGATCTCTTGGTACAATTTTTACTTATATGACCTATCTTCCTATAAAGGAAGCATGCACTCTTTAGCCATCTATAGTCCCTCTATTCATGGGGTCCATAACATTTTGTACATCTAACTGTAGAGGCTGTTGGGGAAGTGCTAAAGGTACTAGTTAGATTTGTAGAAGATGAGATATAGTAATTAGGGGGCTATTTTGAAATATTTTGAGCCTCTTACCCTTATCTTGAACTACTACACTAGAAATTGGCCTTTTAGCCAAAGTCGCCCCTGACCTATAGACCAATTGCTACTCTATTCTTTTTTTTCTTTGCTCCATAAATTTAGCCATATCTATCACCTCAACATAGGTGGTCAGATGGACAGATCCAACTTCATTTTGGAGATTTGGCTCTACCTCCTTACGAATCTCTTTACCCTAGATCCATCATCGGCACGTACCGCATCAGGTAGGAACTTAACTAGGCGAATTAATTCCACCCTATATTCCTCTATTAACTTGCTCTCCTCATCACAATTATAATATGCAACTTCCATCCTATCATGAATGTTGTTGGGGAAATACTTTTGATAGAATAATTCTTAAAATCCCCTCCAGTCTACACATCCCCTTGTCAACTTAGGAACTAATGCTCACCAACTTGCTATCCTTTGAAACCTGGAAGGTAGCAAAGATATTTTTCATCGCTTACATCCAATTTCTATTGTTATTAGGTCATCAATCGTGGAGTTGAACTCCTTTATCACATGAATAAACCAATCCAAGCTTATTGGCTCCTCAACTACTCTAGTTTGTTGGGCATTCTACATTTTCTATTATTGTGCTATCAACCCCACTAAGTTGTTGATAATCTCAAAGAGTTGGGCAATCTAGATTGCAAGTTGACCTTGCCTGCCTTACGGTTGCTAACCATGGGGATACACCTCATCTAGGTTGTCATGACCAGCATCACTTGATGATATTAGCCTAGTAATACCTCTCAGAGGCATTCTGCTTAAGGTGTGGAATAAAGTATAAACTAAAGAGTTAAGTAAAATAATGAGTAGCAAATATACTAGTTACACATATATATATTGAAAAGGAATTTAAAGTACTCATTTAAAGGAAATAACAAGAGAAACTACAAAATAAGTAAGCAACATATAATATAGTCAGACTTAAGAGTCTACCAACTCTCTTCACAATCTCACTATCTTACATATTCAATGCCTAATTCATTTAAAGATCACAACCTATTTGTTATTAATTAAAACCTATATCTATTAATTATCAACCTAGCTCTTAGGGATCTTTAAACCTAAGCTCTAATACCATTTAAGCTATAACACCCCAAAACCAGAGACGTTACAACCTACTACGTGTCCTTATAGCGTAAAAACACATTAAATCTCCTAAACATGTTAATCTCATTTAATCTGCAATACCTATTATCCACAATTAAGATAAACATCTAACATTATGAATAAATAGTTTAATTGAATCCCATTCACAAACCATGAACTTCTTCAAGTTATCTTGATACATCAATGTAAAATAATCTAAATATCAAACTATTCTCAGTATTCTAATCCTCTATAATTAAACTAACTTTCAACAATGCTCAAAGACTTCAAATGATAATCTTTACCTAATCATCATAATAGTAAAAATACTTTACATCATCTCCATCCATCACCAATGTCCCTAGATCCTCATCATATGACATGTAATCATTTGTACCTGTAACTAAAAAAAGAGGTCCCTAAAGGGTGAGCTAATGCCTCATGCATATAAACTACATACACCAATGCAACAACAAGTATACAAAAGTAGGTTATTATCTCATTTAGTCCACAAACAGCAAAAGGGTACTCATATATATATATATATAACTATCACTACAGGGCCCAGCACCCATGAGTCCCTAAATCCGTAAATCTACCCAGATCATTTTAATGTGTGACTCCACTAAGGATAATGTCACACAAAGATTATTAGGGTACTCCCTAAGGATCTATCACCACCGACTCTTAAGCCGAGCCAAGCACAAGTAATAACTAATTTTTAACTAAATATCATTTAAGTGCATTTTAATACTATGCTACCAAACATAAACCATAAACAAGGTAGTTATGTACCTTAAGGAACTATTTCAAGGTTACTAGAATAATAATTACGAGCTCAAGTATAACCTGTTATATACAATAAACAAACTTATCACTAACTTTTAAGTCAATCTAGCTTTTTCTAGCTTGTAATTCTAAGTGTAGGCTAATGATTTCCCTTCCCAATGACTTAATTTGGTGCAAAAAGGGTTTTGGATTTTAGAAATTTTGAGAAATTGGGAAGAAGAATCATTTTAAACATTTTACAGGGTAACACAGTCATGTATGTAGCCCTATATAGGTGCATAGGTAGGAACACTGCCATGTGCATAATCGTATACCTTTTTGTGTGTGAAGGCCTTTTGACACACTCAAGCACATAGTCATATAAATAGCCATGTACTTCAACACAGGTAGGTACACGGGCGTGTACTTGATCGTATACCACATTTCTTACAATTTGTCCTTATTTTCACTACAAAAAGTACATGGCCATGTACCTTGTCCGTACACCCTTCTAAATCTCCCAAAGGGCTCGATTTCCTCACACTTCATCCCTTTTTCTCATGCCAATTCTCATCAATCTCTTCCTTACTTTTAATGCATCACAAAAAAGTTATTTGATTCATAAAATTCAGTATAGAAAGATCAACTTAGTCAATATGATTCACATAATTAATTTCAAAATTGTTCTAATCAATCATACCCTCAATTTCATTTATATTCAATGTGTTCCCATTGTAAGAAAACTCCACCTTTATTCCAATTACCTATAAACATAAAGAAATTATATAAAAATGAACTAAATCAACACTTACCTTGCGAATTTAGTGTTGAGCTAGCTTGCAGAGACCTTGTCTATTAGACAGGATCACCTGTCTAATAGATGTCTACAGAGAGGAATGAAGTTCGGAAAAGAAAGGAATAAGGTTTTATGAGGGCTTAAATATTCTAGGGTCAAAAAGTCTTAAATACCCTCTTCATAACCATAAAATTACTTAAATGGCCCGTGAGATAAAATTTATTTATTTTCTTATTTTTGGTATCTTATAATACCAATTCTTTTTTGTGGTGAATTGTGAAATATTGATTTCAATAATTATTTTTACGTATTAATTAATCATATGTATTATGATTAAATGTGATTTAATTAATCTTACAACCTTTGAATTGTAATGTGGTTTTTAGATTTTGAGTGTACACACATATAATAACTTTCAAGAATCTTCTATTAGACCTCTTTTAGAGATGTTACATTATCTATTTAAATCCTAAACCTTTTTTTTTTTTTTTGTAATTTGAGTCCTTAATGTTTGCAAAAATTTACAAACAAGGATTTTTTTAACACTATTAAATTTTCTATTAACAAATGACATAGCAATTTTTAATTGGTCTAAATAATTAATGTAAATAATATAAATAAATATAACTAAATTAGTTGAAATAATAAATTAATAAAAAAATCAAAACAATAGAAATAACTTAAAATTAAAGAGAAAAAAAAAAGATAGCTTTATCCATTTAAGGCTAGGAGATGGTTAGAATGACCACAAAGACCCAGGTAGGTTGCAACCCACTTGTAAAAGTAGGTTGTACAGCTTACCTATGGTAGCATGACCCCCTTGGGTGATGGTCAACCACCCTTCACTGAAGTTTAAAAATTAAAAAAATGAAAATAAAAATAAAATTAAGGAAATTTTGATCAGGTCACATGACTTGTTTACTACCTGATTATGCTTTCTTTTATTTTTCTCTTTATTAAAACTTTAGGATGGAACGATTGTCTACCACCCTAGGTAAGTTAAAAGGCCTGCTTTTGTAAGTGGGTTGCGGCCCACTTAGTAAATTGTGGTTATTTTGGCCACCCAAAGGCTAGGGGGTAGTTGAAGTAACTTTTTCTTTTTTAATTTTTTCAATTTTTTGCAATTTTTTAATTATTTATTTATTTTTAATAAATTAATTAAATAAATTTATCTTTGTATAGCTTTTTTTATTAATTAAATTAATTATTTGGGTCAATTATAGGTCACTACATGACACAAAATAACAGAAAAAAAAGTTGATGGTGTTTAAAAAAAGTCCAATTTTGTAAACTTTTGTAAATATTGAGGTTTGAAATATATATATATATATATAAATAAAGTTTAGAAGAAACCAAATAAACAAGCATGAATTTGATATTAGTCATGTTGGCTTATGTGACTTCTTTTTCATTTTGTAAAAGTTCATAATTTCTCTTTAAAATCTTCATTACCATGTTTGCAAAGTTAGTTAAAATTCGTAGAAGTGTTTACTAAAATTACTAAAATTAAAGAAAATTCAAATTTTAACTATCCTTAATGATCATAACTTTCCTTCAAAGTTGTAACTTTACACAGTTTTGAAATTGCTTTGAGCTCCTAATTTCACTAAAAAAAAAATTCATAGAATTAAATGAAATTCATAAATCCTCTTTAGTTCGTAATAGAGCTTTAGCATTAGTAGATTGCCTTATAAGTTCATAAAATTAATTAAACGTTCATAAATCTACTTATTATTTTAACATAATTTTTTGTTAAATCTCTTGAAAGTTCATAAAAAATGCCTTAAGCTTTACGGTTTGTTAATTTTATATAAAAGTTAATAATTTATCAAATTCACCTAGACTATGTGGGAGCTACTTCTTCTTCTTCTTTTTTCCCAATAAAATTTCCATATATGTGGTAAAAGCTCTTATAAATTCTAATTTTCACTTATTTTAATCTTGTGTACATAACATAACTCAAATTTTGTAATTTCCCTAAAATTTGTAACACTAAAAAAAAAAAAAATTCTCTCAAATGTTCATAACATTAAATTTCTTATCAACATTTGAGCAATATTACAAACTTATATATTTGTAAGGTCACTATAATTGGTAAGACCAATTAATATTTGTAACTTTACTTAAACGTGTGAACGTACTCCAATGTTTGCAAAACTTCATAAATGTTCATAAATCTATTCAAATTCATAAAATTACTCCTTGTTTGTAAAATCACTTAAAATATTCATAATTTTACTAAAAAGCTTGTAAAAAATGTGAATGAACTTCCGTGCATCGAATTTTAAAAGCCTCCTTAAGGAAAAAAAATGAATGTTGGCATGTCTGAGATTTTACAAAAATTAACTTTTAAGAGCATTCGATACGTCTTGCTTGCTACAAGCTCTATTCTTACATTGAAGCTGTGCATAAACAACTCCTTTTTCTTCCCATTTTTTACCAAATATTTAAGTTTCAATAAAATATATTTCAATGACAAAGTTAATTTCATCAATTAAGTCAAATTTCCATTTGCATATGCTTGTTTGCTAGTAAAAGCATTGCCAAGATATTGACTCGAGATCTTTTCCAAAAGCATTTGAAGCCACACGTATTAAAGTAGTTACTTTGCTTTGACTATTCCACCTTAATGTCTGCCACTTGGCTCTAACCTGATGAATGATAGATTTGAATTTAGAAAAATTTCTTTTGTTAAAAGTGAACGAAAAAGCACATACGTATGTCTATCGCATAGGAATTTGAGTATCAACAGTTCAACGATGTTTAAAACCCATTTTCTAGGTTCACGGGGTCCCTGTCTAAAATTATTCGGAAAAAAAGTCAAAGATCAGACAAATGTTATTGGAGAAAAAGAAACATGAAAACCCTACGAAACATAAACATTTCCAAATTGTTTTGGATATTTGAAAGTTCAAGATAGTGGGGATCTTATCAACTCTACTTTTGAATCTTACGTTATCATGAAGCAGAACGGAATAGAATAACAACTGAAATCCTAGTGTACAATAATGGATAAATGTTGATGCCATTGAACTTTTTAAGATCATTATTTTTTGGATTGTCTATTCTATTCTTTTGGACGCACATGTTCTCGCTTGACCGATCTAGATATAATTTGATTTTCATTGTAACTATTTACACCTTGATTGTAGGATCCATTTGCTTAATATTATTAGGAAATAATCCGATCCTTATAATCGGAATATTGAATGGGTGGTGTTTGTGATTATCAATAAGGGTGAGCATGGTTTGATTTAGTATAATTTGTCCCTTAAATTGAATCAAACTATAGTATATGATTTAGTTTTTTTTTTTTAATTAAACCTAACCATACGATTTGATTTGTAATTTTTTTTGAAAAAAAATAATTATGTCTAATTTGGTTCACAATTTAAATTGTTTTTACACATTTTATTTTATTTTATTATATACAAATCAATAAATCATAAAAAGACATACTTAATATAAAAAAGATTTAATTTATTATCATTTTTTTAATATCACTCATCATTTTTAATACTTATTTGATATATTTAAAAATGTTTTATTATTTATTTCAATATAATTATGGTTTTTATATAAGTTAATAAACAAAAAAAATAAAAAGTAATTATTTAATGAAAACTAAATAAGAAGAGAAATTAATAAGCAACATAAAATCCTCTTTTTTTTTTTAGTTATACATTTTATAAATTTTCATCACTATTTTCTTTTCTTCCTTTGTTTTTTTACTTTTTACAATTCAGTTCGATTTGTATTTTTTTTTAATCTAAAAAATAGGCTTGATTTAGTTTATAAATTTTTTAACCTAAAAAGATAGTTCAAATCTAATTTACCATTTAGTTTGCAATTTAATCGATTTTTTTTACCTAGTTCTAATTATCAATCCTTCACTGTTAACTAAATGAGTTGTGATTGTTTCCTTATAAGAGCACCATTACGGCTACTAGATCCATTTTTTTTCTCCTTCCTTTGTGTTATTTTGCTAAAATTTTATAGTATAGATTTCATAAATAATATAAACAAATTTTAAGGACATCCTTTTAAAAATCTCGAAGATAAAATAGAAAAGTACTTAAATAAAAGAGGTCTTATAATATTGATATAGTAATTTATTTGTACACCATGCCGGATTAGATAGTGGATCTGATTCTTGAATCACTGCTAAGTTAAAAAATTTTGAGATCCACTTACTTTATTTAGCCTACACGAAGTATACTCATACTTAATACTTGTTATGCTATGAGTATCATCTTAATAGTATCATCTCAATCTTGATGGATTCGTCTGTTCTAACACTAGCAATAATGCTGCTATTGGGGGATTATTGAGAGGTGATAGAGCTAATGGATCATGGGATATACCAAAGAGCTAGGGAGAATTGATATTATTGGTCTAGCATTATGGAGTCTCTGCCTTTGTATAAAAGCGAAGTTCTGCATAGTGGGAATTCAAATATATGCAAATCTCGTAGTTACTAAGGTCAATTTCCAAAAACATAATCAAAACTAGTTTATGAATACAATTTATATTTGTAGAGAAGAGTTCCAACAGGTTGCTGGACAGTTTTAATGGTGCCACGGAAGGCAATATAGTGGCTGGCTTCCTAGCAAACAAAGCGTAGTAAGGAATGAAGGAAGAATGTCATTTGTTTGCTCCATCTTTGTATTTAATCCGAAATGATTGAAGCATGCACTATAATTTTAAGTAAAGAGAAAGACTTCTATAAGACATAATCTAAGATCCAAAGTCCTTAGGGATAATTGTAACTTAAGGCATCAATTTAACTACTCTTTTGTTTCTTATTTCTCGTATATGTTTATCGGAGAAAAAATTCTACAATTCGCATATGAAAAAAAAGAAGAAGAAGAAATGGATGAATTTGACTAGTTTGCTGTGTATGATCTGAGGATAGAATGAGAAACGGACAGGGAGAGTAGTGTGGCGTGCGGTGCGGTTTTCCTTCTTATCCTTGTTATGGTAAGGTATGTAGTGAAGTCAGACGGGGAACTTCATCATACAAATCATGTGTGGACTTTGGTAATTACATTACAGGTGTGTCAGTACAAGATATTACTATTACTGGTCTCTTTTCCTCCACGTCCATAGTCGCAGAGATTGACCGTTTTACCTTGGAACTAGAAAGATTTCCATGCTTGGGAGAAATGGGTCCTTAAATGAGAATAATCAAAGGAAAAAAAGTCTTCGCAATACGTAATTTCGTTAGAAATTTCCAACGCCGTGTTATTTCATAGTATTAGAAAGAATATGTTAGAAGAATGTGAACTTGTTAAAATGTTTGAATAAATAAAATTTTATATTTCTATGTACTTATTGTTAACTTTTATTAAATAAATGTAGGTTTTTAAAGTTTAGAATAGAAACCTATTGTATAACCTCATGAAATGATCTTGAAACACTTATCATGTGGATTCTATCCATTATAAAGTAGATCGTAAAACTTATCAAAATATTTGGTTAACTTTTTAAGAATGAAATAAAATAGTTATTCTTCCCATACAAGACTATTTCTATGTTTAATTGATAGAAATAGTTATTCCATAGAATTTTTATTATTACTATAAAATAAAAATTTGAGATTTCTTTACGATGCTAATGGAATAACTATGTTTTAGTCTTCTATAGTATATTTCGATATTTATCCATAAAATCCCAAAGAAACTATAACAAGTAGATATTACTATTTTATGTTATTCTCTAAAAATTATAATTATATTTTTATCTTGTTCAAACATGATGTCTAAGTTTTTAATGCTGTAAAAGAACTTGAATGTTAGAGATGGACATGCCCAAATGCCACCGACTTCAAAATCATCTGTAAATAAATTTTAAAAAATCAAATCTTAACAAGCAAGCTATCTTTATGCCATGTTGATTGCTTAGTGTAAATACAAGTAAATAAAAAGTGTTAATTACTTAGTGTTAAGCATAGGTGAATAAAAGTTTTTATGCATGAGAGTTTAATTTTTCTAACATGGCAGGAGATTTATTATTATGCACTTCACATGCCATATCATATATAAAATCAAGTGTTCATGTTCGAAAATAGTATCTTGTGATTGATTAGGATTAGGTTTTACTATCCATAAATGGTATCTTAAAGCAATGTATGATTGGAGGTAGGGGTGGACAATAAAAAGTCAACCAAACTGTGAATCAAAATGGATTGGACCGAGCTGAACTAAATCGTAAATTAGGTTTGAATAATCTTTTTTAAGTTAAAAAAATAATGAATCAAATCAAATCATTTCAAATAAAACCAATCTATGAAAAGTAAAGAAGAAAATATATAACTAAAAAAGAGGATTTCTTGTTATTTATATAATTTCTCTTCTAATTTGGTTTTCATCAAATAACTTACTATTTTTTTTTATTTTGTATTTTTACTTATTGATCAATACAAAAACTATAATTATCTTAAGAGAAGTAATAAAACCTTCTTAAACATATTAAATGGACATTAAAAATGTTGAATAATATTAGAGAAGTGAAAATAGATTAATTTTTTTTAAATACAATTTCTCATAATTTATTTACTTGTATATAGAAAAATAATAATATGTATAAAACGGTTTGAATAGTAAATTTAACTACACTAAATTGGTTGTTTTTAGGTTCAAAAAAATTATAAATCAAACTATATAGCTAAATTCGATTTAAGAAAAAGAAAAAAAAATGAACCATAATAGATAGTTTAATTTGGTTCAAAAGATAAATTGTACCAAATTGAATCGCCTCCACCCATAATTGGAGGAATATGGACCAAACATTTATGGGGAAAAAAAAAAAGACTTGCACGATTGAGAATTTTATTTTCCGAAAACTTTTTTAGCTTTTTGATAGTGGGCCACAATCAAATAATGTTTGTCCTTGGCGTCTATATACATATATCCTCTACTAAATTGTCTGCATTCTTTTGTCTCATGGTCTCATTATTTAAAAAACATATTCCCATCCTTCTTACAACCCCCCACATCTTTTTTGGAGACGCTAAATCTTCTTTCTTTCTCTCTCTCCCTTTTCTCTTCACAAATAACAAAATATGGATTGGAAGAGAGTAGAAGCAGGATCACCTTCTCTTGGTATTAAGATAGTGAGAAAAGCAATATGGCTTCTAATTTTGGCAATTTGCCTGGCCTTTCTGGTAATGTGGATAGTGATTCCCACTCGAAGATATAGCAGATTCTATCACAATCATCTATACAGACTTTCTTCTTCAACATTCTTCGGGAACCAAGGTAACTAAGAAAACAATATTAATCATGTACATACATACATACATACACATACATACATATAGGTATGTATATATAATATATTAATTAGTGTTCTTTTCAAAGATACATATCAAATTAACTTTGGTGTTTAATCACTGGAGCAGGTGACACACTGTTGATGTTCACATTTCCTATTCTCTTTGTTGCTTCATTAAGCTGTGTGTATCTCCAGTTGGGCAACAAAATGCACCAGAACATCAAATTTGGAAGGTATGTATGTATTTATGTATTTATGTGCTGTCAATAGATGATCTAGTGCTTTGCATCGAACGCGTTGGATACTAGATGCCTTGTAGTTTTGAGTACAATTAACATCTTTCTTTTTCGGCACTTACTATAAACCTTAGAATAATTCTTATTTTTGGTCAGTTGGAAGGAATTAAGGAACTGCCAAAATTACCTAACTCAAAAAAGTGGAATGCTTCTCATCGAAGATATGTGTTATTGAATTTTTTTTTTTTGATGAATATATGTTATTGAATTTTGCTCCAAATGAATTTTGGTTTTTTCTTTTTCCTTAATTTTATTAATTGAATTTGAATATATAACTACATCCAATTTGAAAGGCATGTATGTAGTTCCTCCTATATATGGTGTTACTTGATAAATTAACATTATTTTAGCATTTACGATGAATATTCAATAGCTTGTGGCTTGCCGTTTTAAGTACAACTTACAAGCCTTCTTTGCTGTAGTTACAGCAAAACCTCTGGAATTTGTTATTAGAATTTTTCTTATTTTTGTCGATCGAAAGAAATGACTGAGCTATCAAAACCAACTAAAACAGGTGTAGTAGAATTTTTTTTATTGAGTTATTGAACTTTCTTCCTAAGAATTTTATTTATTTTTTTACTTTTTTGCCTTTTGTTAATGTTTGAACGATTTAACTTCATGCAGTAATGGGGAAAAGAAAAGTCATGCAAAGGCATTTTTGAAGCAACCAATGCTGGTGAAAGGTCCTCTAGGAATAGTGTCAAGCACAGAGCTCGCCTTTTTTCTCATGTTCATGGCACTTCTGGTTTGGTCTTTGTGCACTGACCTGCGCAATCAACTCACTGGAGTCAATCCGGAATTCGCAGCCTTGGAGGGTGTGAACATGTAAGTTCAGTCAATATTCAACCTTTTCGGTTTTTTTAATTATCTAAACAATTGACTTACGTATTAGCTATATTTCTCCTTAGGTCCCTAAAGTTTATGCTTATACTTTTAGGGCCTAACGTTCAGCTGGTTTTTTCTTTTTCCCCCTACCCATTCTTTACTAAACTTACCACTTAAGATATTTATGTCAAGTATAATATACGGAAAGCAAGGGGCGGGTATATTGGAAGTCCTCAATACTTATGGTAAAAGTCAAATAACTTCTCTATATTTGTTTTTGAGTTGAGCTGATTATCTAAGTCTTCCATATTTATATTAAATTTAATTTATGTTTTTTTTAATATTTGAAGGGAATCATATTTAAATCTTCTAAGTTTGATTTATATTATCACACTATATACATTCATTTTATATAGCTGTATATTGTAAAAAAAAAAAAGAAAACTTTAAAAAATGACCTATTTAGTATAACATTATATTATAAAAAATTTAAATAATTCATTTGAAACATAAATCACTTGATTGAATTACTTAGGGGATTTTAATGGCTCCATCAAAATGTGAAAGATATTTTTTCTTGACTTTTAAGCAACAAATATTTATGACCTAATGAGTAATACATGACATTTAATGTGGCCAATTTAAATCATTTGATCTTGAAATTTTATCCTTTATTTCCACTTGGTGGATAATATTTAATGCACGGTCATGATAATTCGCAGGTGGCAATATAAATTAGAAATTGTAGGTATCTATTTGGGAATTGTTGGCCAGATAGGGCTAGTGTTATTATTTTTTCCGGTTAGTCGTGGATCGTCAGTCTTGCCGTTTTTTGGCCTAACATCGGAAGCAAGCATCAGATACCATATATGGGTGGGACACATCGCCATGGTCCTCTTCACAGCTCATGGCCTTTCTTACATCACTGCTTGGGTTACTGCTCATCAATGGTCTAAGGTGACTTTCTTCTTTTTTTGTTTTTTGTTTTTGGATAGAAAGAACTATCATTAAATATTAAGTAACAAACTATTCCAACATGGTCTCGGGTATATCATACAAGTTGAAACTATTACAATCAATATACAAAAGTTCCATAAGAGAATATGGGGGATTTGTATCCCGATCCATAGGATACATCTTTCGAGTATTCACCGCTATCCAATCAGCTGCTTTGTTGGCTACACGACTAATGAGTTTGTATTCCAATGACTCAAAAAATCTTTCAAGAGTCCTAATTTCTTGGAGCACTATTCTCAATCTCCACCTCACCTCTTCTTTTCTAGTTAATGTGTGAAAATAGCACTGCTGTCCATCTCAACTTCTATCCTCTTCCACCCCTTGCCGGTTGCCAATTTGAGTGCTGCATAGACTGCAGTAATCTCCCCTTCTTCCACTGTCATCTCATGGTTGTCATATTTACTCCACCACACACTAAGGCCCCGACATCCCGAGCTATAACCCTATGGGAGCACTATTCGTTAGAATGTCCAAAGCTCCATCTATATTTAATTTCATAACTCCGTTGCCCGGTCTCTTCCATAATACCCTTCCTCGCTCTTGACATTCTCCACTCTTCTACTGTCCAAAACTGATGGAGGACATACAAGAGACGCGAACACACGGTCTGAAACACGGTCTGAAGCACGGCCACTGCGCATGGCCTGAAGCACGGCCGTGTCTCGAGTAGGGTACCGAATAGGAAATCTTCACAGAATCCAGCACGGCCTGAAGCACGGTCATGTCTCGAGCAGGGTATCGAATAGGAAATCTTCACAGAATCCAGCACGGCCTGAAGCACGGCCGTGTCTTGAGCAGGGTATCGAATAGGAAATTTTCACAGAATCCAGCACGGCCTGAAGCACGGCCGTGCCTTCGACTGTGTACGCGTAGATTTTCCTTTTCTTTTGATATTTTAAGGGGGAGTATATATACCATTTTGTCAGTCATGTTAGGGTTACGTCTTATTTTATATTCTGAAATACATTTCGTGAGAGAACTTTCTCTATTAACGGGTTGTGAGCAACCATTGTGTATGTGAGATTCATTTGTTGAGTGATTCTCTTGCTTCTCTACGCTAACTCGCTGCGTCAGTTGGTATCAAAGCAAGGAAAATTTCCTGTGGAGATGTTAGGTGACGGTAGTTTAGGAGGCGGTCATGTTCCGGACGTTGCTCGGGATATGGAAGCTCTGCGAACCGAAGTGCAGGCTCAAAGGGCAGTGTTGGACACCATGGATCAGAGACTCCGGCGTTTCGAACAGCACTTTGATGATCTGGTTGAGCGTTTCGATGCAATGGGAACCAATACGAACAGAGATAGAGACGTTAGAGGAGTATGACCCGGGGCAAATCCTGCTCTTGGCGTTCCTATCAACAGACCTGTCACTGCAAATCAAAGAATCCAAGCGTGTGATGTGGATTCTGATGAGGAAGATGATTAGTTGATCGGAAATCAACACCTATAGCGGAGAGGATATGGTGGTGGTGTGTATCGCAGGAATCACCATGGGTATGATCAAGGAGACACCAGCGATTTCAAATTAAAGGTAGATATACCCTCTTTTACCGGTAATTTGAATATTAAGGATTTATTAGATTGGCTGGCAGAGGTAGACCGTTTCTTTGATTATATGGAAGTGCTGGAGAATCGTAGGGTGAAGTTAGTGGCTTGTAGATTGAAAGGAGGGGCTTCGGCATGGTGGGAGAGGTTGCAGAACAGGCGATATAGAGAAGGAAAGCAACCGGTGTAGACGTGGTATAGAATAAAGCAATTGATTCAAAGGGATTTCCTACCTCCTAACTACGAACAAATATTATTTCAGCAGTATCAGAAGTGTAGACAAGGTCAGAGGACGGTGTATGAGTATACGGCGGAATTCATGAGATTGGCTGAGAGAAATGATCTTAGGGAGAGCGAAGGGCAGCAGGTGGCTAAATATCTAGATGGGCTGAGATTGCAAATTAAGGAGAAGATAGGAGTTCATGTTTTACGCAATGTCAATGAAGCGAAAAACATGGCCCTTCGGGCAGAGATGATGCTGCAAGAGAAGACCAATAGGTTTAATGGGGGTAACAGAAGGTTTAAGAGTGAGGGATTCAATACAGCAGGTACAGATAAAGGGAAGGCTGTCCAGGAAGTACCAGGTGGTAAGCAGGAGGCCAATGAAGGCTAGGGAGGCACCTAAACAGAACAACCTCTATGCTAAACCAGTCATGGGAAAGTGTTATAGGTGTAATCAATCGGGCCATCGATCCAATGAGTGCCCTAGTAGGAGACCGGTCAATGTTATTGACAGAGGGGAGGATGATGAGGTGTGTTGTGAACCAGATGGAGGAGATGAGTTTTATGGTAATGATAGCTATGGGGATGATGAGGAGGCATACGTCATCAGAAAACTGATGTTAGCACCAAAGTGTGATGAGAAGACCCAGAGACATCAGTTATTCCGCACTAGATGTACTGTTGATAGTCAGGTGTTTGATTTAATTGTGGACAGTAGGAGTTGCAAGAACATCATTGGTAGAGAAACGGTGAGGGTATTGAACTTGCCGACTGAAAAACATCCGAACCCATACACTATTGGATGGATTAAAGCAGCTGAAAAGATAGAAGTCACTGAGCGATGCAGAGTACCTTTCTCTATAGGGAAGTATAGGGATGAGGTCTATTATGACATCGTGGATATGGATGCATGCCATCTTCTGTTTGGGAGGCCTTGGCAGTTTGATGTTGATGCCAAGCATGAAGGAAGGGAGAATGTTTACCGGCTAGAGAAGGATGGGGTAAAGTTCACTCTTCTACCTCTCAAAGTGACACACCGCCCTAAAGCTTCTAAAGTGGAAGGGCGTTCCTTCCTCACTATCACCCAATCTGAGAGGGAGATGGAGGAAGCAATTAAGGAGGCGCAGACAGTCCATGCGCTAATTGTTCGCCAGGTGATGACAGTGGGGGAATGCCAGAGTAGTGCTCAAGAGTTGCCTGACAGAGTGAAGGAGCTATTGGAAGAGTTTAAGGAAATAACATCCGAGGAGCTACCTGATGGATTACCTCCCATGAGGGATATCCAGCATCACATTGATCTGATTCCAGGAGCTAGTCTACCTAACCTCCCACATTATAGAATGAGTCCAAAAGAAACAGAAATATTGCAGGGGAAGGTGCAGGAACTACTCCAGAAGGGATTCATCAGGGAGAGTATGAGTCCTTGCGCAGTGCCCGCCTTGTTAACTCCAAAGAAAGATGGGAGTTGGCGTATATGTGTTGATAGTAGGGCAATCAATAAAATTACCATTGGTTACAAATTCCCAATACCAAGGTTGGAGGACATGTTAGATTGTTTGAGTGGGGCTAAGCTCTTTTCCAAGATAGATCTGAGAAGTGGCTACCATCAGATTCGGATCCGACTAGGGGATGAGTGGAAGACAACCTTTAAAACCAAAGAGGGCCTGTATGAATGGATGGTCATGCCTTTCGGCCTTAGCAACGCCCCAAGCACTTTCATGCGTATAATGAACCAGGTACTTAAACCCTTTTCTGATCAGTTTGTAGTAGTTTACTTCGACGATATCCTGATTTATGGCAAAACTGAGGAGGAACACATTAATCATATGAGGGAAGTGCTGAAGGTTCTAAGGGAGAACAAGCTATTTGTGAATTTGAAAAAGTGTGTATTCCTCTCTAGGAGGTTGCTGTTTTTGGGTTTTGTTGTTAGTAGTGATGGGATTTCTGTGGATGATGAGAAGGTAAGAGCTATTAGGGAATGGCCCATCCCTAACACAGTAAGTGAGTTAAGGAGTTTCCTAGGGTTGGCAAGTTTCTATAGACGATTTATTCAGCATTTTAGTACCATTACTGCACCTATGACTGAGTGCCTGAAGAAAGGGAAGTTCCAATGGAATGATGAGGCTGAAGGTAGTTTTGGGTTATTGAAAGAAAAGTTGTGTAATGCACCAGTTCTTGCATTACCTGACTTCGATAAGTTGTTTGAAGTCGATTGTGATGCAAGTGGGGTTGGAATAGGGGTGGTACTATCTCAGGAAAGGAGACCCATTGCTTTCTTTAGTGAGAAGTTATGTGAGTTTAGGCGCAATTGGTCCACATATGACAAAGAGTTCTATTCAGTTGTATGTGCTTTGAGGGCCTGGGAACATTACCTAGTGGGCAAAGAACTCGTGCTATATTCTGATTGTGATGCCCTTAAACACTTGAATAATCAGACCACGATTAGCAAAGATATGCATGCAAGATGGATACAATTTTTGCAGAAGTTCCCGTTTAAGCTGAAACATAAATCGGGAATCTACAATAAAGTTGCAGATGCTTTGAGTAGACGAGTCAACTTGTTGGTGACACTTCATACTGAAGTGGTGGGATTTGAATATATGAAAGACCTGTATGGGACCGACAATGATTTTAAGGATACTTGGGAGTTGTGACGGACTAAACAGTCTAGCAGTGACTTCCATATTTATGAAGGGTATTTAATGAAGGGAAATCAACTGTGTATTCCAGAGTCTTCTTTGAGGGAGAAGTTGATCCGTGACTTACATGGGGGTGGATTAGCAGGTCATTTGGGAAGGGATAAGACCATTGCTGCAGTCAGTGATAGATACTACCGGCCACATTTGAGGCGTGATGTTGGGAGGATTGTGCAGCGGTGTTATACATGGTAGACGTCCAAAGGCCAGGCCCAAAACACTGGCCTCTACACTCCGCTCCCTGTTCCTGATAACATATGGGAGGATTTGTCCATAGACTTTGTCATTGGATTGCCCCGTACACAACGAGGCGTTGACTCTGTTTTTGTTGTGGTTGACAGGTTTTCCAAGATGACCCATTTTATCCCGTGTTGGAAGGTTGCTGATGCTCAGGTCATTGCCAAGCTGTTCTTCAAAGAAGTGGTACGCCTCCATGGGGTACCTAAGTCCATTACTTCAGACAGAGACAACAAATTCCTGAGTCATTTTTGGAGAACCTTGAGCAGTTGTTTGATTCCTCACTGAACTATAGCAGCACGGCTCACCCACAAACGGATGGCCAGACAGAAGCTACAAATCGAACTTTGGGCAATCTAATTAGAAGTATTTGTAAGGAGAAGCCCAAGCAATGGGATGTGGCATTAGCTCAGGCGGAGTTTGCTTATAACAGTGCCGTTCGCAGGACAACAGGCAAGTCTCCATTCTCTATTGTCTATACCAATACTCCTAACCATGCTGTGGATTTGATCAAGCTACCAAGGGGTACTGAGTTTCACACAGCAGCCAAGAACCTAGCGGATAGTTGGCAGAACATTACAGCTGAGGTGCGGGCGAAAATTGAACAATCTAATGCTAAGTGCAAAGCTGCAGCTGACAAGCATCGAAGACGACAAGTGTTTTCAGTAGGTGATCAGGTTATGGTATTCTTACGCAAGGAACGGTTTCCTGTTGGAAAATACAGCAAGCTTCAACCTAAGAAGTATAGTCCGTATAAGATCGTGCAGACAATCAATGATAATGCTTATGTGGTTGGTTTACCGAACACTATGGGCATTTCAAAGAGATTTAATATCGCTGATATTTTTCCTTTCTTCCCTGACGATGAGGCGTTATATCCTACAAAGAACTCGGGGTCGAGTTCTTCTCTGGTGGGAGAGAATGATGGAGGAGATACAAGAGACGCGAACACACGGTCTGAAGCACGGCCTCTGCGCACGACCTAAAGCACGGCCATGTCTCGAGCAGTGTATCGAATAGGAAATCTTCACAGAATCCAGCACAGCCTGAAGCACGACCGTGTCTCGAGCAGGGTATTGAATAGAAAATCTTCACAGAATCCAGCATGGCCTGAAGTACGGCCGTGTCTCGAGCTGGGTATCGAATAGGAAATCTTCACAGAATCCAGCACGGCCTGAAGCACGGCCGTGCCTTCGACCGTGTACGCGTAGATTTTCCTTTTCTTTTGATATTTTAAGGGGGAGTATATATACCCTTTTGTCAGTCATGTTAGGGTTATGTCTTATTTTATATTCTGAAATACATTTCGTGAGAGAACTTTCTCCATTAACGGGTTGTGAGCAACCATTGTATGTGTGAGATTCATTCGTTGAGTGATTCTCTTGCTTCTCTACACTAACTCGCTGCGTCAAAAACCCAGACTTTCTAGCTCCATCAAAGCATTCCTGCATGAAGAAATGGTTGCTTCTATATCTGGGTCACTAAAATTGAAAACTCCCTTTCCAAATACACCATGAAACTATGGCCAACTTTGCAAATAAATTTGTTGTTTCAGTTTTTGTTCCAGCATACTCCTTTAAGTTTCTCATCGATCAACCATCAAGAGTTGTAATCACACACACATCAATCCTCACCCCTAAGACCACATACCATACAATTTTTATCCATGGGCAACACAAAAGCACAGGTTCTATTGTTTTATCATCATTGCAAAAAGCACACTTTGCATCAGGTATAACATGCTTCTTACTTAGATTGTGCAAAGCTCTCCAAAGAAAATGGCGTACCTTAGGTAGACAAGTACTATGCCACACCAAATTCCAAAGGAAACTGTCAATTTGATATAGGGTTGATACTATTTGATTACTACTTGTATCCTTGTCATTCATGAAAAAAATAAGCCGATTTTACTGTACATTGGCTGGTCTTTTCATGATGCCAAATCAAGTGATCTTCCATGTTAATCCTTAGGATGGATATCTTTAGAATGGCACTCGTAGTAATCCCATCGAAGAGCCATTTCACCACCCTTACTTTCCAACACATCCATTCGTGGTCTATTAGGTCAGCAACCATCATGTTACCAATATGCACATTATTGATAAAAGATACCTTGAAGCTTGGTAAAGTGGGCAGCCTACAATCTTTGCTTGTATGAATTTTTGCTCCATTACCCACCTACCAACAAGCATCAATCACCAACAACTCTCTCCCTTAAAGGATATTGGCCCATCTCCATGAATCTCGGGAGCCTTTAGATGCCTACAAGAAAGTCTTGTCAGTCAGGAAAATAGATACCTTTTAGCATAGGCACCCAAAATGCATTTTCATTTGTTTTTAGGCTCCAAGCTAGCTTACTACGTAAGGCAAGGATATAGGAAAGAAGATCTTTAAATTCTCCTCTTGACTTTAGTAATGATACCTTCTCCCAATTTTGCCAACAAATCTTCCTGTCTTCTAAGGTGACTTTCTAGCATTATCATTTTACGTTGAAAATTGAAGATAACACAGCTCACCCTAGCTCCCTTAGAAAATCTCTGCTTTGCCACAAAATTGTTGCGTCGAAAACGTAGCGATAACAATTGAGGATCCACTCTCTCTTTAGTCTTTGAGTTACAACTCATTAGTAGAACATATAGTCAAGAAAACAAGAAGCAAAGGAAAGAGATAATTTTTTATATGGATTTTGAGGTATAAAACCTTAATTATAAGGGTAAAATAAAACAGTTATTCTTTTTATATAAACCTATTCGCATTTGATTAGTGAAATAGTTACTCGCAAAATGTGGAATTACAATAACTTTATAAAACCAAAAGAATAACTATTCTTTGATTTTTTTTTCCATATATTTACATACTTACCAATGATAACTCAAAGAAATTATAAAGAACTATTATTTCTCCCTGCTATTCCTTCAAAGTTTCAATTACATTTTTACCTTATTTCATCCGCAAATCAAATGTATTAGAATAGAGTAGAAAGACCATGGAAAAACTAAAACAAATCCATTAGTATAACAGCATAAGTTCTCTTACAGCACAACTAACAAAATCTCTTTATACTAGGTTTCACTCAGCTCTCCTAAGTTCACCAATGCACCATATTATAGCATATAATCACAAAGTTACAAAACCAAACCATAATGACCCTAAAAATTAAATATAAAAAAGCGGATAAAATCTTTATTTCGTCATTTTAAATGCCTTCAATTAGGTTGTCGAGTTTATGAGTTTTGGTCAAAATCTTAGTCCATAATTGAAGGAAATTGTAACAAATATAAGAGTATGCAATCTTTTATCTTTTTATTTATTTATTTATTGTTTTACTTCTAGCCGCAGATAAATCTATGCTATTTTACTTCATCATAAATTTTCTCGGGACATTTTCTTTCCTAGGAATCACGGCATGGGAAGTCTTGTACAAATAACGTTGTTATCTTTGATGCAATGCAGATGATAGAGTGGAACAAGACCGAAATATCAAACTTAGCAGGAGAGATTTCTTTGCTTGCTGGATTAGGTCTCTGGTTGACTACATTTCCTCGTATAAGGACAAGGATGTTTGAGCTCTTCTTTTACACTCACCAACTTTATATTCTTTTCATGCTTTTCTTTATATTCCATGTTGGCATCTCGTACTCTTACATGATGCTTCCTGGGTTCTATCTTTTTCTCATTGATCGGTACCTGAGATTTCTTCAATCTAAACAAAGGATTGCGGTCGTTTCAGCACGAATCTTGCCTGCTGACACCCTTGAACTTAATTTCTCCAAGTGCCCAGGTAATGATCAGTACTTACAATTAGCAATAATTTAACTCAAAATGTAATTACTACATACATATCTGTGTTTTCACATTTTTGTAGTTCAATGTGAAACTACGATTTTGCTGCATAGCATATGAAAATTTTGGAGACAGAAGATGGGCGTGTTTGTTTACAGAAATTCTGTTTTAGAATTTTTTTTTCAATATTTATTACAACAAAACCGTTATCATAGCATTCTTATTACTTATTAGATGCAAATATTAGTGGTTTTTTGTAATTGGACCTTTTATGATGATAGTTAACCAATCATTTTCTCATTATTAAGAAAACAATTCGTTTTCACCATTTTCAGTGGATATTTTCCATGATAATCACCAACACGGGCCCTTGACCACTGTCTTCGTCTACTATCAATATTGTTCCCTAAACGTCATTAATAATCACAATCTTTTACTATTACTAGTATAATAGTTGACAAGTTTAGAACTTCTATTGTAACAAATATAGAAAAAAAATGGAAAAATGCTTTTCGTGAAACAACCATGCCATAGATTGCAAGAACGTTAAAATTATAAAAATGAGTTCTAGATGGATTTATCTGACATTATTGGCTTCCCTTTGTTACTTCGGCAGGTTTAAAATATAATCCCACCAGCATTATGTTCCTAAATATTCCAAGCATATCCAAACTTCAATGGCATCCTTTCTCTATTTCTTCCAGTAGCAATTTGGACCAAGATAAGTTGAGTATCATCATTAAAAATGAGGGAAGATGGTCACAGAAACTTTATGAAATGCTATCATCATCTCCATCAATCGAGCATCTTGATGCTGCGGTTGAAGGACCTTATGGACCTGTTTCTACTCATTTTCTTAGGTACGAATAGAAATAACCTAGTAAACTCTTTGTGATAGAATTTCATTGTCCCCTCTTGATGGCTACAAGTACTAAACTATGGATTTCTTCTTTTCAGGTATGATACATTGGTGATGGTAAGCGGAGGCAGTGGCATTGCTCCATTCATCTCTATCATTCGCGAGTTCATCTTTATGAGCACAACATTGAATTGCAAGACGCCGCAAATCATACTTATATGTGCTTTCAAGAACTCCTCAGATCTTACCATGTTAGACCTTATACTTCCAATATCCGGAACCCCCATTAATTTGTCCAATATGCAGCTACAAATTAAGGCTTACGTAACAAGGGAGACCGAACCCAGTACGGATTGGAAGAGACCATTGAGAACCTTGTGGCTCAAACCGAACCCAACCGACGTACCATTTTCAGCCATTTTAGGTCCTAATAGTTGGCTGTGGCTTGGTGCCATCATATCGGTCTCTTTTGTGATGTTCCTCGTATTGGTCGGGATCATTACACGTTACTACATTTATCCAATTGATCACAACGAATACAAATATTTTTCAGCCACTTCACAAGCCACGATAAATCTTGTAGTTATGTGTACCTGCATTGGCATTGCAGCTAGCATTGCTGTTCTTTGGAACAAGCAACATAATGCAAGAGAAGCAAAGAAGATCCAGACTATGGGAAGAGCAACACAAGAAAGTTCTCCCAATTCGTGGTCTGAAAGGGAACTAGAAAGCCTTCCACATCAGTCCCTTAAACAAGCTACCAGTATACGCTTTGGACAGAGACCTGACCTCAAGAGTAAGTAATCAGTTTACCATTGTACAGCATGAGATTGAACTATTGTGTGCGACTCGAGGATGCCTAGTAGTGGACACGGATTAACAGAAAAAATACACGTGTCAATTTTTACTATTGTGTCATAAGCAAAATTTAGGAAATCCAAACACGTATCGAAAATGGATCCTCTCAACTATCTCCACTCAATTTTCTTTAACTTGAAAAACAATTGATAAGATTGCTTGTCATTTATTTTTTTATAATTTTAATTATTGATTATATATGATAATATTTTTAAAAGGTAAATTAAAGAAAATCGATAAAACATAAATTTAAAAGATCCATGTCAGTATCATAAAGCTATCTCATAAAAAGTTTACACATAAAATTGCAGTTTGTATTTGGCCATTACTAGGTATTTCAAGTGGCACATCACTAAGTATTTTAAGTGGCATATCATTTTATATAAAGTATTGCTCCCGCTTATAGCAATTTTATGTTTGAATTGTTAACATTGTTTTTTTTTTTTGAGAATTTTCGAATCATCAATTGTGAATTCAACCAGCAAATATATTATTCCTACTTCACATTATATAGACTTAAAAAAAAAAAAGAAATTGTGGTAAGTTCGCTAACCTTGAGAACCGTCGATATTTTGCAGGGTTGCTGCTTGACTGTAAAGGACCTAGTACCGGAGTCCTCGTTTGTGGTCCAAAGAAAATGAGGCATGAAGCTGCAACCATATGTTCGTCTGGTCTTGCAAACAATTTGCATTTTGAGTCCATTAGCTTTATCTGGTGATCTTACTGAGTACTGAAAAAGATAGATAGCATCTCAAACTTACTGTAACAGCTTGTCCCTACACGTGTGGAAACAGGCAGGGAGGTCTCTTTGCATATAGTAATAGATACAACTTTTGTAGATTTTTTTATACAAAAAATTATGACCATCTAAGCTACAATTTTCTATATACAACTCCACATATCTTATATATTGAAAGAAGAGATAAAATTGCATCCCAAAATAATAAATAGAACTGATTGTACCTACAATTTTCTTTGGGAGGTGACTTGCAAATTGTGAGGTTATGTTACTTGTCCATCCGTCCAGCATGATGATCATCTAGCAAAACATATATGTAAACTAGGAGATATTTGGATAAGGGAAGATTAAATTTGGCTCATTAAGAGATGACTATCGACACATGTAGATTGTCAATTTTAAATTTTAAGCAGTCAATTATAAAAATCAGTAAAATTTAAGTATCAAATATAATATAATACTTACCCCATCTTAAATATTACTAAAATTACTAAAGTTAGGAAAATTCAGATTGTAACTATCTCTAGTAATCATAACTTCCCTTAAAAGTAGTAACTTTACATAATTTTATAAAATTGCTTTAACTTCATGATTTTACTTTAAGAAATAATAAAAATAGGTAAATTTCATCGATCTACTTTAGTTTATAATAAAGTTTCAATATTTGTAAATTGCTTGAAAAGTTCCTAAAATTACTTAAACGTTAATAATCTACTCAATATTTTAACATAACTTTTCCTTGAAACTTGAAAAATCGTAGATAAAGGCCTTAAGCTTTATAATTCATAACTTCACAAAAAAAAAAAATCATAATTTTTCTTAAGTTCTATGTAAAAGCTTTTGTCTTTTTTTTTTTCTTTTTTTTGTGAAAATCTCCACATGTGTAGTAAAAACTCTTACAGTCAAACATTATCATATGTTACTGGAGAAAAAGAAACACCAGTACCCTACAAGACATAAACCTTTTCCAAAAAGACAACAAAAAATATAAATCCAAGTTGCTTTGGATGGTTGAAAGTTCAAGATACTAGAGATCTTATCATCTCTACTTTGGAGCCTTATTTTCTTGTGGAACAGACCGTGGGCTAGGTAATATTAAATAAAAGATTGGCATTTGACTCAACATGATAAAACGATTAGTACGAGTAGTTATACTTTTACATATAATATTTGTTATTGCTTATTACATCATAATTTACCTAACATGTCACATTTATGAATCCTTTTTAGTTATCATATCGAACATATTGGAACGAAATAACAACAGGAATCTAGTTTGCAATAATGAATAATTTTGATGCTATTTTTTTGTTCTTTTTGAGAACATTGTCGATTCTACGTTTTGGATGCAGATATTCTCGCTTGTCCCCTCTAGATACAATTTGATTTGGTTACACCTATTTACAGTTGATTATAGGATCCACTTATATAATATTATTAAAAATCGACTCAATCCACATAACGTGAAGATCGAATGGATAGTGTTCATGATTGTTAATTCTTGACACAATTAAATTAATGGATTGGGTTTGTCTTGAGAGATTATGTACGGATCCCAATCATAGTACAATGAATTAACAAGAACACTATTAACGCTGGTGTTTAACCCAATCTTTAAGGTAGAGGATGCACATTTTTGGTTTCTTGAGCATTACGATCAGGTCCTTAAAAAAGTTAGGATCTTTATTGTGCTTTTTTTTATTATTATTAAATTTTGTATTGTGAGTCTACTAAATACTATAAATGAATTTAAAAAATTTCTGTATAAGAATTTTAAGGATTAAATGGAGACATTTTTAAATGGAGATTAAATGGAGACGTTTTTAAATGGAAAAGGTGCCTAAAATGCTATGGTAGCAATTTACAAACTCTATTGATGATATAGTCTGAAGCAATAACATAAAAATATAATGGGGTAATTAATTTGTAATAAATAATAATAATAATCATTGGTTACACAATCTAATAAGTATTTATAGATTAAAAATCTTATAACTAATAAGGAAACTAAATAAAATATAATAAAGAAATTAAATCAATCAAAATAGACTTTTCTAATCTAGACAAAAATTCTTTGACACTTTGATATGTAATGAAAACATGTGAATTGGACATCAAAAATGGACTAGAATGGTGAAGTTGTTTGTTGTAGCTCAAAGTAAACACAAATAAGTCATTATTGAAGTTTCAAAGTTGAGCTTTCAAAATTAAGTCCCTTTTTCTAAAACAAATAGCTTATGCCTCTCTTTGATGGTTTTCAACAACTTTTGAACCCTTTGAAATTTGACTAACACTGTTTTCAAGTAGCTTCTAGCTTCCAACTTCTGATTCCGATTATCTTTTTCAATGTTTCTAATTCTTCTAATTCTTTTACTTCTTATACTTCTAATGATCGTATTTCTCCCTAGCTTGAATTCCTAACTTGTCAATGTCAATTGAGGTCCTTAAAGTTAAAGATTATCTAATATAATGTCATGGGTTAAGTGTTGTTGTGTTACTTTGCAATATAAAACTCTATAATCATTTTTATTTCATGTAAGGAAGAAAGAGTTATGTCACTTCAACAAATTCGATATTAGATAACGCTTAATAAACGCTGCTAAACATGAAATAAACGTTGCTAAAAAGATTTAGCCACGTTTAATAACAATTGCTAATACACATCACCAAAGGTCCATCGCAAAAAAATCCACAACATTAATAAAATAAACGTCGCTAAAAATAGAAACGTAGCTAAATGTGTTACATTAAACAACACTTAAGCATAGCTAAAAATAAGTAATAAGCGACGTTTAAACATAGTGAAACCATAATTAAAAAATTAATTAACACAAAAAACGTGATAAATAAGTAACATTTGCGATGCTTAAACGTAGTAAAAGAGTAATATTAGTGACGTTCACACGTAATTAAAAGTAATTATACGCAACATTTAAACGTAGTGAAAGCATAATTAAAAAATTAATGGACACAAAAAGCAAGGTAAATGAGTAACATTTACAACATTTAAATATAGTAAAAGAATAACATTAGCGACATTTAAATGTAACTAAAAGTAATTATACGCAACGTTTAAACATAATAAAACTACAATTACATAAATTAAATGAGTTTACAAGAGTGGTAAAAGAGTAATATTTACAACGTTTAAACGTTGAGTAAGTTAAACTATTTGAAATGTTTAAACATTGTCTAAGTTAAACTATTTGCAACGTTTAAACGTTATTTAAGTTAACTCACTATTAAGCCAAATTTGCAACATTTAAGTGTGGTAATTCTAATGACATAGATTTCGACCTGCTTTCACAATCCTCATATTTGCCAAGATATACCTATTTAGTTTATGCACAATTACATATACTAAAATACCATAAACATCAACATATAGTTCTCACATATCCTACATCAAATGAACCCAATACCATGATGCTTTCACATCAACACAATTTAGGAACAATATCCTTAACTATAACTCAAAAAACAAATCTAAATAAGATCAAGAAGTTCAAACTTCATTACATTTAAGATTAAACATTAAATGAACTTGTCTAACACCTTATTTCTCGCATCAACGTTCCTCATCGCTAATTTTCATCATCAACATCACTATCATTATTATCTTCACTGTTTTCACTATCATCACTGTTAGATAAATTTGGTGAATGAACAAATCCTACATCTTATCAAAATATGCATGCCAATGCTCTTGGATATATTACTAAGCTCCAATATCTACAAAGTAAAGTAATTCCCTAATAATTTAAAAGCAATTACAAATAAGTGGCATGTCAATCCAATTAACATTGAAAAAGAGAACATAACTAAGAATCTCATTGCAATAATTTGAAGATTGAAGCTATAGATTGTAGCCATATCCATTGATAACTAGACAAAGCTAGAATAGATGATTTACTAATGGGTTAGGGCTTACTCTGCAACCGCATAACCACATTTCTTTAGCACATTCTTAACATTTAGTGTATAAATCTATTTTAAGGAACATAATGCATTAACAAGTTCCCAATAATTAGGTAAGTAAAAGATTAAGATTAATTGAATGAAGCAGTATAGTATAATACCTACACTGCTTGATAAAAAATAGAAGAGATTCCCAACAACTCTTGGACCTATTTTGTGGCATATGGTATTGATCATCTAGTGTCAATTAAGTGAAGCATAGGGAGGCAAGAATTAAGGACAATCCTCCATGCATCGCCACTCCTTTTGCACATAGATTTTTCAACTACTACATCTAGGGCTAATTCACCCTTTTGTCACTTGCAAGTGTTTCTCATCTAAGTAGTTGCATCAAGATTGATCCAAATGATGTTTACTGAGCAAATTCAAAGATCACCTATATTTCAATGAAAGAGTTAGACATCATTTAGATATCAAAGGTAAAGCATACTAAATGTAAAGTTAGAACATCATTTGGATAATTGTCGATGAAGTCAAACAAATGCTATCAAGCATATGCAATGGATGGAACTAGAGAAGAGTTTTCAAATAACCACTTGTCAGATGAATGAAAAGCATAAGATTTTCTGAATTACGTTAAAAAACCACTTGAAAAATATTACTATTTCTCTTGCAAAGATATAGAATCTAGATGGTAACAACAATAGAGTAAAATTATAAATATACAATAACGTGTTTGATTGAGTTTACTATTGATAAAAAAGTATTTTCATCTGTTAGCAAAGAATGTATTTTAGAAAAGTTTACTACTAGCTCAAATCTTAAACTTTTCAATCTATATACTGTCTTAGTTAACTGATCAAGCTCTAGATCGACCCAACAAGAGCTAAACCAACTAAGGAAACATAGCAATATAGTTGGTAAAAGTGCAATTTCAATCCACTCAATCTCGAACGAGAAGATTAGGATATTAATTAGCATGCTAAGGGGTATTTCTTATCTCTAAGTTCATAACACAAGCTTCACAATTTGAGTTGGAACATGCACTTTCCTTATTTATTATGTTTCTATAGATTCAAAAAGACTAGCTCAAGCTTATTCTTGATAAGAATTATATCTGCCATATATAGGAATATACATGCTAACAAAATGATGATGAAGAAACAAACATGCGTATAAGTACCTTTGACGATAGTCTCAAACATAATTGAACAAATCATATTTACAAGGATGTTGGAAGTTACATCCAATGATTATCATTAGCCTTTGGCAAGGAGAACATTAAGCGTGGCATTTGATGTATTTTATTTGCGTAGCCATGCTAGAAACCACAACAAATGCTACCAACAAGAAATCATTGAGAAAACCTATCAAAAATCAAGCACACATACAAGCTAAGATCGAAGACTGAGGATGATAAATGCATTCATTCTCTTATAGAACTTCTCATTCTAAAATTGACTTGGCATTGTAGTATTTCCTACAAAAAGAAAAGAACAGTATGTAACATGATAAAACTATTCGGCAAACAAACATGATATTTTACATAACTAAAACTATAGCATAACTATCTATAATAATTACCTTCATTGAATCCCATGAAGAATTCCTGTTAGGTGAGGAATCAAGCACCAACTTGCAAGAAACAGTAGAAAAAAAAAAAAAACACAATCTAGATCCTATTTAAGCCATTGACACCATCCCTTGATAAAATTTCTTATAGATTCAAATAAATACATGAATGTTGGCTATTGTACTTAATGTATTGATCATACATTGCATACTTTTTCTTGTATTAACAAAAGGGAATAGCATAACTAAATAGGTCTTTCTAGGTCATGGGATACAAAAACCAAACAGCCAGCAGCAATTACTAATAGAAGAGGAGAATTTTCTGAATTCTATACCTTGCATCGAGACTCAATAATGCAAGTAAAAACACTATGTGACCATGAACTCTTTGCATTGATGCTAGTAGCACTTGTTCTTCTATTTGATAGCCCCTATATCACATGTTTGGATATTTCAGAGAAGCATTTTCAATTAATTCATATCTTAGAACCAAACTAAAATTAGAGAAGCATTTTTAGTAAATTCATATCTTAGAACCAAACTAAAATCAGATAAGCATTTTTAGTAAAATCATAGCTTAGAACCAAGCTACAATTAAGAGGATCAATATAAGTTGCTTCACCAGAGAATTAAGTTGCAATTAAAGAATCCATCAATCAACTCAATGGTTAACCAAGTACAGACTTATATAAAATGAAAAGCAAAAGTAATGTAGTTGAGTAGGAAATCATTTACATTAGAATTTATGGCTCGATTCGATCAAGCTCCTAGCCACAACAAACAGAGGAAAATAAAGATGCATCATTAGCATCGAAGAATGGAAAAAAATTTATATGAGTTTAGTGTATTATTTACAAAGATGTGAAGGTTGGCTAAAGATTACTAAATTAAGCTTCAACAGATCCCCACCCTCAAGCTTCGACCTTGATATTTCTTTCTTGTATTTTTCCTTCTACAGAACAACAAGAAGCAATGAATAGATTACACACATTAAAAGGCATGGAAATGGCTCAATTGTCATCTTGAGCAGTGGGAACATCACTCAAGTCAAGCCCTTCTGTTGGTAAATCCGAAGAAAGTGGACCTAAAATTCCATCAGCACTGAAGGTAAGACCACTCTACATGAGCAAGTAAAATGGAAAAGATCATGATTAGTAATAACTAAAAGCATAGACATAAAATTACCCAAGAAATAAAAAGTGTATGCATTGAACCAAGAAGGGGCGAAAAGGATGTAATATAAAAAGTGTCTAATCATTTCGAGGAAAAGATAGATAATATAGTAAAATGGTTAAAGAGAACTTGCATGGTGCTATAGCTAGCCCGAAATCTTTATAATAAGAATAACAAGGAAGCAAAAGGAGTACCTCAAGTTGGAACCTTAGCATATCTTCTCGAGCTATAGCTTCTGCTTGAGCAATTCTCTACCTGAACGTTTCTGCCATCTCCTCTGTCTACCGGTGCAAAATGACATTAATAACACTACATGTTTGATTTTGATCTACACATTAAAAACATGTGACATGTAGTTTTTATGCCTCATAGCAGCCTTCTATTCTAGGCATACATTAAGTCGATGCCAATGCAGGAAATTTTGTTGTATTTTTATAATAGAGAACATATCCAGCCAACAATGTTCAACAAAGTTTTTAGAAGCACCATATCTGTGCTAATACAAGAATCCTTAACTATTTTCATAAATAATAGGAAATGGTGCATCTTTGATGCATGCAATTAGCGTATCCAGATTTATATAGATAAGTAAAATGATGGAGGTTACCTTCTCAAATACGAGTTTAGGATTGCAAATCATGTCTCTAGGAGTAGGCTCCAATTTCTTGGTTGAAAGATTTACTCTGCCTCTTTCTTGGTCATTCCTCAGTATTATCACCTCCAAGGAAGTGGCCATATTGTACTTACGAACATACAATGTCAAGAGAAAGGATGAAGGCTTTAGCTCAAATTATGTCTCACCAGTCATAAGCAATCAAAAGTACCTTGAGAGTATCCTCAGGTTAAAGAACAGTCACTATATCTGAGATACGGTCATGACTTATCTGACTGACATGAAGTAGTCCATTGACTCCACCAATATCAACAAAGGCACCATATGGTTTCAAACTTTGAACTATTCCAATGACCACTAATCCGATTCCTAGCTATGTCTGGCTATCCGCCATGGCCTTTTGGTTACTGAGAACAAGCCTTGACTGCTCCTCATCAACCTCCACAAATTTCAAGGGAAGCTCCTTATCAAGAACCTCTTCTACTGTGGATTTTTGCAACATATACAAGAATATTCATAATTTGACTTTTCTATAAAAGAAATCATCAAATATATATATATATATATATATATGGAAATGTATAAAGTCTGACAAACATAAAAAAAATCTCATGATAAACTTGAAAATTAGAACATAGGCATGCTTGCCACACAATCTAGAACTAGAGAAGTAAGATCCTTCACATTGTGTCAAACAAGACATGAATTAACCATTGATATTTGTGAGAAAGGAATAAATCCTCGTAGACCCTCTACCACTGCTACCACTCCACCTTTATTTGCCCCAATAACTTGAAGTATCAAGACAAAGCAAGGATGTAACCTGAAAATCTAGTAAGAAACAAACTCAGAGGGCAAGAGAGCATGATAAACTGCCAGAAGCAACAATACCAACCTTGCCCTTAATCACGACATCCTCAGCTTGAAGCTGCCTGCACCTTTCCCACGCAAGGTCATATTGGACAACCCTTAAGCTCAAGATCAATCTATCATCAACTTCATTTTCACCAATAATCACAAACTCATCTTTCAACCCAGGAACTAAAAAGGAGGAGAGGTAAGATTAGTATCTAGAGTTGTTAAACATAGGATTATATGGAGATTTGTGATTGTAAATGTATCATACACATGTTATTTGTAAAATACCAAAAGAATCAACTGCTTGTGGTTTAAATTATAAAGTTGCTGCTCATCATATCTTATTTCTACATGGAATGAATTGAATTGCAATCCTCCTAATTGAACTAATACTACACTATGCAAAAGGATAAGGTAACATTTTGTAACAACATGCACATCTACATTATCAACAAGAAAGCACTGCCACTCACAAATGGGTAAATCAATCATATTTATCATTATATTTGAAGAGATCGAGTCAACACAAAACAAATTCCACTGAAGCAACAAGACTACTCACCAGAGCTCGGAGAGGGTTGGTTTAACGTCCTAGAAAATTTGTTTGGAGTGGAACTATTGGATCCATGAGAAGTAATAACCAATAACAAAGCAATAAGTTTGTGGGATGTAAGACCAAAATTGCAAAACTACAAAATAATACTTAAAAAACCTCCTTTTGACTTCTTTAGAAAGCTCATTAATCGCTAATATCAATAATACTTCTAGTTTAGAGGTCTCATGAAACTCTATACATATAAATTCATAAAACCATTTACGAAGACCTAAATATTTCAACATTAGGGCAAAATCACCCACAAATATCTCACACTCAATAGGTTAAACTTACAATCAACAATCAATAACCTTAGTCCACACATCAAAATCATGAATCAATTCTAAAACCTAGTAAGTACAAAATCAAATGAATCAATACATTTATGAAAACAGTAAATTCTGAAAATAAAATTTATGTCAAAGATTTCTTCAAATGTACTTAACCACACCACTAGGATCTACTTAAATACTCATTGAAAGAAGAATACGATTTCACTTATTAAAAACATAACGAGCATAAGTGAAGAAGAAGTATTGATAACCTATAGTGATTACTATTTATCAAGTTGCTGCAAATTCAAGTAAGTGAAAATATCATTGCGGACTTACTTGTGAGAGGCTAGTGGTTGTTTGTCAACAATAAGGAGGCTTCTAGTTGTTCGTTAGTAGTGGGAATGTAAAGCCACTAACGGTGGTTAAAGAGATAGAGAGAGATGTGTATGTACTGGATTAATGGTAGATGAGACTTCATGAGAGAGATAGAGAAAGGGAGATGAGAGGTAGAGACGAGAGACAAAGAAAGGGAGGGTGAGTAGTGTTAGGGCTTTTTTATTTTTTTTATTTTATTTTATTTTTTTCTATTCAATAAAAGGGTTTTTTTTTTCTTGATGAGATAGGTGGTAAATTTTGGAGGGAGGGGTGAGAAAATTAGGCATTGAATTTTAATTTTATTCTCGATATATTTATTTTAAAATAATATCACAAATCAAATCATGTGATAGGATATTATTATTTGACTACAAACATCGCCAATAATTTATTTTGCGCGACGTGTACTAAACATAGCTAAGACATAAAACAATTAGTGACGTTTACAAAATCTACAAATGTCACCTAAGTACAATTTTGTTGTAGTGTGTAGAGCCATAGGTGTGGTGGGTTTAAGAAGACCTTGTCATGGCCTACAATATGAGAGGGAAAAGAGTAATTACCATTTTAGATTAGTGGTGGTTTATCAACAATTGTTGGGGTTTTCAATTTATAATAGCAATTGTGTTTTTCGTATGTGCCAACTATAACAATTTTTTTTCTCATATATGGTAACAGTTAGTACATTAAGAATACTTTCAAAATTTTACAATATATATATACATATATATATATATATAAAAACCATAGCAAAATACCTTTGCTACTACCATATTTCCAACACTTTTAAATTACCACTACTTAACAATGGTTTAAAATGTTAAATATATTATAGTTGTAAAGTACATTTTGCAGCAGTTTTTCTATATTGCAAAATTTTCAAATGTTACTATAGAATGAAAAAAATAAATAAAACCCTTAGATCTCTTTATGTTTATGATAAACTATGATATAAACATGGCACCTTATTTGTAGGTTGGCCACATAGCCTTACGATATGGGAAAAAGTGTTTTGTGGAAGTTTAATGTGAGCTCATGATTTAACCTACGAACAACAGAATTGGACGGCTTTCATTCTGAAGAAGCAATGCCACAAAGAAATCCATGCTAGTCTTTCTCTTTCTTGTATTATTGAGTAAAAATAAGCTCATCGGGGTACTCAATA
Source organism: Laguncularia racemosa (assembly GCA_037954665.1). Taxonomy (NCBI): domain Eukaryota; kingdom Viridiplantae; phylum Streptophyta; class Magnoliopsida; order Myrtales; family Combretaceae; genus Laguncularia; species Laguncularia racemosa. Next base: position 228,853 of record JBBMOL010000312.1, on the reverse strand, counting down.
AATCATATAGGTCACTTTAAATAATCGTTTTCAATGTGGTAAGCAATTAGACTGACTTTCTATGCTGGAGATTTCGTTTAACGTTATCGTATGAAAGATTATACAATATTTTGTATATTTATTTGTATACCATGCCAGATCAGTGAAGATAGTGGATCTGGTTCTAGATTCATTGCTACCACTTAACCTCTTTCGCCTACACCAAGTATATTCACACTTAATATTATTTTAATATTGTCATCTTAATAGTACAATGTCAGTATTGATGGATCTGCCTGCCCTAACATTGGTGATGCTACTGGATTGATAATTCTCTCTAGGGTGAGTATTCAGAGATGATTGAGCTAATGGATCATGGGATATACCAGAAAGTTGGGAAAAATTGATATTTTTCCAGCAGAATTATTGGATATTATGGAGTCTTGACCTTCATATAAAAGTGAAATTAGTGAAGCGGAAATTTAAATGGATTTACATTTAGCTGTTACTATGATTAATTCAAAATAACATTATCAAACAAGTCTATAAATGCTGTTTATGATGGTAGAGAAAAGTTCCAATAGATTGACCACTAGAAACTTTTATAGGGTGTGTTTGGCTCTTTTTTATTATTGTTGTTGGTATGGTATCTATTTGTTGTTTATTCAAATCTAAATATTTGACTTAAAACAGATAAATAAATAAATGTTGAAATTACACATATATTCTTGCTAAAAAATTAAATCCCTATTAAGATAAAAACAAATCAAATACAAATGAGATAACTACTTAAATATATAATTTTAAATAGATACAAATTAAATATGGATAAAATAAAATAAATAAATAAACAATCTACACGGAACCTTACCGGTGCCAAGGGAAAACAACATAGTGGCTGACTTCCTAGCAAACAAAGCAATTGCTTGTTTCCGACAACAAACATTTTGGTATTTAATCGTAAATATTAATTAAAGCATGCACTGCAATTTGAAGAGGAAAAATTAAAAATAAAAAATAAAAAAGGGACCCCGACAAGACTTTACATTTCGCAAGGGAGTGTGGGGAGAAGTGGGGCAATATTCTTAAATATATATATATATATATATTTTTAAATTCTGTAAATATTATATTAGAAATAATACTTTGAAGATACATATACGGTTTATGATTTTAGTTTTAAATTTTTTTATTATTAAACTCGTAAATTTTATTTATATCTTCGAAATTTATTTTAAATATAATATTTATGAATTTTTTAAAATTATAATATTCAAGAGTGTTGACGGAAAAAAAGAAATGGATGAATTTGACTGGAGAAATTAATGGACAGGAAGGATAGCGTGACGTGCGGTGCATGCCGTCTTCCCATCGTCGTCCTAATAACTGGGAAGGTAGTGGAGTCAGATGGGGAACCTCATCGAAGAGTCGTGTTTGGACTTCTGTAGAATATGATTGGGGTTGGCCGTTGACAATACATTACAATTGTGTCCGTAAAAGATATTAACAAGGATGTACACTTATTATATATATTGAATAAATAAATTTTTACATTTTCTAGAGCTTGAAATATCAGAAATGATAAAAATGGACAATGCCTAGATGTCAGGGAATTAAAAATCATCTAAAAATAAATTTAAAAATCCCAATTTTAAAAAACACATGTTATCTTTATGCCATATTGATTGCTTAGTGGTAAATACAAGCAAATGAAAAGTATGATTACTTAATGGTAACAAGTGAATATGAATAGATAAAAGTTTTTATGCACGAGAGTTTTAATAATCACTCGTAATAGTTTTCTTAAATTAATAAGTAATAAATGAAATAATAAATATATTATTGTCTATTACTAAAGATATGATATCTGAAATTAAGTCTATTTTATAAAATGGTATCCTTGTGACTGAATAGGATTAAATTTTTACACTCATAAATGGTATTGGACCACAATCAAATAATGGAGAGTCCATTTTTCCCAAAAAAAAATTTGTCTTGTTGATTTTGGACCACAATCAAATAATGCTTGCCCTTGGAGTCTAATTTTCTACTAAATTGTCTTCATTCTTTTGACTTATCTTCCTATTATTCAGAAAACATATTTCCATCCTTATCTCATCCCCAACATTGTTTTTTTTTTTTTTTCCTTATGGAATTTGGGAGAGACTGAATATTATCTCTCTCATTCTCTCTCCCTTTTCTGTTTCACAAATGACAAAATATGGATAGGAAGAGGGTAGAAGAAAAATCACCTTCTCATGGTGTTAAGATAGTGAGAAAAGCAATATGGCTTCTAATTATGGCAATTTGCACGACCTTTTTTGTAATGTGGATTGTGATTCCCACTCGAAGATATAGCAGATTCTATACCAATCATCTGTACAAACTTTCTTCTTCCACATTCTTTCGGAACCAAGGTAACAAAGAAAACATTATTACTAATATACATATGTATATAATATTAATTAGTGTTATTTTCAAAGATACATATCAAATTAACTTTGGTGTTTAATCACTGGAGCAGGTGACACGCTGTTGATGTTCACATTTCCTATTCTCTTTGTTGCTTCATTAAGCTGTGTGTATCTTCATTTGGGCAACAAAATGCACCAGAACATCAAATTTGGAAGGTATGTACGTGTGTCATTCTTTGTCAATTTTAGTACAACTAGCATTTTTCTTTTTCAAACGCGAAATTTTTTTTTTTTTGTTTACTTTTATTAACTGAATTTGAATACATAACTACATCCAATTTTAAAGGTATATGAATGTAGTTCGTCCTGTATATGGTGTTTTTTGATATATTGATATTGTTTTAGCATTTACCGTTAATATTCAATGGCTTGTGGCTTGCTGTTTTATGTACAACTTACAAACCTTTGTAGCTGTAGTTATAGTAAAATCTCTTCTGTATTTGGTAAATTGATTTTAACAATTACAACCATACCTTTGAATTGCAACCTACAAAGCTTAAATTATTATTATTATTTATTTATTTATTTTTGTCTATGAAAAGTAATGACTAAGCTATCAAAGCCGGCTAAAACGGGTGGTAGAATTTTTCTTACCCAATTATCGATTTTTATTATACGAATTTCAATTTTTTTTCTTTCTTTTTTAATTGGATTTGAACATTGAACTCCATACAGTAATGGGGAAAAGGAAAGTCGAGCCAAGGCATTCTGGAAGCTATCAATGCTGGTGAAAGGTCCTCTAGGAATAGTGTCAAGCACGGAGCTGGCCTTCTTTCTCATGTTCCTGTCCCTTTTGGTTTGGTCTTTGTCCACTTACCTCCGCAATGGTCTCACTGGAGTCAATCCTCAATACGCAGCGAACGAGGGTGCAAAAATGTAAGTTCATCCAATATTATTCTACTTTTCTTTTATTTATTTAGTTTAGTCACTTTGCCCTTAATGTCCCTTAAGTTTATGCCTATACTTATAGGGCCTAAAAGTCTAATAGATCTTTCTTTCTTTTTTAATTTTTGGGTCCATTCTTTGTTGACCATACCAGCTAGGATATTTATATCATGCATAAAGTTCATGTATCATATAAAACTAATCAGAATCAGTTTTTAATGCGACGAGTATATTAGATTTTCTCTCTATTTATGTCGATATATTTTGAGTGAGTTGTTTTAATCTTTTATTTATACTAAATTTTAGTTAAGTTCTTTTGTGTGTGTGTGTGTGTTTTTAAGTAAGTCATATTTGAGTTTTCTAATGTTGTGATTAGCAAGTTGAGATAAAAATGGAAATCTAAGGAAATAGAAAGAAAATAGTAGAAAGTTTTCCACTTTTAAAGCTCAAATTTTAGAGAGAAAATAGTAAAAATTGGTGGAAGTTATTTAAAATTATAAAAACACTCCTATTATATAAGTTTATTAAATAAAAATAAGGGTAGTATAGTCTATTGAACTACTCATTTCCTTTCATTTCCTTTACATAATGGAAACTAAATATTGAAAATAAAAAGGTTGCCTTTCATTTCCTTCCTAAATATCCAAACACAAAATGAAAATAATATTTATTTTCTTTTCCTCAAATTTCCACTCATTTCATCTACCTACAAATTTTCCAAATAAGCATAGGTTTATTGGGAATAAGTGGATACAAAATAAGGTACCCTATCCTATAAGGTACCAATTCCCAAATTTTGAATTGAAACTTATTTTGTATTACTCTATAACTACCCTAAATCATATATCTTATAAAATCTACATGATATAGGGTATCTTTTAAAACTTGCAAATTTTTCCTATCTTTTAATAAATTTTAAGTTTGCGTGATATTAAAAAAAAATACTTTATATGTGATATTATAAATTCTTATATGCAAACTTATAGTAGAACTTATGATGTCAAAAAAGTAATTTTTTTTCTATTTTTGCTATTTTAAGTCTACATGATATTAAACAAAACTTGTGGAACTCATGGCAAATTGGGATGAAAACTAACATTTAAAAAAAAAATTACAATATGACATATAAATTGGATATCAATTCATATAATTGTACTATCACTTTTGAGGCATTGTTATATTAATTAGCCACAAAAGATAATAAAGAACTTCTATAGAACTTAGAAGATACAGCACATACAACCAAATGACCTATGCTATACTATAGAACACCACAAAATAATCACTTAGGAAATTAATATGGTACAAGTTCTTCCAAAATAAAAATTTTCAAACAGCTAACTTAGACAATATATAAAGGATAATATTAGAAAAAAAAGTGATATTATAAAAAAAACGTAATAAATAATAAATCCACATCTTCAGTCTTTATAATGCAACTTGTTTTCTTGCTTCAATTCATATCTAAAATGCCTTCAATTGTGAAATCTATCACTAAAAAATTAAAAATATATATATATTTAAATAAAAAAGTTAGTAATATGGAATACAGAATAATGCAATGAAACTAAATAATTAATATAAAGGCCAAAAAAACTAAATATTAATGTAAAAGGTTTACCTGTCTCATTTTTTCGATATTTTCTAAGTATTCTTCTATAAAAAGACAACATGAGAAAGGCGGCATAAAGTCACATTATGAAGAGATTGGAGAGAAGCCACAAACTTTAGCTTTAGGGTTTAAATTAAGCTCGATCTATTTCCTTTTCAATATAAATATAATATTGTTTTTACTCTTTTCTAGACCTAAAAAATATATAATATTTTTCATTCATTAATATATATTATATTATTTAATAGATTTTACAAGATAGTTATAGAGTACCTAAGAACCAGTACTCTATAAACTTTAAAGTATAAGTTCCAAGATAGATATAAAGTATAAGGACATCATACTTACGTCCAATCCTATAAGAGCAAGTTCTAGATAATTGCTTCCCTAAACATCTATTACCTTTAATACCTATTAGAAACCTACTTAGTTAAATCGGGTATAGGTGAATGCTATATATAGTAGGGATGCCTACACACCCATAAAGTTTATGTTATCTTATTATATAAGCTATTTATGTATAGTCATACAACAAAAGAAGTACTAAATAAGTGACTCAATTGGTATAATAACACAAATATAAAAGATTTAAATAGCACATTTAAAACATAAATTACTTGATTGAATTTTAATATAGATTTAGAAATTTAAATGAAATCAAAATATCAAGTACTTGATTAACTGCTTTTGTATAATCATAAGGAATTCCTTGGATATCTTTCCAATTTTTTAAACATGTAACTATTGATTGCTTGATGAGCAAATATACATGATTTTTTTAATCGTTTGATTTTCTTGTTATTTTATCTTTCCATTCCCCCTCGTGGATAATAATACTAATTGTAATACATGGCCATGGTCATTCTTAGGTGGCAATATAAATTAGAAATTGCAGGCTTCAATTTGGGATTAGTTGGACACATATGCCTAGTATTACTATTTTTTCCGGTGAGTCGTAGATCATCGATACTGCCATTGTTTGGCCTAACGTCGGAAGCAAGCATCAAGTACCACATATGGGTAGGACACATTGTCATGATCCTCTTCACATGTCATGGCCTTTCCTTCATCATTGCTTGGGTTGCTGCTCATCGTTGGTCTGAGGTAACTTCCTAGCTTTGATTGATTTGGAGATAACGGCTGAGCCTAACTCACTTGGATAATCTTTGCTTTGCCATTAAATTGTTATGTCAGAAGCGTAGTAATAACCATAGATAACCGGTTTTTGTGGACATACTATTTTTGTATGTGTATTTTCAAGTTGATTGAAAGAAAAAGCAAAAATGTTAGTGGAAGAATCCAATAGAATCAAATTACAAGATCAAGCACTAATCAATTAAGTGTATTTGAGTAATACACTTAGGATGAAGATTAATTTGCATAATCTTTACTACTAGCGCAATATCCCACTAGTTTAGCTTCTCTCCACAAATGCTCCTAATCAAATTATCAAGTGTCTTGTTTGTAGCTTCAGTTTGCCCATCCATATGAGGGTAAGCTATGCTACTATAGTTCAAGGACAAGTTAAATGTTTTCCACAAGTTCTCTAGAAATGGCTTAAGAATTTGCTATCTCTATCTGATGTGATGGACTTGGGTACTATATGGAGATGAACAACCTCTCTAAAAAATAGCTTTGCAATGGCTTGTGCATCTACTACTTTCTGACATGAGATAAAGTGTGTCATCTTGGAAAACCTATCAACCACAACAAAAATAGAATCCACGCCCCGTTGAATACGAGGCAATATAAGTAAAAAGTCCATCGATAAGTTTTCCCATATATTCTCAAGGACAGGCAATGGCATATACAAGCTAGTGTTTTAGGATTGCCCCTTAACTGTTTAGCACACATAACAATGATGCACTATCTTGCTAACATCCCTCCTTAAATAAGGCCAGTAGAATCTATCAATGACCACAGCAATCATTTTGTCTCTCCCTAGATGACCAGCCAATCCACCACCATGTAAGTCATGAATCAACTTCTCTCTCAATGAAGGCTCAGGCACATAAAGTTGATTTCCCCTCATCAAAATCCATCATGGATATGATAATCAGCATAATGTTGCTTAGTCACACACTTCTCTCAAGTCTCTTTGAAATCAGCATCAACCTCATACAATTCTTTCAAGTGCTCAAACCCTACAACCTTGACATTCAAAGTCACCAGAAGATTGGCCCTCCTACTCAAAGCATCAACTACTTTGTTTTGCACCCCTAACTTATGTTTTAACTTGAAAGGAAACTTCTCCAAAAACCAATTCCACCTTGCATGCATGTTTTTGCTAATCCTGGTTTGGTTATTTAAATGCTTAAGTGACGGTTCATGGAATAGGCCATTTTCTAATTTCCTTCACCTTCTCTTCATCTACTTGAATCCCACTACTACTAACTACAAAGCCTAGAAACAGCAACTTTCTAGACAAGAAGATGCAGTTCTTCATATTCACACAAAGCTTACTCTCTTTCAAAACTTTTAGCACCTCCCTCAAATGTACAACATTCTCCACCTCAGATTTACTGTATACTCATCGAAGTAAACTATAACAAAATGACCAATAAAATTTTTCAATACCTAGTTCATGATACGCATGAAAGTGATTGGTGCATTGCTTAGGGCGAAAGGCATGACTAGCCACTCATAAGGGCCCTCCTTGGTCTTAAAGGTCGCCTTCCACTCGTCCCCTGGTCTAATTCTAATCTGGTGATAGTCACTTCTCATATCAATCTTTGAAAATACCACAACTCCACTCAATTGGTCTAGCATATCCTCCAGTCTAGAAATCAAGAACTTATACTCAATGGTAATTTTGTTATTGGCCCTACTGTCTATGCACATTTGCTAGCTCCCATCTTTCTTTAGAGTCAACAATGTAGGTACAACTCATAGACTTATGCTCTCTTTAATGAATCCCTTCTAGAGCAACTCTTGTACTTTCTCCTATAACACTTCCATCTCCTTCAAGCTCACCCTGTAATGTAGAAGATCTGGTAAACTTGCACCAGGAATTACGTCAATATGGTGTTATATATCCCTCACGAGAGGCAAACCATTTAGTAAGTTGTCAAATAACACTTCACTGAGTTCATCCAACAGTTCCCTAATATTACCTTAAACCTCTTCAATCTTCTCCTCCCTATCAACTGTCGGCACTTGTTTCACAATCAGCACATGTACAGTTTGGGACTCCCTTATAGTATCATCTATCTCCTTTTCCAACCGTGTAATTATGAGGAAGGAAAATCCCTCCACCTTATAAGGTTTAGAACGATTCACTAACTTCAAAGGTAAAAGAGTAAACTTCAATCCATCTTTTTCCAACTGTACACATTCTCCCTACCCGCGTGCTGAGCGTTGACATCATACTGCCAAAGCCTACCAAACAACAAATATTAGGCATCTATATCCACTACATCACAATACAGCTCATCTCGATATTTTCCAATGGAGAATGACACTTTACATCATTCTTTAACCTTACTCTTCTCTACTACCTCAATTTACCCAATGGTATATGAATTGGAATGCTTCTCTATTGATAATTGCAACATTTGCACAGCTTCCCTACTTATGATGTTCTCACAACTAACGCTATCTACTATCAACTTAAAGATTCACCTGCCAATTATACATCTAATGCAGAACAACTAATGCGGCTGAGTCTTTTCCTCTCACTTCGGTGCCAGCATTAACTTCCTGATTACATAGGCCTACTCATCATCTTCGTCTTCATCCTCATAGTATTCATCACCCCCATCAGGTTTACAATGAATTTTACCCTCTTCATCTCTCTTTACTATGTTAGCACACATTAAACCGATAGCCTAGTTGATTACAACGACAACACTTCTTTAATATTAGCTTTACATAGGGATTATTCTTTCTTTGTGTGTCCTTCATCTCAACTGGTTTCTTACCCATTGCTTTATCTTTCTTTTTATCATTAACTCCTCCTTGTATCTCCAAGGTGATCTTACTCTTCTCAAGCACAAATTTACTCGAACTTTCAACACTAATTCTCCTACTACCACCATCAAATCGATTACTTTTCTCTTGCAACATCAACTCTACCCTAAAAGTCATGTTCTTAGCCTCATTCAAACTCTATAGAGCATGAACTCTGATTTTATCTTGATCTATAGTTTTTATCCATCCAAGTATCTAGCCACCTGTTAACCCTCACTCTCCCTTAAATCATTTCTCTCTACCAACCACATGAATTCTATGGTATATTCATGTACGGTCCTCTACCCTTGACAACACCGCTAATATTGCTAAAAGAGGATTTGCTCATAATCGGGAGGTAAGAAATCTTGCTGTAACAACTGCTTCATCCTATACCAAGTTCTTACTGATTATTTGCCCTCACAATACCTCTTGCTTTGGAGCCTCTCCCACTAAGTCAATGTAGCCCCCTTCAATCGATACGCCACCAACTTCACTCTTCTTCCCTCAAGAATCTCCATATATTCGAAGAACCTATCAATTTCTACTATCTAATCAAGGAAATCTTTAATGTTTAAATTCACATTAAAAAGAGGAATATCAACCTTCAATTTGAATTCTCCACTGTCTCCATAGTCGAAACCATCATTGTTTCTCTTGTATCTACCACCATCACTACCTCTTCTACGTGGTTGTTCCTCTTCAAACAACATGTTATCTTCCTCCTCAAAATGACCTTCGTACGTCTATAACCCATGATTTGCAGCTACAGGTCTAACAATAAGATCATCGTGTGCATGCTCTACCTTTGGTCGCATCCTACCACTGTTCCTATCTTTATTGAAATCAGATCCCATCGCATTGAAATGCTCAATCAGGTAATCAAAGTCCTATTCTAAACACCAAAATCTTTGATCCATGTTATCCAACACCGCCCTTTGAGCTTACACTTTAGTTCATAGGGCTTCCGTACCCTAAGTAATGTCCGAAGCATGACCACCTCCTAAACTGCCATCTCCTAACATCATTGCAAGAAACTCTCGCTCTAATACCACATAACGTAATGAGTAGCATAACAGACAAGATTAATCAATGATTGATCTTAGAAATCACCAAAAAAAAAAAAACTCCACTCAAGGAAGTTTGAATATTATTGTGTTAAAAAGTATTCTATAACAAGAAGAGGACAATTATATATCGTCTCTAAAAAAAATAACCCTAAGCCTCCTCACCAACTGTTGGCATGTAATATTCAACAATCTCTAGAATAGGGGAAATTAAAGATTTAGATGAGCAAATATAGTAACATTGAACATAAGAGATATATTTTCCTTTTTCATGTATGTTTGTATAATATAGAAGATATGTATCTTTTCTATATAAGAAAACAATGAGAAGAAATAAAGATATGCTTTTGTGAACATGGTATTAGAGCATGGAAACACTCTAGGACCTGTAGAGTGAAGGAATAGACAAAGAAATATCAATGGGAGATCAAACACCTTCGACTGGATCAAATCGAATAGACCCCTCGGTCCTTGATGATTTAACATCAAGAATATCACAGATGCTACATCAAACACCTATACCAACAAATACTGATCCGGTTCTCACTTCGATGGGTGTCAAGCTGGATGGAAAAAATTATGGAATCTGGTCGTAAGTTATGGAGATGTATATTGCGGCCAAAGATAAATTGGGCTATATCAATGGAGATTCACCAAAGCCTATGGAAACGGATCCAATGTTTAGAAGATGGAGAACAGAGAATGCAGTTGTTAAGGGGTGGCTAATCAGCTCTATGGATCCAAACTTAATTGGAAACTATATCAGATTTCCAATTGCTAAAGCTGTGTAGGATGCAGTTGCCACAACATACTTCGATGGCACCAATACCTCACAGGTGTATGATCTTAAGCGAAAAGTGTCGAGGATGAGATAGAATGGAGGGTCACGTAAGGCATACTACAATACACTTCAAGGATTGTGGAGAGAAATTGATTTCAGGTGACCAAATCCAATGGAATGTGATGTTGACATAGAGAAATATAACTCTATGTTGCAAGAAGACAGAGTTTACACCTTCTTAGACGGACTTGATGATCGTTTGGACAACATTCGAGCTGATACACTTCGTCTACAGCCCCTTCCTACTGTAGAACAGGCATGTGCATATGTTCGAAGGGAAGATCAAAGACAAAGTGTGATGTTAACGAAAGAAGAAACGATGTCCAACGCAGCGATGATATCCAAAGGAGTATAGAAATCACAGGAGCGACTTACCCTTCAGATCTTCCAGCATGGAAAAAGTGGTTCTGCCACAAGAATAAAAAATCAAACTGAAGAGATAGGTTGTACCCATTGTAGAAATATCAAACATACAAAGGAAACCTGTTTTAAGATACATGGATATCCAGATTGGTGGCATGAATTGAAAGGAAAAAGGAAACAGGAAGTAGGTCATGCTGCAATTGCTACTATGGATATGACAAATACGAAACCCCATCTTTCTCTTATTCTATAAGGAGAGTCCTCTACAGCAATAGCCAACTATTCCTTAGTAAAGAATGAACCAGTTAACTAAGGGTGGATCATTGATTCTGGAACATCGAATCATATGACCTTTGATCCTCGAGATGTGGTTGAAAATACTGCATCAAAAAGATCTTACATCATAAATGCAAATGGTGGAAAATATCCTGTGACTGGTGTTGGAAAAGTTTTTTTTTCGCCTACACTACAACTTCCTAACACTCTTCTTGTTCCATCTCTCTCCAACAAGTTAATTTCAGTAGGGCAAGTTATTGAGGATTTGAATTGTTGTGTCTTAATGTACCCAAAATTCTGTTTGTTTAAGGATATTCTCACCAAGGAGATCATTGGTCGTGGTACTAAACGAGAGGGGATATATTACTTGGAAGAGTTCAATGGTGGTAGAGCAAACAAGGTCAGCAAAGAGGATAATAAAGAAAGGGAAATCTGGCTGTGGCATCACAGATTAGGACATCCATCGTTTTCTTATATAAAGTACTTGTTTCCGAGTTTGTTTTTAGATGTTTCCGATAATATGCTTAAGTGTAAGTCTTACATTTTGGCTAAAAGCTATAGAGTCTCCTATTCAATAAGCAATAAAAGATGCAACAAACCTTTTATGTTGGTTCATTCGGATGTTTAGGGTCCTGCACCTATTTCAATTTCTTCAAGAATAAAATGGTTTGTGATTTTTATTGATGATTGCACTCGTATGACCTGGCTATATTTGATGAAAAATAAGAGTGAAGTTGTTGAAATATTCTGAACATTTCACACTATGATTAAGACTCAATTCTTTGCTAAGTTACAAGTACTCCGTACTGATAATGGAGGGGAATTTGTTAACAAAGAATTGAGAGAGTATTTCAAGGCTCATGGTCTACACCATGAGACAACATGCGCTCAAACCCCACAGCAAAATGGCATCACAGAAAGGAGGAATAAACATATCCTAGAAACAGCCAGAGCTCTCCTGATATCAACAATGCACCTCGGAGGCATTGGACAGATGTAGTAACCATTGCTATGTATTTGCTAAATCGCATGCCTTCTAAGGTATTAAACTATGAAACTCCATTACAAGTTTTAGCTCAACATGAACCATTGCCCTCAATTTTAATGCTTCCTGCAAAAGTATTTGGATGCGTCGTATATGTCCACCTTCATAAAACTGAACGAACTAAAATTGATCCATGTGCTATCCGATGTATATTCTTGGGTTATGCCACTCACAAGAAAGGATACCAGTGTTTTGATCCACTTGCTAAGTGCCTCTATGTAACAATGGATGTTACGTTCCTGGAAACAGAAATGTTCTTCCAGAACTCTGACTCCCATTCGTCTCTTCAAAGGGAGCTAGTTGGTGAAGAGCAAGACAGCCCTAATACTTGTTGGGAAATGTGGCCAGATCTTTCAGTTTTCCATAATGAAGGCCACAATCCTCACTATGAAAATATTAGAGAAGAAGGATTTATTGAATCTGAGAAGGAAGGAAGTGAAAGACGAGAACAGTCCTCTCTAGAGAAATCTCCTCAAGAATAGCAGCTCTCAGTGGAGCAGTATCCACCTCCAAGTTTAGTACCAACTAATCAGACTCTTGAGAATATAATAGAGGTACAATCTCCTGATCCATCTCCATGTTATAAACTGCCTTTCAAAAATAATCGTGGCAAGCCACCAAATCACTACACACCAGATCATGGAGAAAGTAAAGTGAGATACCTAATTGCTAATCACATCAATACTAAGAGGATGTCACAACCACTAAAAAATCTGGTACATCAACTGTCATCTGAGAACATTCAAAGTTCGATAAAAGAAGCCTTGAATGACCCCAAATGGGTTAAGGCTATCACCGAGGAAATGGAAGCACTCCAAAAGAATGATAATTGGAAGCTTATGTCGATACTAAAGGAGAAGAAAGTAGTAGGATGTAAATGGGTATTCTCCATTAAACATAAAGCTGGTGGGACAATAGATAGGTACAAGGCGAGACTAGTTGCAAAAGGATATACTCAATTTTATGGCATCAACTACTAAGAAACATTCTCACTAGTAGCAAAGTTAAATACGGTCAGAGTACTATTGTCACTTGCTGCAAATTTAGACTGGCCACTACATCAATTCGATGTAAAGAATGCATTCCTCCATGGGAATTTAGAAGAAGAGGTATACATAGAAATCCCACCAAGTTTCGCTACATCACAAACCGAAATGGTATGTAAGTTGGAGAAGGCGTTATATGGATTAAAGCAACCTACAAGAGCATGGTTTGGACGATTCAGTATGGCTATGAAGAACTATGGTTATAAGCAATGCAATTCTGACCACACTCTGTTTCTAAAGCATCGGAAAGGGATGGTAACAGCATTGATTATCTACATAGATGACATGATCATTACAGGGGATGATGATGAGGAGATTGCAAGGCTTCAAAATGATCTAGCATCTAAATTTTCCATGAAAAATCTTGGTGGTCTTAAATACTGTCTTGGAATTGAAGTAACAAGATCAAAACAAGGAATTTTTCTTTCACAAAGAAAGTATATTCTTAATCTTCTAGCAAAAACAGGAATGCTTGATTGTAAACCTATAGACACTCCAATTGTTCAGAATCATAAACTTGGGGAATATCAACATCAAGTTCCCACAAACAAATAAAGATTTCAGATATTAGTGGGCAAATCGATCTACTTATCCCACACAAGGCCCGATATTGCATATGCAATAAGCTTGTTGAGTCAGTTCATGCATAATCTAAGTGAAGAGCATATGGAAGCCGTGAAGCAAATACTTCGATAATTGAAGGGTTCACCGAGAAGAGGACTTCTATTTAGAAAGCATAATCATCTCCGTGTAGGTGGCTATATAGATGCGAATTGGGCTAGAAGTATTACAGATAGGAAGTCTACATCTGGATACATAACCTTTGTTGGTGGAAACTTAGTAGCATGGAAAAGCAAAAAACAAAAGGTTGTGGCATTGTCAAGTGCAGAAGCCGAATTCCGTGGCATGGCTAAAGGGTTATGTGAATTACTTTGGTTAAAAGAGCTGCTGAAAGAAATTGGATACACATCTAAGAATCCAATTAGACTTTTTTGTGATAATAAGGCCACTATTGAAATTACACAAAATCCAGTTCAGCATGATAGAACAAAACATGTCGAGATTAATAGACACTTCATCAAAGGAAAACTGGAAGAGAAGATAGTTCAATTTCCTTTTGTGAAGTCAGAAGAGCAATTAGCTGATATTCTTACAAAAGGTGTCTTGAGTAGAATATTTCATTGTTCACTTAGCAAGTTGGGCATAGAAGATATCTTTGCACCAACTTGAGGGGGAGTGTTGGCATGTAATATTCAACAATCTCTAGAATAGGGGAAATTAAAGATTTAGATGAGCAAATATAGTAACATTGTACATAAGAGATATATTTTCCTTTTTTATGTATGTTTGTATAATATAGAAGATATGTATCTTCTCTATATAAGAAAATAGTGAGAACAAATAAAGATATGCTTTTGTGAACACCAACTTAGTGGCATGGTCTAGCACGACCACAGCACGGGTGTGTAGATGCCTATGTTCCATTCTGTACAATTTTTCCTTCAACATGCCCACCAGCACAGGCATGTTTGTGCTTGTGTCTTCCTACATGCCCCACCAACATGGGCATGTTTGTACTCGTGCAGTCTTGCACGGCTGCTCTTTCATTGTTGGACACTTCATTTCTTTTTTAGCCTTTTTGGATTTGTCTAATTTATTCAGAAACCAGCCCGCAATAGCATTAGCTTTTCTAGGAATTCAAGAAAACAAATAATTAATAAAAGAGTTCTTATAAGACAAAACATTTTCAACAAAACTTTTAACTCTCTATGGGCATCCTGATTTGAGTTCCAGAGCGTCAAAGACCACCTTAGAATCAATCTCAATTATAATCTTCTCCCAATTCCTTTTCCTTGCTAACAGCACACCTTCTCTAATAACAAGAGCTTCGGCCAATATGAATTGATGTGGCTTGCACAAGACTTCCATTCGAGTTTCAACATACTAAATCAACACCACCCAATTTAGTATATGGACTTGAAACACCATCACAATTTATTTTAATGAAAGACGAGGGATGAGGTTTCCACACTATATAACATTACTGATTTGAACTAGATGCTTGGTCAAATTAAATTTCCTATTGCTTCCGAACTGATGTGTTTCGCAAAACGACACATGATGCGTGTTCTGACCTTTGCTGGCTGCTTTACATTTGCTGTGTGCCATTGGTAAATGTTGGTTGAATCTCCCAAGAGTCCCTCTGTGTCAACTCACCAATGGATTCTTGCTACCCCTGCTATTGGATATTACAACATAACTCTTCATCACTACTACTGAAAGTTACGATTGCTGGAATCTTCTAGGTTTGGATAAGCTGTCGATGCTATTTTGCTGAGCAAGATCGTCAAAACTCCTGAAAATTACATGGATCACTGTCTTTGGATTAGGCTGCAAATTATTAAACAAACATTCATTGCAATGCTTCCATATTTGCTAAAGAGTAATAGTAATTTTGTGGAACAATATTCGCAAAGGAGCTGTTGATAAATTTTGACTTTTCATTAAGATTTCAAGCCATTTATCCATTCTTAATGAATCAAACTCCTCAATTCTTAACTGACAGTATGTGAACCATGTTGGACGAACCCAAATACAGTGAAGTGACACATGTTCTACCGACTCCATAAATTCACAAAAAAAGACATGTTGGATTTCTCCTAATCTTTCTACTATATAAGTTTACATTAGTTGCAAGTGAGTTGGTACACAACCTCCAAAGATGATACAATTGTTTTGGAGCACAATTAATTTTCCATATAAATTTCCATAATTTGTTATCTATAGCAAAGAATGAAGAAGCTCCACGGCCATCTATCAAACAGTGCTTCCCCATTAGATTATGATATCCCATCTTCATGGAGTATTGACCATTACTAACCATTAGCTAGACCAATCAATCCTTACTAGCCCATAGAGGGATAGAAATAATCTCAATAGGGGTGGGCATAGATAGGTTAGTTTGGTTTTTTGCCCAAATCAATCTAAATCATAAAAATATAATTTAGTTTTTTATCGCTTCAAACCGAAGCATATAATTTGGTTTTAGATTTTTTTCAAACTATAAAATTTCAATTTAGTTTATGGATTAAAATACATTTCATTTTTTAAAATGTATATTTGCTTAACATTTAATCTCATATGAGCAATAATAATTCATTTAATGATAACATGGATTAATGTCATATAAAATATTGATAAAATTAATATTCAAGCAACTAAAAAATATTAAATATGTAATACAATTAATTTATTCCTCAAGATAGCATATAATACAAATTTTGAATCAACTTATATACGTATTTGCTAAATTATGGTTATGAAATTTAAATACATAAACTTCTCAATAAATACAAACTAAAAAACATTTTTAAATGTTAAGTTACAATAAAAGAATTTTTTTAGTTATATGTGAAAAATCATTATGTTTTCTCAAAAAAATTTAGTTCGAATTACCCTTTTTCAAACTAATAATAAATTTTTAGTTTGGTTTGGATAGAAAATTTTCCAAACAAAATTGAAAAAATATATATGTATATATTTTCGGTTTGGTTTGGTCTAGTTTATTCAATTTTTTTGCCCACCTCTAACTCTCAATGGCTTTGCATTCTTCATCAACTAATAAGTGTCTAATAGTTTCCAATCTCTATGTTAATGATTCTAAATCAATAACTTGGTTCACTTTGGGAGTCTGTAATGACGGATTCAAGGCTTTAAGGAGCAAAGAATAGCCATTTAAAGTAGGTGTCTAATTGTTAGACCAAAAATTTAAAATCCTTTCATTCCCAATTTGCCATAAAAGATCTTATGAATTGCCTCTCTTCCTATTAAAATTGATTACTAAGCCCAAGAAGCTCTACCACCCTTAACAGCATGCAAAAAATCAATGTTAGAAAAATAGATACTTTTTAGGAACTTAACCTACAAAGATTCCTCATCATTCAAGAGATCCTCCATGTCATTTTCCCTAAGAGAGCTCTATTAAAATTCTATAGGTCTCTATATCCCAATCCTCCCACTTCTTTAGCTCAAGAGATGGAATTCCAATTTTCCTAATGAATTTTATTTTCCTTTTCTATCTCCTCCCACAAAAAAATTTTAATTAAGCTAGACACTTCTTAGAAAAACTGAAGATAGTTATAGAATAAGTTGGAATTGCATAAGCCACATATTTTATTAGCACCTCTTTTCCTCATATAGATAGAAGGGTTTTTTTTCCAACCTTGTAATTTTAAAGAGATTCTATCTTTATACTTAGATCTCCCCCATGTTATAACAAGACCTAAGTATAAAGCTACTTTTTTTTTCTGCATTTATATTCAATAAAAGAACAGGAAGCGCTTCTCACTTCATCTATGGCAAAGTTATTGAAGTGCAAGGATGATTTATGAAGATTTACCAACTAACCTGAGGCATGACAATACACATCCAGAATTTGCTTTATTTCCTACAAGTTTTGCTTAGTAGCCTTTAAGAAAAAAAGAAAAGATGTGTAAGCATTGAAATATCTTTTTTAGCTTTGATTCTCTCGATTGAGCCCATTGCACTTGCTTTCATCACCATTTTAGTGAGTGTATCCAAGAGAAAAAGATATGGAGAGATTAGATCTCCTTGTCTTATTTCCCTAGTTGTTTTAAAATGACCTACCCTTCTTTCATTAACTAATAAGTTAAAAGACATCAATGTGACATAATTCATAACCTAACCTATGTAAACCTGATCAAAACTCATTCTCCTCATCACAGCCTCTAAAAAGGACCATTCAACATGATCATATGCTTTGGCCATATCTATTTTTAAAGCATAAAAATCATCTTTCCCTTTTTTTAATTTTTAAAAAATTAAAGATCTCTTGGGCCATAAAAACATTATCCTGAATAAGCTAACCCAGGATGAATACACTTTGAAATGGGGTGATTATAGAGTTAAGAATGGCTAGAAGTCTATTTGAAAGCACTTTAAAGACTATCTTAAAAGCAAAATTACATAAAATAATAGCCCTAAATTGTGAAAAAACTAATAGATGATTAAGTTTGGGAATTAGGATAATATCTATAGCATTAAATCTAGGATAAGACAAACCTAAGTGCATAAAGTTCTTGACAACTTCCATCATAAAGGGCCTAACTATTGCCTAATTCTTTTGATGGAATAAGCCTTTAAAGCCACCCAATCCTAGTGATTTCAAGCTTCCTAACTGAAAAGCACTACCTTAACTTCCTCACCCTATAATGGTTGAGTCAACCAATTGTTCATATCATCATCAATAACATTCTCCACATTTTTTGAGAACCACCTCATGTTGACTTGAGCTACTAGCCACATGTAATGAGGAATAGTATTGCAATAAAGCTTCATTCACCAAATTTGCATCCTTATGCCCCTTAATTTATATCCTTAATCTCATAGATTTTACTCCCCACCCTTTTACTTAAGGTGTTTTGATGAAAAAAGTGAGTATTTCAATCCTCACACTACAACAATTGTATTCTTGAATGTTATCTCCAATACTGCTCTTCTCATGCCATAACCTCATTTAGTAGTTATTGCAACCTTTCCTCCTCATCCATATCTCCTTCTTCCATATATTATGCTTGGCATTCAACCAATTTCTTGGTTAACTCTTCAATAATCCTAGCATTATTATTAACATTGTCTTTGCTCTACCTTTTTAATGTCATGCTACACACATCTAGTTTTTTTCATTAGTCCATTACAATTTACTGCTATCTTTATCTCTTCCCACACCTTCTTTATGACACCTATGTAGCCCTTAGCCCCCAATGATCCTTAAATCTAAGTATACAAGGACCTCTCAATTCATTAGCATCAATTTCCACTATAATAGAAGAAAGATTGCTAGCTAGTGTTAGGAGATTGGTAACTCTTATTTTTAGAAATAAAGAAAGCCATTTTTAATTGACAACCCTCTATCTAATTTTTCCATAACTGATCCTTCATCCATTCTTCCATTTGACCAAGTAAAAGGTTGGCCATGATAGCAAATATTAATGAGGAGATCATTCAAAATCATAGTTGCAAATTTTCTCATTTGCCTTAGTAGCTTCTCTCTACCACCACTATTTTCTTCCAAGGAAAGAATTTCATTCAAATCTCCCATAATCATCCAAGGGCCTTATATGTCATAGGAAATCATTCAAAGTCTATTCCAAAATTCCAACCTAAGGGCATAATCAAGTGAGTGTAGCACCAAGATACATGAAAGCTTTCCTTCTTTCCAAATCCATATATTGCAATATCAACAAGATTTGCATCAACTTGTAACACATCTAAGTTCCAACAAAATATCATGAAAACACTAATCTCCTAAATAAGCCAATGGGATCAACATAAAGTTTGCGATCAAAGATGAAGTAGCCATCTAGTGCGATCAATATTAGATTCCTTATTCCTTGTTTCCATTAAGAAAACAATCAAAGGCTAATGCTTCCTAATTAGACATTTAAGCTCATCAACTATCAAGAGTTGCCCTTAAGCCCTAATAGTTCCAACTCAAGTCAACTATGGCAAATGGGTGGTTAATTGAGGCTAAGCACCACAACTTATCAAATTAGTATCTTCAATCACACTAATTTCAACTTCCACCAACTTATTCTCAAAGTCAATGGTTTTCTTCACTTTACTCTTCCTTTTATGGGAACTATAAGATTTTAAGCTTCTTCCTACTTTACCCATTTTCTTCGACTAAGAACAACAACGGTCTCCTTTCCTTTCTTATAAGCTGGCCCCAGTACATCCTACTCATCTAAAGTTCTAACTCTATTTAGTGAAAGTGCTTAAAGGGCTTTAATAAGAGATGATGGAATGGTTGTCACTTTTTTAGGAGTACTAGCTATACTTTTTTGTTGGCTTAATGAAACACAAGGCAATAGGGTTTTTTCATTTTCCATCATTCATCACCAATGATCCATGGGTCGGCACTCTTTGTTGAATCACTAGTTACTCCACCCTCGAAATCGGCTTAAGTCCAATATTAGCAGATAGATTTTTAGGAACAAAATTTCCATCTTCCTTTTTAAGAAAATGAGACCCTTGATGCCCAATAACTCCACATCTAAAACATACATCTGGGATTTGCTCATATTTAAATGAAATCTATAATTTCTCGTCATTTCTACCTTTATTCTAGAGCCCACTTATTATTAGTTTCAGGATGTGGAACTGGACTTTTACTCTAAGGAAATCTCTTCAAATTATCATCAAATCTTCAACCTCCATCACTTTTCCAATTCTTACACCATTCACTTTAGGACCATTCACTAAGAGCATGTGTATAGGCAATCCATGTATTTGAACCCAATAATAATAATGCTCAAACTCCAAATCTTTTTTTTTTTTTTTTTTTGGTCATGATCCCATTTTCTAAGTATCAAAGGTGAGTTCATCACTAACCATGGTTAAACATCTAAAATGCTTTTGATCGCTTTCTCGTTAGTTGCCACAACTAGAACATGTTATCATTAAGATGTAAGATTTCAATTTTCCCAATTTTCTCCCAAATTCAATTCAAAATGTTTATTACTACTGCTTTTGAGATAAGCTTATCTAATATGATTTCTCCAACAACATGGAACTTCAATGCATGCATCCCAACTTCTAAATCTTCCATATTAATGGCTATTTTTGCATCATCTTAGGCAGCAATCTGATCTATAATGATCAAAGTCAAAAGACTGCACTAAAGAAAGATAGAGTTAGAGACTATAGATAAAATAAACTAGGGTTATACTTAACAATAATAAGATAACAATTAAAGAGAGATAAAACTAGACATAGGAGAAACATAGCAGAAAGATGATAACAAACAAATAATGATGAAAGATAACCAAAAGATACTAAAAGATGACTCTACCAAATTTCCTAAAAGAAAAGAGGCACAAAGGAAAAACAAAAATAGGGTAAAAAGACAAAGAAAACTAAAAAGGTTGCACAAAGAAAGAAAATGACAAGACAAAACAACACAAAATAACAACCAAACAATAAAAGGAAAGCTAAAAAGAAAGATATAGGAAAATCATAGGTAATACCCCTGAATTAGCACTAGAATTAGTGCAATGCCCCAAAAGGGGAAATCCTCTCTCCAGGGTTTAGAGAGAGCTTTCAAAATGTAATTTAAAAGAAGTTTTAGTCTAACTTATTTTGTAGTTGTTAAAGCTTTTAAGAATTAAAAATTTATTTTTCAAAATCTTTATTTTACTATTAAATATAAAGATTTATTTCAAAATGAAGACGTAGAGCTTAACCTTATAATTAGAAGTCCTCGAAGTCTTAAAGACATACATGTTACATACGTGGCTAAGTATTACCAATAAGAAATATCTTTATGAGAATTGAGCTTTCGAAATGTTGTTTTCTTTACTAGTAGGCTAGCATTTGGGAATTTCAATTAGTGCCTTTCAAAAGAGTGTTGAGGGTGTTATATGTTGTAATTGTGACCATTTATACAAGCTTAGTGTAAAGAAGTGAAGGCATTGCAAGTGAAGAAAAAGGTTGTTAGTGGTTAGGCTAGTAAGAGCCAAGAGAGCTTAGGAAAAGTCATGTGATCACATTAGCAATAGCTTCTACTAAGCTTCAACGGAGTTTTCACAATCACAAAATCCTCTTATTCTCTTGTATAGATTATTATAATGAATTCCCATTGGCTAAACTAGTAATGTAAATGGAAAGGATGTAAGCATAAGGTTGAACCTCTATACATCTGACGCGGCGCGGAAAGCGAAACGAAACGAATCCGAATATGGATTGGTTTCACACAACAAAGAAACACTCTTTGATGCAAATCTGGTTGCGCACAACCGGGAAAAGGGAGAAAATTCTCTCACGAAATGTATTTGATAATAAAACAAAACGTCACCCTAATATGTCTGACAGAAGAGTATTTATACTTCCCCGTAAAATACCTAAAAGGGAAAAATCTAAGCGTACACGTGGAAATAAATAATAATATACGCTTTTGGAATCTATCGCATACACGGCCGTGCCTCTAGCCGTGTATGTCTCTAGGCATGTAACGAGCGCAGGACACGGCCGTGTCCCAAGTCGTGCCCAGAACCGTGTCAGAGTCTGTGACAGTCCTTCAAGCCATGTCTCAAGCCGTGCCCGGAACCGTGTCAGTCTCTGTGGGATACCCTGATCGAATACACGGCCGTGTATGGGAACCATGTATGTCTCTGTGGAAATCCTGGTAAAATACACGGCCGTGCTTCTGCCCGTGTGTAGATACCGTGTATACTTCTTAGTGTTCCTTCCAAACACTACACGGCCGTGACACAAGCCGTGTGTCTGCCCAATGCCTCGTGTGTCTCCATCATTCTCTCCCACCTGCAAAGAACTCGACCCGAGTTCTCTTCTTGTGAATATGCTTTCCATGTCGTTCCCTCTCTTTGAATCGTCTTGATTTATCCCATTTATCCCATCGCTTGATCGTGAGTCGCACTACATCATCCACCACACTCAGAGTAACACTTGTCATTGAACCTTTTATTAAATTCCTTCGCATCCAATCCGGATGGATTTGAATGTTAATGGGAGAATCATCTTCTATGTCGGTAGGGAGTAATAGAACAGTTGTACTTATTACCTCTAGTGCTTCCTCTGGGTTGGAATATAAGTTTTTGGGCAAAGCAATAAACTCTACATCCTTAATCTCCTATGTTGGTGCAATGAATCGGCTCAGAGTATCCTCAATCTCCGACTCTTCAGTAACCATCATCACCCGTTTGTCATTCAACAATGGTGAGTTCTCAATAGCTTCTTCACCAACACAATTTTCATAGGCTTCAACTGCTTTTCCACTGCCTCCACCATCATCAATCAATGTACTATGATCGTCAAAGGTTGAGTTTTCCTCTTGTTTGACCATCTCCTCCTTAAGCACTTCCGGAATTAAGTTTATCGGCTTAGGTGTTTGTGGAATTTTCTGAGGAAGGATTCGCTCGTAATCAAGGGGAAAGAACTTTTGTTCTAATAAGTATTGCATCATAAACCAAGTCCTCACCGGTTCTTTACCCTCAAGGCGTCTTACTCCTCGAAGTCGTTCCCACCAATACAATGCATTACCCCACAAACGACTCTCCACTAACTCTATCTTCATTCCCTCTAGAACCCTCATATGGTCAAAGAATCTTTCTATGTCCTCTACCTACACCCAAAACTCATTCAGACTCTCGGTACCATCAAACTCCGATACAACATATTTAAATTGAGAAAAGATTTCATCTTTATACCTGTAATCACATCTGTTGTATCGTCTTACGCTACCATGGCCTCTTCTCCTAGGCAGATTACTAAAAATCTTGTCTTCATCATCCGTATCATAAGTAACAGATCTGTTCCTTGGATCGCCTTCCGGTCGTCTCCAATAAACCTGCCTGCTACTGTTGGTATTAGATCGATAGATCAGGGCCTCACGACGCTGTTCCTCTCGCCGGATTTTCTGACCCATGGTCTCCTCTACCGCCCTTCGTATTGGTTGCCCGTAACGTAGGACTTCCGTACCCCGAACACCATCAAGAATACGACCGTAGTCATCACCGTCTTTAGCCGACATCCCCGCAGGAAATTACCTTACTCTGATACCAACTGACGCAGCGCGGAAAGCGAAACGAAACGAATCCGAATATAGATTGGTTTCACACAATAAAGAAACACTCTTTGATGCAAATCTAGTTGCGCACAACCGGGAAAAGGGAGAAAATTCTCTCACGAAATGTATTTGATAATAAAACAAAACGTCACCCTAATATGTCTGACAAAAGAGTATTTATACTTCCCCGTAAAATAACTAAAAGGGAAAAATCTAAGCGTACACGTGGAAATAAATAATAATATACGCGTTTGGAATCTATCGCATATACGGCCGTGCCTCTAGCCGTGTATGTCTCTGGGCATGTAACGAGCGCAGGACACGGCCGTGTCCCAAGCCGTGCCCAGAACCGTGTCAAAGTCTGTGACAGTCCTTCAAGCCGTGCCCGGAACCGTGTCAATCTCTGTGGGATACCCTGATCGAATACACGGCCGTGTATGGGAACCATGTATGTCTCTGTGGAAATCCTGGTAAAATACACGGCCGTGCTTCTGCCTGTGTGTAGAGGCCGTGTATACTTCTTAGTGTTCCTTCCAAACACTACACGGCCGTGACACAAGCCGTGTGTCTGCCCAATGCCTCGTATGTCTCCATCAACATCTTAGCACAATTCTCTCTCTCTCTACTTTTAATTCATACACAAATTTATTTAGTTGCTTATGTAATTTTGTGTCTTAACTTGTATATTTAACCATTCCACTAAAGGTAGAAGCAAACAATTTTGATATAAATAAATTAAGGGGTTAACCAAATTTGTACACAACCAATTCAACACCCTTACCCTCCCTTGAGTTACCTCTTTAAGATCTACAATAACAATTAACAATCTAATCCCTCTTTGAGCTACAGCTCATTAGTAGAACATACAAAACTAAAAGAAAGAGATAAAACAAATTCACTAGTGTAAAAACATAGCATATTTACAAAGTTACAATAAGAAACTCTAGTAAATATAACATATTTACAAAATCAAACCTTAATGATCCATATATTGGGCTCCAGTCCATTGTGTCTTCATTACTACCCCATTCAACTAAGTTGTCAACTTAATAGGTTTCATCATAGTCTTTGTCCACAATTAAGGGGAATTGTAATAAATCTAGAGTATTAGACCATAATTACAAAATTAAGTAGTTATACTAGTTAGTTATAGAGCTATACTCAACATGAATAATTAACCAATCTTCATTTCTCATTGTTTTCTACATCCATTATATATATTTTTTTTTTCATTTAGTTTTTGCACAATTAACGTTGTTATCTTCGGCGCAATGCAGATGATTAAGTGGGACAAGACAACGATACCAAACTTGGCAGGAGAGATTTCTTTGCTTGCTGGATTAGGGCTCTGGTTGACTACATTTCCTCGTATAAGGACGAGGATGTTTGAGCTCTTCTTTTACACTCACCACCTCTATATTGTTTTCATGCTTTTTTTCATATTCCATGTTGGCATCTCTTACTTTTACATTATGCTTCCTGGGTTATATCTTTTTCTCATTGACCGATACCTGAGATTTCTTCAATCTAGACAAAGGATTGCAGTTGTTTCAGCACGAATCTTGCCAGCTGACACCCTAGAACTTAATTTCTCCAAGAACCCAGGTAATGATCATGTACTCAATACTTATAATTAGCAATAATTTAACTCAAAAGATAAATACTACATACATATCCATGTTTTCACATTTTTGTAGTTCAATTTGAAACTTCAATTTTGCTGTATAGCATATGAAATTTTTGGAGACAAGGTTGTGTTTGTTTTTGCGGATATTGTATTTTTAGAATTTTTTAAATATTTTTTATAACAAAAACATTGTCGTAGTATTCTTATTAGATGTAGATACTAGTGGTTTTTTACAGTAAGAGGTAGAGGGGAACAACATAGTAGGGGCTATCCTTCGGCGGCAGGAGTTAAGAACTACTATACATATGAAGGATGAAAATTTCCTTATTATTAAAAATGGAATTCATTTCCACATAATTTTTTTTAAATTACTACTATAAATAGTTGACAATTTCAGCTGTAACAAATATAGAAAAAAATTAGAAAAAATTGCTTTTCGTGAAACAATCGTGAAAATTATACACGTAGAGTTCTAGATGGGTTGTTCTAACATTATTGGCTTCCCTTTGTTACTTTGGCAGGTTTAAAATATAACCCCACCAGCATCATCTTCCTAAATATTCCAAGCATATCCAAGCTTCAATGGCATCCTTTCACTATTTCTTCTAGCAGCAACTTGGACCAAGATAAGTTAAGTGTCATCATTAAAAACGAGGGAAGCTGGTCACGGAAGCTTTATGAAATGCTATCATCATCTCCATCAATCGAGCATCTAGATGTTGCGGTTGAAGGACCTTATGGACCTGTTTCCACTCATTTTCTTAAGTATGTATAGAAATAACCTAACAAACTCTTTGCAATAGAATTTTATTACCCTCTCTTGATGGCTATAAGTACTAAACTATGGATTTCTTCTTTTTAGGTGTGATAAACTGGTGATGGTAAGTGGAGGCAGTGGCATTGCTCCATTCATCTCTATCATTCGCGAATTCATCTTTATGAACACAACACTGAATTGCGAGACGCCGCAAATCGTTCTAATATGTGCTTTTAAGAACTCCAGAGATCTCACTATGTTAGACCTTATACCTCCAATCTCTGGAATACCCTTCAATTTGTCCAATATGCAACTACAAATCAAGGCTTATGTAACAAGGGAACCCGGGCCCAATACGGATTTGAGGAAACCATTGAGAGCCTTGTGGCTCAAACCGAACCCGACAGATGTGCCATTTTCAGCCATTTTAGGTCCTAATTGTTGGTTATGGCTTGGTACCATCGTATCAGTCTCCTTTGTGATGTTTCTCGTATTGATTGGGATCATTACACGTTACTACAAATATCCGATCGATCACAACGAATACGACCCTTCACGAGCCACAATATATCTAATAGTTATGTGCACCTGCATTGCCATTGTAGCTAGCATGGCTGTTCTTTGGAACAAGCAGCATAATGCAAAAGAAGCAAAGAAGAATCAGATTATGGAAAGAGCAATAAAAGCGAATTCTCCCAATTCGTGGTCTGATAGGGAACTAGAAAGCCTTCCACATCAGTCTCTTACACAAGCTACCAGTGTACACTTTGGTCAAAGACCTAATCTCAAGAGTAAGTAAAACTAATGCTTTTACCATAGTACGAGAAGAGATTCAACTATTATATGTAGTTCGGAGTGCTTAGTGGTGACCAATAGATGAATAGGAAAAAAAAAATACACTAGTCAATTTTTACAGTGTCAGAGGTTAGTTATATTGTCATGAAAAAGTTCTCACATATTAAATTTTAATTTATGTTTACCCATCACTAAGTATTTCAAGTGGCATATCACTTCCAATGAAGTATTTCTCACACTTACAGCAACCTATATGTTTAAATCGTGCAAAGATTTTTGCAAAAATTTCGAGTTACCATCTATGAATTCAAGTAGGAAATATATTATTCCTACTTTGCATAATATAAACTCTTTGTTTTTTTGATGTGATAAGTTCACTAAGCTTTGAGAACCATCAATATTTTGTAGGATTGCTGCTTGACTTTAAAGGACCCAGTACCAGAGTCCTTGTTTGTGGCCCGAAGAAAATGAGGCATGAAGTTGCAGCTATATGTTCATCTAGTCTTGCAAACCATCTGCATTTTGAGTCCATTAGCTTTAGCTGGCAATATCACTGAGTAATGAAAAAGATAAATATAGTGTCTCATCCTTTATGGTGTCATCTTGGCCCTATGAGAAAGAAAAAGATAGATAGGTTTAAATTGTATATAGAAATAGATACAACTTTTACGGATTTTTGGATACAAGAAAAATACGACCACATATGGTACAATTTTTTATGTACAAGTTTAGATATCGTATGTATAGATATGTTGAAAGATTAAATAAAGTTGCATCCATAAATAATAGATAGAATTGAGTGCATCTGCAATTTATTTTGGGAGGTGAATCGTAAATTGTGAGGTTATGTGTTGCTTGTCTTTCCATCTAGCATTATGATCATCTATCAAAACATATATGTAAACTAGGAGATATTTGGACATGAGACGATTAAATTTGCCTCATTAAGTGATGGATATCAACGCATGCAGATTGCGTATAAACTAGTTCTGGACACCGTGATGTCCCAGCACAAGACGAAACATAGGATTCTTGTATGTTAAAATTGCTTACGAGCTTAACATACACATAAGAGATTGAAAAATAGCTTCCTAAATTGTGGAACAATGATAGTAAATAAAGTATCGGCCTCCATCAACAATATCAGAATATCTCTAATTTAATACTTATGAATGAGAGATTATCAAAATATTTTTAGATTTTGTAAATAAAGTAAGAAGATCACCAAAAAAAATAATAATAATAATAAGAAAGAAAAAGAAGCAAGCAATGTGGGAATGTTTTCTTTCGTATAACTTGATACATCAAATATGCCATTTCAGTGCCGAGTCTAAGGATGACGTGGTTCGCCTCATGTCGATTTAAGAGTCTAGAGCCGTGAACCAGCGTTAATAATTCGAGAGCCAATTCGCCAGTCCGAATACAATGTGATATAATTTTAAATAGGTTTATATAAACAAAAAAATATTCAATTAATAAACAAGTCAGAGTTATTTAATCCATTTATAAATATATCCTTATTTTAGTTTAGCATCTTAACCCATATACAAGCCTATTTAATATATATCCTACCATCTCTCTCTTCCTCTGTGTGTCTATATATATACTCACTAGTTACTATTGTTCTTGTCTACCTTGGCTTTATTTTGTAAGAATAATACTCTCAACTATCTTTTTCCCCCTTATATTCTAATTTCCAACATTAAAAATAAATAAATAAATAAAATATAGCATAATATATTCAAAACTTCTATACATATCTATATGGGCATACCTTATTAAGTCTCAAACTCATTAATATAGTCATTTGGTATTTTAGCAAAAATTGAACTAAATGTATTTATAAATTTTTGTTTAGATCAATTAAGTAATGTTGTAGATTTACTTGAAAAACAATCATGCCATAAATTTTTATTTAAGTCAATCACATAATACTTTGAGCTTTAATGTTTTTATCAAACTTATTCACATATTTAGCTTAAAAATAAAAGTCTATTTTTGTAAGTATTAATATAGTTTTCAATACAATTTTTTTCATAAGCATGCATTAAACAAATTAAAGATGATACTAAGTTTTTTTTATATATAAAAGCTTAATAGCCATAAATTATTTATTTATAATTTTTTTAAACGACAAATGGATTAAACTTGGACATGAAACATGTTTATTAAACAGATTAGGTTACAGGTTTAGATTTTCATATATAATTAATAAATAGACTACACTACAAGTTGAAGTTTCTTATATACAAATCCATTTAAATATAGATACGAAATATAGGGATGTAATCAAGATGGGTTTGGGCTAGATTTAATAAACTCGATACTTGTCCCGTTTCCCTTAATGTTGCTCGAAACCTATCTCAAGCCTTATAGGTTTTTTACCAAATACTCAAAACTAGCCAAACAAGCCTAATAAGGAACTTGAATCATGACTCGCAACCCATCAATATTTTTTTTTTTAAGAAAAGAATATTCCATTTTTAGTTTTGTGTCCCCTAGTTGTTTATTATGGCTACATTCTTGCAAAATATAACTTATATTTTTGCAAATAAATAAAATTTCAACTTTTAACATATCTAATCATATTAATTCATTTCAATTTTTTTATTAAAAACTAAAAAATATAATAATATTTATTCACTTATTCGTATGGAGGAAAAAAGAAATTCAAGTTCTAGTTTCCCAACAGATTCAACATTTGTCCAATAACCCAACTCGTACCTTATAGGGTTTTCAATAAAATCTCATGACCCGTCCCAAACTCTATGGGGTTTTTTATCGGCTCGGGCAAATCAGGAACCCTATAACAACCCACTCGGTTACATTCATAATGAAACACGATATATTAATACGAATTGCTAATCCTACTTAAACTTATTTTTTGTTTTTAAATTCTTATATTTCGAACTTTAAAATTTTATGCCTAAGAACAATATACTCTGAACCATTTTTCAATGTAGTTGAAAAGTATTTGTACTTCTATTTATACAAAACTGCATTCAACATACTGTATTAATAGTAATGTTGGACAAAAGGTAGAAAGAATACTAAAAGACAAAAATTATTTTGGCATTTCTAAGAAAATAAAACTCTCTTTGAATAAAAACTTATTTATACTAAACTAGATCAACACCAAACAAAGATATTTGATTCATATGTTATTAATAACGACACATTGAATTTCCGTATTATTAATAGTAACATTGAATATTGTGAATAGGAAAGAAACTTCCTATATGACATGGAAATAATTTAGTTTTTCACTTGAGCATAATTTATTGTTTTATTTTTTTAATATTTTTCCTTTTTTTTCTTTTTCTTTTAATAGTGCTTTGGTGACCTACAGTGGACTCAGTATGTCCATAGATTCTGGTCGAACCAACCTTAACCTATACACTCACCAATCTTAGGGTGGATCCAAAATTGCCTACCAAGTTAAATTTGGATAGAGATGCAATTGAACAACTCACCATAAGATATCCAACCATAGGGTTAGCAATTCATGTTAACAAGTCATATCCTTATTTTCAAATCATATCTAATTCGTGTCAATACTAAAAATATATAAAATTTAATAAAAATAATAGATAATCAAGTTATAATGTAATCATGTTTATTGGTGTCATAATCATATTTTCGTATCTCATGTTGTATTGTATCTCATGTTTTCTCTCTATAATCATGCTCCTAATCGTATTGTGTTGTGCATCATGTTATCGTATTATGTCAACAATTGTCAGCCCTACCTAACTACCTAACCAAATAAAAACCTATAAGGTATTATCCTATAGGTTTTCATTGATTTTTAAGATATAATTTAAAAATGGGGTTTAGGTTGAGATTTTGGGACTATTAAAAAAAAGTTAGATAGGAAAGCCTACTCAGTAAAACAATATATTAATAATAATATTTACTCTTAACCTATATACACTCTGCACTAGTTTTACGTTATACAATACGTTTAGTTTTCAAATTTCATCTATTGCAACATCCGTTGATATTTTGTTTTGTAGGAGAGTGTAACGGGGATAATTAGATCAATTCGAA
Organism: Laguncularia racemosa; assembly: GCA_037954665.1. Classification (NCBI taxonomy): domain Eukaryota; kingdom Viridiplantae; phylum Streptophyta; class Magnoliopsida; order Myrtales; family Combretaceae; genus Laguncularia; species Laguncularia racemosa. Next base: position 197,482 of record JBBMOL010000312.1, on the reverse strand, counting down.
TGCAAATTGATCTGCCAAATTTGGAGGAAAAAGTTATGTTTTTCTTATTTTCAAAAAACTCTCTCCACCTCTCTTACATGAATATATTATGTCTAATAATCTTTTGATAAGGTTGTTGAGTAACACTAACAACCCATGTGAGTTTGTTATGGAATATTTTCTGGAATCTGCTCCTCCTGCTATAGGCGGGCTTCGATGGATGGTAGGTAGCCCACAGAATGGGCCTCTACTTCTTCTAGCCCAATAACTGCCCACGAGCCTTGGCCTTTATTTCTTCCCGGCCTTAGCCCATTACCTGGAATGACCGACAGCATCCTTTCCTAACCTGCTCACGCGTCCCATCACTTCACTTCACTTCTACGACTCTGACAACTGCATCCTCTCGGTTACTTTCCCTTTCTTTCTTCTTGACTCCCTCGAACCTCAGTCAGAAACCCTAATTCAATTTCCCCCCGTTACAGTCCCTTCCCTCGAAATTCCCTTGCCCACAAGGGAGAATAGGGGTATCTGAGCTTCAAATCCTCCAAGAACTCCCAGGTCGCATCTGCTGGGGAACGATCTCGCCATAGGATGAGACCCATGGTTTATGCGATATTCCCTCTTTTTGCCATTTTTCTATCTAATATCTATACTGGATCTAACTCTTCTTCTTCAATTACTGCAGGTAATGAGGGAAGATGATCACTTCCAGAACCATGGTAACGCTTCAACTGTGAAACATGGAAGGTGTGATGGATTTCCGCTTCTGTTGGCAATTCTAATCGGTACGCTACCTTCCCTATCCTGTCTATTATTTTATAGGGCCCATAATATTTAGCTGCTAACTTAGGGTTTTGGGTTCTCTTTAAGCTTCCTTGCCGATAGGGTTGGAGTTTAAGTAAAACCTTATCTCCAATGTTAAACTCTCGGTCAGTCCTCTTCCTATCAGCTTGTTGTTTCATCCTATTCTAGGCTCTCCGGAGATAAAACCTTAAGATCTTAATTGCTTCTTCCCTTTCGGTCAACATGTTGTCCACAGTGGCGTTGTGCGAGTCCCTTGGGATGTATGGAAGGTGCAATGGAGGAGGATACCCATATAGGATCTCAAAAGGAGTCTTTTTAGCACTCGAGTGGTAGTTAGTGTTATACCACCTTTCAGCCACTGCTAAATATTGCCCCCATTTCCTAGGACTATCACTGGTCATACACCTGAGATAGGTTTCCAGGCATCTATTGACCCTCTTTGTTTGTCCATCCGTCTGTGGATGGTAGGCTGTGGATAGATTTAACTCGACCCCTTATAGCTTAAAGAATTCTTGCCAGAAGTGACTAATGAATATAGGATCTCGATAACTAGTCAAACTTTCTAGTAACCCATGCAGCTTGAACACCTATTCCAGATATAACTTGGCCACCTAGGGAGCTGTGTATAGGTGAGACAAGGCCAAAAAATGTGCATATTTGCTTAAGTGATCTACTACTACCATGATCACCTCTCGCCCTTAAGATTTAGGAAAACCTTCTATGAAGTCCATGGTAACTTCAGCCCAACAAGTATTAGGTACTGGTAATGGTTGCAATAACCCCAGGGTAGCTATATTTTCAAATTTGTGTCGTTGGCAAATTTCACAATCTCGTACATATTGCCTCACATCTTTCTCTAGCTTGAGCTAGTAAAACACAGCACCTAACTTCTTGTAAGTAATATGGGCCCCTGAATGTCCACCGAGCACCCCATCATGATACATTCCCAATAGTCTCCTCCTCAAGGGACTCGAAGGTCCTACCACACATTTACCCTTTCTCCTCAACATACCATGATTCAGAGTGAAGTTTTTACACACCTTTCCGGCCTCCAGTTGGTTCAAAACATCCAGGTAGCCTCCTGGCAACTTCCAGCTGTCTCTAATTTCTTGAACCAGTTCAAGGGTGGTGATGGTCACCTTCAAGGTTCTCAACTCAGCATGACCCAATCTGGACAGGGCATCAGCAGTAGTGTTAGTCTATCCACTCTTGTACTGTATCTCGTAATCCATTCCTAGCAACTTAGTTAACCACTTATGTTGAATAGAAGTAACTAGTCGTTGCTCTAACAAGTGCTTCAGGCTTTGATGGTCAATTTTGACCACAAAGTGTTGTCCCATCAAATAGTGCTGCCATTTTTCCACTGCATATACTAAGGCTAGCAATTCCTTCTCATATACAGGAAACCCTTGTTGTCTTTGAGATAAGGTCTTGCTTAGAAAGGCTATTGGGTGACGTTCTTGCATCAAAACAGCTCCAATTCCATCCCCACTAGCATCCGTCTCTACTACAAACCCCTTAGTGTAATCTGGTAAGCTTAAAACTGGGGAACTTACCATAGCTGCTTTGAGCGTTTCAAAAGCCTGTAAGCAGGTATGATCTCAATCGAAGTTGTCCCTTTTTAACAACAATGTAAGGGGCCTTGCAATAACACTATAGCCACTGATGAACCTCCTATAATAGCCTGTCAAACCCAAAAGGCCTCTTAGTTGCCTTAGATTCTTAAGAGCTGGCCACTTAACAATGGACTCAATCTTCTTAGGGTCAATAGCCACTCCTGTCCTACTCACAATATGCCCCAAGTATTCAATCTGTGTTGGTCCAAAGACACACTTAGACCTCTTAAGGTAAAACTGTTCTCGTCGAAGAACTCCAAATATAGTTCGTAGGTGTTGTCCATGGTCCTCAAGTGTTGGGCTATACACCAAAATATCGTCAAAAAAGACTAAGACGAATTTCCACAAATAGGCCTTAAATATATGATTCATAAGCCCTTGGAAGGTAGACGGGGCATTTGTTAAGCCAAAGGACATTACCAAGAACTCGTAATGCCCTTCATGTGTCTTGAAGACTGTCTTATAGATATCTTTAGGGCACATCCTTATTTGATGATAGCCCGATCTCAAATCTAGCTTGCTGAAATAGGTAGATCCATGTAACTCATCAAATAGGTCCTCAATGATAGGTATTGGAAATCTATCCTTAATCATCTGCCTATTCAACTCGTGGAAGTCAACACACATGCACCACATGTTGTCTTTTTTCTTCACCAAGACTACTGGTGAAGCAAATGGGTTGTGGCTGTGTTGAATAGTTCCACTCAAAAGCATTTCCCTGACCATTTCTTCCAATACTGTCTTCTGTACTGCGAAATGTCGGTAAGGTCGTATATTGACTATCTTTGAATCCTTTTGTAATGGTATTCTGTGATCATGTACCCGGACTGGAGGTAATCCATAGGGTTCTTCAAATAGATCCAAGAACTCTTCCAGGATATCCATGACAAGTGGGTGTAAACCTTGATGAGATCCATCTTGAGTCTTCTCATCCCTAGCCTGTACCATCCAGCATTCACACTGCACGGCTCTTCCACTAGCAATAATTCTACTCAACTCAAATGACTTGATAACCTTCAATTGCTCCCTGTTCCCCACCAATCTGTATTTCTGTTGGTTCAACTCAAAATCCATGGTTAAGTGTTGGAAATTCCAACGTATAATACCCAATGATTCCAACCAAGGTAGTCCTAGGATAATGTCGCATCCAGATAAGGTTAACAAATAAACTTCTTCCACTAACTCGTATCCTTGTGTTTTCCAAGTAAAATTGGGAATTTTACTCGTGCTGTAGACCTCGGTGCCATTAGCCAAGGTTACCTTCATAGGGGAAATGTCAATAAGGGGGCATTTAAATCCTTTAGCAAGGCGCTCATCTATAAAGTTCAATAAACTGCCAATGTCAATGAGAATTCCCACCTTCCTTCTTTTGTAGCTCCCTTATATCTTCATGCTACTTAGAGAGGATCCTCTTCCTGTATCCAAGGCGTTGAGAGTGAGATTGGCAAGGTCAGTCTCAACCCCTACTTGAGATCCTTCCTCATCATCTACCTCTATGGGTTCCTCCTCTGCATCTACTACCAGCATATTCAACCTTTTCTTGCAACAATGTCCTAGACCAAAAGGTTCATCACACCAAAAGCATTGCTTCTTCCTTCTCTTCTCTTCTAGTTCCTCAAGATTCAATCTCTTGGTTAGTCGCGTTTGAGGGTTAAATGTGTTTGATGGTTTGGGTGGGTTGTAGTATTTGGTGGGACTGTTGGTGTTTGGATAGATGTTGGTTTTGTTGGTACTGGTGGTGGTGGTGTTTTTAGGGTAGGTCTGGTTTTTACTAGAAGGTGGGTATGGGTTGAGGTTGGATGTGTTTGAATTGTGGGTTATACGAGGTGTTTTAAGGTATTGATTGGTGGACAACAGGTTAGCTTCTTGTAGTTTAGCTAGTGAATATGTTTCTTGTAGGGTTTGTAGGTTGAACATTCTAATAGGGTATTGTATGGATAGATGCAAACCACTCATAAAACAACTAATCAAGTAATTTTCTAGTAATCCGACCTGAGTAACTAGGCTCGAACTCCTCTAAATAATCTTGCAACGTTCCTTGCTGGTGTAATTCTTTAAGTTCAGCCATAGGGTCCTCATAAGCCTTCTCCCCAAACCTAGCTTGTAAAGCCTTAACCAATTCATTCCAAGTGACAACATGGTTATCCTCAAGGGTCTGAATGTATGCATGATACCATTTCAAAGCCCTACCTTCTAAATACATGGCTGTCACCCTAATTTTCCAATCCCCGGGAGTTGAATCAATTTCAAAATATTGTTGTGCCTTGTATAACCAATCCTTAATGTCGTGGCCATCAAAAGATGGAAAATCCACCCTAGGTGCTCGTGTTTGCAAATGGTTTCCTACCGCTACAGTGTGAGCTAATGTTGACCCCTGTTTTTCATCAATTTCAAGTAACTTACCCGAATCAATTGCCGTGGAGCCAGATGCTTCCAACCGGTCAGGCTTACTCGTCTTCAGTTCAGCAATGGTGAGTATCTGTTGATCCATCAGCTCTTGCATCCTCTTTAATGTGTCGTGAATGGGTTTAAGGGCTTCTTCTGTGTGTTCCTTCACAGCACTACGTACGGCTTCATCCAGCTTCTTGGATTCACGGGTCTCCATGGCAACAACCTCGCTCTGATACCACTTGTAACGGGGATAATTAGATCAATTCAAATGCAAATTGATCTACCAAATTCGGAGGAAAAAGTTCTATTTTTCTTATTTTCAAAAAACTCTCTCCACCTCTCTTACATGAATATATTATGTCTAATAATCTTTTGATAAGGTTATTGAGTAACACTAACAACCCATGTGAGTTTGTTATGGAATATTTTCTGGAATCTGCTCCTCCTGCTATGGGCAGGCTTCGATGGATGGTAGGCAGCCCACAGAATGGGCCTCTACTTCTTCCAGCCCAATAACTGCTCACGAGCCTTGGCCTTTATTTCTTCCCGGCCTTAGCCCATTACTCGAAATGACCGACAGCATCCTTTCCTAACCTGCTCACGCGTGCCATCACTTCACTTCACTTCTTCGACTCTTAATAACTTTTGTAAAACTTTGGCTGAATGCCTTTCATATTTCATGTTCAAGTATATATATACATTAGGAGGATATCTTTCCAAGCAACTATATCTTACAAACTAGGAAAATAAATCTTCTTCTACTAAAATATACAATACAAAATATACATGCCATATTTACAAACTAAGTCACGAAACAAATATCTAAGTAACACGACCATGCCTTTTAGCCGTGTATTAGGCGGTGTATGCTTCTGGCAGCTACCTGACACAATACACGACCGTGCCTTCTAGCTGTGTATCCGGCCGTGTATGCTTCTGGCTGCTACCTGACATAATACACGACCTTGCCTTCTGTCTGTGTATCCGGCCGTGTATGTTTCTAGGAAGTACCTGACACAACACACGGTCGTGCCTTCTGACTGTGTATCCAGCCGTGTATATTTCTGGAAGTTATCTGATACAATACACGGTTGTGCCTTCTAACAGTGTATCCGGCCGTGTATGTTTCTGAGCTTCCAGACCTTCTTGTTTGATATCCCCCCTCAAATTGATGCTGACTGATCAAGAAGCATCAATTTGCCAACAAGAAACTGATGACGCTGCCAAGAAAGAGCCTTAGTAAATATATCAGTCGTTTGAAGATCCGAAGATATATGCGGAAGAGAAATAACACCATTATCATAAGCTTCTCGAATAGAATGACAGTCTACTTCAATATGTTTCGTACGCTCATGAAAAACAGGATTAGCAGTAATCTAAACAGCACTAGTATTATCGACATGAAGAGAGGTAGACCCAAGTTGAGGAAAACCAACCTCAGCCAACAATCCTCGAAGCCAAATAATCTCAGAGCAAGTAGACGACATAGCACAATATTCGGACTCAGTAGAAGACTTAGACACATGATCTTGTTTCTTACTCTTCCAAGAAATTAAAGAGTTACTAAGAAACATACACCAACCAGTAATAGAGCGACGTGTATCAGAACAACCAGCCCAATCAGCATCACTATATGTGTTTAAGTGAATGGGAGACTTCGCAGAAAAGAACAAACCCCGATGAGAATTCCCTTTTAAATACCGAACAATACGGCGAACTGCTGCTAAATGAAGATGTGTAGGTGCCTGCATAAATTGACTAACTTGTTGTACAGCAAATGAAATATCAGGACGTGTAATAGTCAGATAATTGAGACTTCCAACAAGTTGTTGATATAGAGATGGATCAGATAGAAAGTCACCATCATGTCGTTGATATTTAACATTCACTTCCCAAGGAGTATCGACAGAACGTCCCTCTTGGAGACCAGCTAAAGCAATAAGTTCCTTAGTATATTTATGTTGATGAAGAAAAATACCAGTAGAAGAAGAATGAACCTCAAGACCTAAGAAATAAGTTAACGAGCCCAAATCTTTCATATGAAAAGAAGCTTGAAGTCGTTCTTGTAACTGAGACATTAATTGAGTATCAAATCCAGTGATAACAATATCATCAACATAGACTAACAAGACAATTCCCTTGTCAGTCTTGCACAAGAATAATGAAGAATCATACTGACTTTGAATAAAATAGAAGCTAAGAAAAGTATTACGAAACTTCTCAAACCAGGCCTGTAGAGCTTGTTTCAAGCCGTATAGAGACCGTTTGAGCTTACAAACATCAGGTAAGGGTGTGGAAAACAATCCTGGAGGAGGAGTCATATAGATATCTTCCTTGAGATCTCCATGCAAAAATGCATTCTTAACATCCATCTGTTGTAAGAACCATCCTTTAGATGCAGCAATAGATAAAATAAGCCGGACAGTTGTCATCTTAGCCACAAGTGCAAAGGTCTCTTCATAATCAATGCCATATTCCTGTCGATTGCCAAGAGCTACCAACCTTGCCTTATATCTGTCGAAGGAACCATCAGATCGAATCTTAAGAGAGTAAACCCATTTACAACCAATGGGTTTAACACCAGCAGGACAGGAAACAATATCCCAAGTGTGATTATCTTGAAGTGCTTGAAGTTCCTCTTGCATGGCTTTTATCCAACAAAGATGTTTAACAGCCTGAGAATAAGAGGTAGGAATGGTAGTATTAGTTACAATGGCAGAATAGCCGTATCTATCTGGAGGACGAGTGTGCCGAGTTGATCGTCGAAGAATCATTGAAGCATTTTTAGGAGTAGGGTCGGAAAGGACAAGTCCAGGCTTGAACCGTTTATCAAAATAAGAGTCATCAAAGTGAGGAAGCACAACAGTATCGGATATCAAAAAATGTTGCTAAAAATAGTATTCATGTTCAAAGAAAATCACATCTCGAGAGATATGCCATCGATTATTTATCGAATCATAACACGCAAAACCTTTATGATTAGAACTGTAACCCATAAAGCCACATCAAACAGACTGGGCTGACAACTTATGACATTCATGAGTAGATAAATGAACGAAACAAACACATCCGAAAGTATGTAGCATATGATAATTAGGATGTTTACCAAACACTCGTTGATAGGGAGAATTAAACTTCAATTGTTGAGATGGTAAGCGATTAATCAAATAAACAGCAGTAGATAAAGCTTTGGTCCAAAACTTAGCTGGAACAGAAGATTCTAACAATAATGTGCGCACCACATCTAACAAATGTTGATTTTTCCGTTCGGCAACTCCATTCTGCTGAGGTGTATAAGGACATGAGCGTTGTGAAACAATACCCTTGGTATGAAGAAATGCTTGAAACTCATGAGACATATATTCACCACCATTATCAGATCGTAAGATTTTAATACAAGTGGAAAATTGAGTCTCAATATATGTTACAAAGGTTTGAAACGCAGTAAACACGTCTGCTTTGGAATGCAAAAAATAAATCCATGTAAATCGACTGTAATCGTCAATAAATGTCACAAAATATTTATACTGATCATGTGAAATAATTGGTGCAATTCCCCAAACATCACTATGAATAATGTCAAAACATTTATTGGCACGACTACCCAAAACAAGAAAAGGCAATGTCTTATTTTTGCCTAGTTTACAAGAAGAACAATCAACTAATAAACTCTTATCTATGGAACCGAGAACACCTCTTTGCAACAAATGATTCAAAACTACATTATTTGGATGACCTAAGCGTCTATGCCAGATGCCAGCTTTATTGTCAACAACTGAAGAAGCTAATGACAAAGTCCGAGGAACGGTAAATTGTAATGGAAATAACCTGCCCACTTTAGGCCCCTTCGCTATCACCTTCCCCGACACTTGATCCTGCACAGTACAACCATCACGAGAAAAGTGGACATCACAGTTATTATCCACCATTTGCCTAACAGAAAGCAAGTTAGTAGATAATTTAGGAGAAACCAAGACATGTCGAAAGGAGGAGCTAATATCACCAACTGTCATAATAGGAATATTATTTCCATCAGCAACCTGAATGTGTTGAGTACCAGTATATGGATGTTGATTATGCAATAAATCAGATGTGCCAGTCATATGATTTGTGGCCCCAGAATCAACAAACCAAGGAACAGAATTAGTAGTCTTACCTTTCCCTTGAAGACCAAGAGCAGAGAAGGTAGAGAGAATCATATGTTGAACCATATCTGGTGTGAGAACAGATTGCTTGCTGCCAGCAATTGTGGATGTTGAACCAGGATTGCAAGAGTCGGATACCGCAGCATGAAAAGCTTGTGACCTTCTATTTTGAGGCCTTGTAGGACACTCCTTAATAATATGTCCTTTTTGCTTGCAATAATTATATAACTTCTTACTACAATGCCGGGCAATATGACCAAATTCTTTACAGCTGTAACACTGCATTGTTCCCTTTCCTCGGGTCTGAGCAACATATGCAACATTAACTATTCCAGATTATCCACCAATTGCACCAATAGCGGCTTGTGTTGCCAATCTTTGTTCCTCGCGCAGCAATTCCCCAAAACATACATCCAAACAGGGCACTGGATCTCTATTCAGTAACCCAGCCCGAGCAATTTCAAATTCAGGTCTGAGCTTCATCAAGAACTGATCATGACGACTCACTTCATGAACAGCCTGAAGACTAGCTAAACTCTCCTTTGACACCTTAGCATAGATAACACCAGAATATTCGCTCCATAAATTAAGGAATCCAGAATAATATTGTTCAATTGAGAGATTACCTTGACTATAATTACTCATATCAAGTTCCAATTGGAAACGTCTTGTAGTATTATCTTGATTGTAGACGCGCTTCAAGTATTCCCACATTTCTTTTGCTATGCCAAAGGATCGTAAGTTGTTCATCATGTGAGCCTCAATAAATCCCAAAATCCAAGAAACAATCCGTGCATCTTTTGCCTCCCATTGACCACGATCTTTTGACTCTGTAGGAGCCGGAGAAGACCCATCAATGTGACCCCAAAGCTCCTTCCCTTTCAAAAACATCTTGAACTAAAATTCCCATGCAGCATAATTCTTTCCCGTAAATCTAATAGCTAAGATTTTATGTGTTTTCTCAGAAGACATCCTAAACCGAATTGTCAGTCACAACTTGATTATCAAAACTTGTTGATTGGAATTAATCAACCTAAAGCTAAAAAATAAAACAACCAAGAACAAACCAGCAATTCCAAGACTAAAAAAAAAGAGAACTATGGATTCAACGCAATACTCAGTTGTGTGGCTCTGATACCATAACAACTTTTGTAAAACTTTGGCTGAATGCCTTTCATAATTCATGTTCAAGTATATATATACATTAGGAGGATATCTTTCCAAGCAACTATATCTTACAAACTAGGAAAATAAATCTTCCTCTACTAAAATATACAATACAAAATATACATGCCATATTTACAAACTAAGTCACGAAACAAATATCTAAGTAACACGGCCGTGCCTTTTAGCCATGTATCAGGCCGTGTATGCTTCTGGCAGCTACCTAACACAATACACGACCGTGCCTTCTAGACGTGTATCCGACCGTGTATGCTTCTGGTTGCTACCTGACACAATACACGACCGTGCCTTCTGTCCGTGTATCCGGCCGTGTATGTTTCTAGGAAGTACTTGACACAACACACGGCCGTACCTTCTGACCATGTATCCAGTCGTGTATATTTCTGGAAGTTATCTGATACAATACACGGTCATGCCTTCTGACCGTGTATCCGGCCGTGTATGTTTCTGAGCTTCTAGACCTTCTCGTTTGATAACTCTAACAACTGCATCCCCTCGATTACTTTCCCTTTCTTTCTTCTCGACTCCCTCGAACCTCAGTCAAAAACCTTAATTCAATTTCCCCCGTTACAGAGACTAGCCATTGATGATTTATTATAACTAATTTGATTGTAAAATTTTATATTATGTATTTATTTATAAAATTCTTTTAAGGATATGCTTATAATAGCTTACAAAATCAAAAGCAAAATATAATATTGTACGTCATCAAGGCAGGGCAGGCTAAGCCTCAGTCCATAATGACCCTGTTGGAGCAAGTTTCTATAATAGGAGAAAAAACTGTATTGCGTTTTTATAAGGCTTTAGAAGATGCTAAACTCTATAGGAATGGATTTCAATAATAGGAGAGAAAAGTTATAAGGCTTTTATATAATCCAAGAAGACACTAAACTTTATAGGAGTAAGTTCGGATTTTATAGAACTCATCCCAAACTCACCCCAATTACATCCCTAATTCTAGGTCACATACTCGATGGCTAGTTTGGTGCCAAAGCACATACCAAGCCCTTGTCAAGGTGCCACTTAATTTGTTAATTTATCCTTAAGTATGTCTATTCTTCCCTGTTCTCACCATAAGGATCTTAGGCCACATTAAACCACTAATTTGGAGGCAACACGACTTACAAGAGATCGAACGTGAGCTATCAATGCTGAAGTTATTCTCGGCATTTAGACTCTGATTCTTAAGTCAGAAATATGCTATGATGGCAAGAAAGCAACGAGAGAGAATGATTATGAGAGAATTCAAGTCCATTATCTTGGTGAAGTGATCACCTATAGTGAGGATGTTGTGAAATATTTATAATAAATGAATCTTTCTTAAAAATATTCACAATTATCTAATAAAGATATAGTAAAATGTATCTTAAAGATTAGATGTACTTTTTATATTTATCTTAATTACCTTTAAACGTACTTATTTGATAGGAGGGGTTGGCTAAGCTGGATCTTAGGCCCATTGCTAAAAGGCCTATCAACTTGAAAGAAACATGTTAATGTACTAGAAGAAGTTGGATACCATTTGACCCATCAACAAAATTCTAAGCATGTCCAAAGGGTATTCTAGCACACGGTGAATTGTACTAACACTATATTTACCATTCTGTCAAATATGTCATAATTTCTTGAATATTCACATGATAGAAAAATAGAAAGGGGTTAGAGAAAATATTGACATGAATTTTGTCTTTTAGGAAAGCGAATAAACTGCATTGCCATAAATTTCGATTTCCAAATAGATTATTTTAGCTTGATTGCCCTTGCTTGGGTCAACTAATCATCCTTCCCCTTATTCCAAAATCACATCAAATTGCTCCTATTCCGCAACGGGTCGCACCAACCTTGTGAAATCTGGCCATGCTCAATAATGATAATCGGAAATAAGGAGCCATGCCTTTATTATGAGAGAGTAAGGAATTACATGTACGGTTGTTTGACTCATGATCATTTGCATGTCAATGTCAACATTGTTAAAAGCCGAAATTCAAGGCTTGCATGGCCCCTGTATGAAATTAATGCCCTAAAATCAAACATCAGCTGTATATTCTTTTTTTTTTTCTCATTTTTAATTTGAAAATGCAAAGTGAAACCTTTTAGTAGTCCAAGTTATTTTAAATGTTTGAAAGTTCGAAATAAAGGGTCATTGTTGTATCTGTTTTCAGACCGGATGTGACCTTGGATGGTAATGTGAAATTGTGAATAACCTTGTTGCAAATAAAGTTGAGGTCACTTGTCTTTTGGGCTGTCTTAGTCCTTGTTTTGGATGGATTTTTAATTCTTATGTCATTGCTGCTGTGGCACTTTGTACTATGCCCACATTTTGCATCTCATGCAAAGAAGAAAAAAGAGATGGAATCTGTTTTAAACGTATATATCCAAATATAAACATTTCTATCAAAAATATATAATTACTTCATTAAAATATATAACTAAAACTTAAAAATAAGTTTTCAATATTCAACTTATTTTAATAATTTCTTCGAAAAAAAGGGTCATTGCACATGTGGATTCCATCTTTAGCAACCTTCCACTATTAAATTTTGTATTTATTTATTTATTTTTGTCCTCTTTTTTCTTGGTATTAGGATTTGCAGCTCCTATAATCGAACAAAATTCAGCATTCTTATCTAAGAACCGAGGTAAGAAGAGGTGGATGAAGTGGACTCGGTTGTTGCATTTTGACTTGTAGGGTAAGAGATAGTCAAATGTGGGAACCACATAGAACCTAAAGTGGAGCAACATGTGGCATGCGATCCTCCCAAGCCACGTAAAGAAGTGGAATCGCGTGGGAATAAACCATATCGTTCGTCGTGTTTTGGAATTTTGCGAACATTATTGAGGGTGGAAATTTATGGAGTGAGTAAAAAAAAAAACGTTTTCCCTCCTTTTTTTTTATGCTTTTTCTATGATGAATATAATTAAAAGAAAAATATATATTTTTTAATTTTTAATATTTATCTACTTTTTTATTTGGCTTAAAAAAAAGAAAAAAATTAATGACTTAAATAGAAAAATAAGTGAATTAAATATTAAAAATGTTTTTATCGAGTTAAAAACGAGTTGTTTGACTTTTTAATTACTAAATTAAAAATAAATAAAGAAACTTTGAAATCTTCCATATGTTTTTTTTTTTTTTTTTGGGTAAAGTATGTTACTAATGTTGATAAACATGATATACTTCTTTGTTAAGGTCTTGGACAAGTGCTCGAGGCGGCCTCTAGGGGGATCCAAATTAGAAAATCTAATTCATCTCAGATGCGACACATTTGACATTTCTAGCTAAGATCTAAGCTTGTCCAAACATTATCAACTAAATAAATAGAGCCATATCATCTCCAAACAATATGGTCACGATTGACATTTTCCGTTGCATGATTTGTCCGAGTCTCCAGAAATTTTATCTTTTTACTCTTACCAATATTTTTTAGCTTCCTCGCACTGGACCACAACCAACGCTTGTCCTTCAGCTCTAGATGTCCTCTACTACTGAGTTCTCTTAATTTTCTTTTTACTTTAGTGTATATTCACATTATATTTTGAGATTCATTATCTTGTTATAAAAAGACACCTTCACCTTACAATGCCCACGTTTCTTTCCAAACGGAATCTGCAGGTAACTAGAGATTCAGCACAATCTCTCTCCCTCTCTCCCTCTCTCTCTCTCTCTCGCTCTCACACACACACACACACAATTGAAGGGGAAAAAAAAATGGGCAATGAAAGGATAGAGAAAAAATCACCTTCTCTAGGGTTTGAGATGGCAAGAAAAGCAATATGGCTTGCAATCACGGCGATTTGCATGGTTACTTTAGTAATCTGGATAGTGATGCCTACTCAAAGATATAGGAATTTTTATTTCAATAACCTCATGAACTCGGTTGGCTCTTCTACGTTCTTCGGGAGACAAGGTAATAAAAAACCTCATCAGTTCTCTCACTCCATTAGACATATTACATAAGCATGTGTATCTTACATTATTACTTTGTTTATTAAAGTGTTATGAGAAGTTAGTGATGCTGTTATCGCCAAATTCGATACAAATGTGTCGTAAAAGTAGAGATAATTTGTCACATTAGATACTTTATAAATAGAATTCGCGATAAATTTCAAGTGTTTTAATAACCATTATTGAAAATCACTTTATAGCGAATATTAGTGAATATGTAGTAAACTAATTTCAGTTTAATTACTGCAATAGGTCTTACACTATTGATGTTCACATTTCCAATCCTCCTTGTTGCTTCGTTAAGCTGTGTGTACCTCCATTTGGGCAGCAAAATACACCCGAGCATCAAATTTGGAAGGTAAGTATTATGTAATCCTGTAAAGTTACTTGATAAATTGATATTATTCAATCATTTCCCTTTTTTTCTTTTTTTAATTCAAGCCTTATAATTTTTCTTCTTATTTTATTAGTCGAAAGAAATAATTATACTCTTTTTTTCTTTCTTTTCTGGTTATTGGAACTTCTAATAATTAACTGCTTCATATATAGTAATGGGAAAAAGAAGAACGATGCCAAGGCATTTTGGAAGCAACCAATGCTGGTGAAAGGTCCCCTAGGAATAGTGTCAAGCACAGAATTGGCCTTCTTTCTCATGTTCACGGCACTTCTGGTTTGGTCTTTGTCCACTTACCTCCAAAATAATGTCAAGCGCCTCACTAGAGACAGAATCAATAATCGTGGAGTCGCCAAGCAGCTGGATGAGAAAGTGTAAGATTATTGAACATACTATCTTTCTTAATTACTTAAGACAATTCGCATCTATCTTCATTCAGTTTCTTTTCTTCCATTCCTTTCTTAGTTTAAGCTTTTAGGGCGTCCATCCGTTTTAATACCACTTCTGTTATGGCCGCTCCGAAATATGGGAAAATTCTAACATAGACAATGGTCTATAGACATAATTGAAGTAGAACATTTTAATGGGAGCTTAATTGGGAAAAGATACTGATTATAATACACGTTCGTTGGCAGGTGGCAATTTAAATTAGAAATCGTGGGTTTCTATCTGGGAGTAGTTGGTAACATAGGCCTAGCATTGCTATTTTATCCTGTGAGCCGGGGGTCGTCGATATTGCCATTCTTTGGCCTAACATCGGAAGCAAGCATCAAGTACCATATATGGGTGGGACACATTATTATGACCCTCTTCACAGCTCATGGTCTTTTTTACATTGTTGCTTGGATGGCTGCTCATCGTTGGTCCGAGGTAACTTTCTAATATTCATCTTCTTACATTTTTCGTGTTGAGCGGCTGAACACCGAAATTGCCATACCTGTCCTAAGCTATCAGCTAATCAAAACTCAAAACGGTATCATAATTACCCTTGTTGCTTGATTAATGTAATTACAGTTCAGTCTGTCGTCGATAGAATTTGATATAGTTGATTCGAGCTTCTTTGGAACATAGGATTTATCGTTATGAAAATATTGTCATTTATCAGCAAAACGAATCATATATGCTAATGTTGTTGCTTGTGTGGAACATGTTAGGAGTGTGGCACGAATGCTGTTAGGGTGTACTCGTGTCGTGTGTTTTTCGAAATCATCAGTACGCACAGGTGTTCGCATGCATCGAACATTATTGACAGGATTCATTGTTTATTGTGTAAACTCTTGTGGGTAAGATGCAAACACTCAATACTAGGAATTACATACTCCCTGTGCATGACGGACTCTTGGCTGGATTTAATACCAAATTCATACATAGTCTTGAATTTAAACTAGAATTTTATCAGCAAGAAAACCCAAATAGAGATGAAAATAACATAAATAAAGAAAAATAAAGTTATTGAAAAACCTAAAATACGAAACAAGATACTAACACAGCTTCCACAAGTAGATAAAGGGAGTTGACTACCGATCTTGGAATCTAAATCATGATAATATGTTATTATGATAATCACTCAACAAAATAATGATTACTTATTGATTTGACACGGCAACGGACGCTGCCATGTTACTCCGGGTGGTGCGAATTAAACATTGAGTCCATAGTTATAGTTAGAAGGATGGAGAAAATGATTGCTATAGGACTAAGATTTGATGTTGTGCTAATAGCTTTTACTTTCATTGAGTTTCTCATAATCGAATTCATTTTTCGAAAAATATCAAGGATCAAAGATCAACCTCACTTTAATATAAATTTCTATTATAGACCTGATCTTTGTTTATTATGTGCATAGAATATATATACTCCCCGTACCTTGCATTCATATGGTAATAAAAAAAATTAAAATAAATATTTAATCCTCAATATTTACCCATCTTTCTATTTAAATCTTTAACCATTTTTCAAAATTATATTTGAATCTTCAATATTTTCTAATTTTTATAAAAATAAAAATTCTATAACTTTGTTAAATTTTCTATTCATTTTATATAAATATTAAAGATGGATTGATTTAATGCAAATTTTATCCATTAAATAGTTGAGATAATATTGGAATAAATTACTAACATATAACTTTAAATAAAGAAAAACAAAAAGACCGATAATCTTAAATTATTAGATAATTCATAAATTAACCTTTCACCGCAATGTACTTCTCTAGAATTTTCTATTTAGATTTTATCAAATCGCCTTCTAATGATTGTCCCTGAATAGTTTCTATTTCGTAGCCACAGAATAAAAGAAGAAAACAGATAGTGAATGATGTTAATAACGCAATTCATAAAAGATGGCCACTTTCATGTTAAAATAGAGGGGGAAAAGCATACCTCTCACATGGGCTTTCTAATCATTTTGTAGAAGGTAGGGACTATTTGTTTATTATTTTATTCCTTATTAGAAAAATAACTCTGTCTGTAATGCTTGCACCAACTAAAATTATTTTACAATTTTTATCGGTATCTCATCCAAATTGGAGCCACCTTTTTTTTTTTTTTCTCTTTTTGCAAAGGCCAGGTATTTGCCCCTTAGACGAGTCACATATCAAATAAACCACCTAAACCTTAATTAAAATACTAATTATTTTCTACGGTTGTAAATAAGTTAAGTCAAAATAATATAATACTACGAGTTTAAGTTGAGGGCTTGCTTAATTCATTTTATTTTTATCTATTTTGTGTCTATTTTATATTTATTCAAATATGAGCGTTAGGTTAAAATCGGACAGAATTCAAATAGAATAAGAATAATTATATAATAACATATTTACTCTTATTAAAAAAAAACAAATCTTTAATCTCTATTTTAAAATATAAGTAAATTAAATATAAATCAAATAATTATAAATATAAATTAAATACAGATCAGATACAGAAAATATATAAATAAAAAAATAAACAATCTAAACATACTCTTAATCTTCTAAAGTAATATTCGAAGAACTCGGCTCCACATAATTAAGCTTGTTTGGGTAATTTATTTAAAAAAATAATAATTAAAATAATATTATATCCACACTCAAATTTGGATTGGATCAATATTTAAGTTCTACAAAATCCTGATTCGATAAACTTATCCGATTGAACGTGCGAAACTCGAGTGACTCGCAACGTTTTGCTCGTTTATACTATTTATTAAGCTCAATAAGAAAACTTCAGAATCAGTGAAATAAGACAGTGAAAGTGAAGGAAAAGATGAAAAATGAGATGAGATAAAGAAGCTTAATCCCTAAAGCATCCGTAAATAAGCCGATTTAAATAAATAAATAAACAAAATAAAATAAAAAATAAAAAATAATGAAGGGTTTTGTCGGGAGGAGAGCCCTTGCCAATCGTCATACTTGTGTGCCTTTAGCGAAAAAGGCTTTCCATATGCTTTTTCAACATATCTTAAAGATAGAGATTTGTAATCATGAATAAATATTGTAAGTCCTAAAAGATTGAAATTATTAATGACTCATGACAATAGGCTTTGATGGATAATGTTCACGATAATGGTAACTAACCATTATAAAATAATACTGATTGATAATAAGAAAAAGGACTTTTGATTTTGAAGATCAAAATCATTTTCTTCATTTCTAATTAACATGAATTGCGATCTTCATCCCATAACCATCGGTTATTATTAAAAGTCACAAACAACTTCAACCTTTTTAATACTATCCATGATAACAATTCGTAGTTGTAAAACTATAATCATAACAAATTTTTTTGGGGAAAAAGTTTGTTAATCTTTTTCAGCAATACACACCCAAAGAACATGAAATTTCCTTGGGCAGTTTTTCTTCAAGGAATCATGACATTGGAACTCTTGTACAGCTAACCTTGCTACATTTGGATTCCATGCAGATGATTCAGTGGGATAATACAAAGATATCAAACTTGGCAGGAGAGATCTCTTTGCTTGCTGGATTAGGCCTCTGGTTGACTACATTTCCTCGTATAAGAAGAAGGATGTTTGAACTCTTCTTTTACACTCACTACCTCTACATTCTCTTCATGCTCTTCTTTGTTCTACATGTTCGGATCTTCTACTCTTATATCATGTTTCCCGGGCTGTATCTTTTTCTTGTCGACCGATATTTGAGGTTTCTTCAATCCAGACAAAGGATTGCTGTAGTTTCAGCACGAATTTTGCCTGCCGACACCCTTGAACTTAACTTCTCCAAGAGCCCAGGTCATGATTATATCCTTACTTTGTCAACTTTTTAATTTAGTCACATACCATATGAGATATCTTTCAATAGTCCTAAAACTTTTCAAAAGCTAGTAATTAAATTCATTTGTGGCATACCAAATGTAGTGTCAAGAGACGACTATGTTTATGAATCCATAACTTGAGAAAAAAAAAATTAGAACTCAATTAAAATGTTTAGAGTAAATTACATTAACACCTATTGTAAACTACTGAAATTTCCAACATATCCCAAGTTTCTAAAATAACGTGTATATTTTCTTCAAAATGTAGTATCACAAATTTGTTGTTTCAATCAATATGCATTTGTATGTAACTACTTTTTATGGTAATTAATCCATACTAGCAACTGAAATGTCCAAACAACCAAGAAAAAACCCCAAATCATGTGATGAATCAATTTAAAGTAGATAATTATAAATGTAAGTTAGTAAAAAAGACTCGTACTAGAGAAGATTGCGACATAAATATTTTCCAATGGATGTAAATGTGCTATTTTAAAAACATTGAAAATTGTTGTGATTTTAACTATTGCCTACAAATGTCACTATAATTTACTCAAATACTTTGGATTAAATTCAACATCACCGAATTTCCCTTCATCCCTTTTATTGTTTGTAGTAATGTATTCCCACAGTGAGAATTTGCGTTGACTTCTTTTCCTATTCAATTACCTGGGCAGGTTTGACATATAATCCCACAAGCATCATGTTCCTAAACATCCCTAGCATATCCAAGCTTCAATGGCATCCTTTTACCATCTCTTCTAGCAGTAATTTGGACCAGGATAATCTAAGTATCATCATAAAAAATGAAGGAAGCTGGTCTCACAAGCTTTACCAGATGCTTTCATCTTCTCCATCGATCGAACATCTTGAGGCTGCAGTTGAAGGACCTTATGGACCAGTTTCCACTCAGTTTCTTAGGTTTGTCTATGCAGAGAAAAACTAAATGAGCTCTTGCACTAATAATGCATTTATCCCAAATTCTAGAATAGCCAACTCAAGAGATTATAGTGGTACTAGTGAATCTTAGCGGCAAATGATGGTAGGAGATGTAGGTTATAAACGTATCAACAGTGGTGATTAACCATCATGAAAATTATCTACATAAAATGAGAAAAATATTTATAGTTTTTAAAAAGAGGATGTAATTTTCCTCATGTAGAATTAGATTTTTCAGTATTGATGATTAACTACCGTCACTAAAAGCCGGCAACTTTTCCTATCATCTACCGTTATTAGTACCTACAATCTCTTGAAATTACTACGATTCTACAATGGTAAAACTTTCATTAAAACAAATGCCAAAAAGAATCTAGAAAGCTGATATCCTCAAAATCAACACACCCTTGGCATCTGTCACCGTATCTTCATCTACCACAAGTCCCATTTCTCACTTTTCATTCATGCATGGCAATAGATAATAGTAGGACATGGATGGCGAGTTAGAATGGGGACGAGAAACTTTAATCTTCTATTGACTGCTATAATTACTCACCTATGTATTGTTTTTGGCAGGCATGATACACTAGTGATGGTGAGCGGAGGCAGCGGCATTACTCCATTCATCTCCGTCATTCGAGAGTTCATGTTCATGAGCAGAACATTGAATTGCAAGACACCGCAAATCATCCTAATATGTGCTTTCAAAACCTCCAACGATCTCACCATGCTAGACCTTATACTTCCAATTTCTGGGACCCCCTCGGATGTCTCCAATATACAGCTACAAATTGAGGCCTATGTAACGAGGGAACAGGAGCCCGACACCGAATCTAGAAAACAAATCACAACCTTGTGTTTCAAGCCGAACCCGAACGATGTACCATTCTCAGCCATTTTAGGTCCTAATAGTTGGCTGTGGTTAGGAGCGATCGTATCGGTTTCTTTTGTAATGTTTCTCGTATTGATTGGGATCATTACACGCTACTGCATTTATCCCATAGACCACAATGAACTGAAGTATTTTTCGGCCTCTGCGCAAGCCATAATAAACCTCCTAGTTATGTGTTTCTGCATTGTCGTCGCGGGTAGCGTAGCTGTTCTTTGGAACAAGCAACATAATGCCAAAGAAGCCATGAAGATACAGAATACGGAAAGATCAAAACTAGCAGAGTCTCCAAATTCATGGCCATCCAATGCAGAGAAGGAACTAGAAAGCCTTCCGCAGCAATCCCTCACACAAATTACCAGTGTACACTTTGGTGGAAGACCTAATCTTAAGAGTAAGTTTCTTTTAGCTTAATATCTTTGTATGCCGGAAAAGGTTTTCGATTGTTTCTTCTTTTTTTTGTTTTTGGCATTTTTTATAGTCAATCACAAATCATACTAATCTCAAATTTTGCAGATACTAATGATTCTTAGCGGTAAGTAACAGAGTTCAATGATCACGGTAGTTGACCATTAATCGTGGTATTTAACACTCACAGAAAATACTAAAAGAAAATAAGGAAAATGATTTTCTTAATTTCAGTTGACATTTTTTGAGAGAGTTAACCACAATCACTAGCACCATCTACCATCTTTACCTCCCCCATCCCTTATTTCTAAAATCCATTAGCAATCATTGTCTTTTAAGATTACTATGACCATACTCAACAATTTTAAAATATGGTTTTGATGAACATGGAAAAAAATTCCAGAATAGTTTTAAAGTTGCACTGGTCATCTAAGAATGAATTCTGTATCATACTTTCTAAAGTAAAAGTAATATGTCTGAACTCAAGCAGGAATGTACTATTCCTAATTTACAGTTTACAGTGAATATTTTATGTTTAGTAAGTCACTCACATGGAGCTTTTGGTCGTTGACAGCATTGCTGCTTGACTGCAAAAAATCCAACACAGGAGTTCTTGTTTGTGGTCCGAAGAATATGAGGCATGAAGTTGCAAGTATCAGTTCATCTGGCCTTGCAAACAATTTGCATTTCGAGTCTATTAGCTTTAACTGGTGATATTGTCTGAATGCTGCAAAGGGAATATAGCATCTCTCTCTCTCTCTCTCACTTCGTAGGTACTGCTCGCCCTACATGTGAGAGCCCGTTGCTTGTCCTGTCATCCACCATGATGATTTCCTAGGAAAAGCATATATAGCCTAGTTTAGACTAGAAGATGTTCCGATATTAGAAGTTTAGATTTGGCTGATAAGGATTAGATATCGATGCACACTGGAAGGAAGAGCGTGTGTGTGTGTGTATTTGGTACTCAAAGTGTAATATATTGGTGATAGGTACATAAAATTCACATACAGATTCCATTCAATGGATGTCTTGTATTGCATCTCTCAATTAACAGCTCGAAACATAATTGTACCGTCAAGATTTCGAATCCATTATTCTATGGAATGCATATCTTGGAAAATGATTAAATGCTTGGTGTGTGTGATTGTGTTTTTTTTTTTTTTTTTCTATATAACCAATTACTGTGTATTACAAATATTTAGAAAGGGTGATTCTCAATCTCACCCATTGAAAAACTGATGTTTATTCCACTTGGATATAAGTGCCTTGGCAAATGTTTAGTGTGTGCATCACAAAAGGTGTTTTCCAAGGATTTCTATGTACTTGTTATGGCATATTCCTTATAATGTATTACTATAGAAATCCTAAAGGTTTTTTTTTTTTTTGATAATTCATAATTTATTGATCCAAAAAAAGGTATATAACCGTCAATAAAATGAGTAGAAATACATCACAAGTACAAATACAATAGGCAAGTAGTTTGATTCAAGGAAAACTCTTCCAAATTACAAAAAAAGTAGCATAAGCTCTAATCCAGTTGGCCAAAGAGCCTAAGTTAGGGAGACTACTCCCTAGGCACACTTTCTTGCGAGTTCTCCATATACAATAGACCGCGGCAGTTAGACTCACTCTCTAAGTTTGGAGAATAAGGGTAGAGGAATCAACTGTTGCAATCAATGAAGCTGTGGCACTCTAGTAATCTTTGAAGGATGGCGAGCACTATAGGAGATCACAAACCAATCCCCATATTTGGGAAGTATATTCACAATTAAAGAATAGATGGGAGTTATCTTCCAAGCCTTGTTGGCAAAGAAAGCAAGTCGCAAAGGTAACAATTCCCTAGGAGACTAATTTGTTAATGGTAGATAATTTACCTAGCCAAACTAGTCATAAGATGAAAGAGTGCCTAGGTAAGGAAGTCTTGTTTCAAATGACTTTGTGCCAAGGCACAATGGTACTTAGAAGGTTAAGAAAGATGTATCCACTCCTAATAGAGTAATCCCTCAATGTGGTGTGGATCCAGCAAAACCGATCAGACATTGAGGCATTCAGTTGGAGGTGGGGTAGAATTTGGATGTTTGACCAAAATGGATTAACAAGTAGCCACCATTTGTTATTCTCCATCAAAGAGCAAAGCTTTGTCATCAAAGGGAGGCATGAACTCTCAATCTCCCGCATAATGTATATTGTATCTAGTGGGCCTATTGGAAGTCAATAGTCTATCTAAAGTGAGATGGATAAGCCATTATTAGGTTCTCGTTGAAAGCTATTGCAAACCAAGCACCTTCATTTTAGTAGCTTCTTTCAAGATCAAGAGCACATGGTTGGTGCTCGTGGTGACTAGAAGCTTCTTCCCTTCAATAGGGTAGAGTGCACCCAATCTGACCATAAACTCTTGGGATTATGTTTGTACAAATGCCATATGTGCTTGATTTGTATTACTTTGTTCCAAAGGTAGAGGTTTAGGATCCCTAGATCCCCACATTTCACAAGCTTGCACACTTCAACCCACCTGACCTTAGCTTTAGAGTAAATGTTTGGTTTTCCACTCCACAAGAAGTTCCTAAGGAGTTGTTCAATTTTTGTGATTATAACCTTAGGAAGTAGAAATACAAAGCTCCAAAAGATCTGCATTGAGGAGAGAACTGACTTGACTAGTTGTAGTCTACCTACATATGAAAGATATTTGGAAGTCCAAGAGTTGATGCAAGCTAAGATTCTTTCCAAGAGAGCATCACAGTCCTCTTTCTTAAGTTTTATGGAAAGAAGTAGAACTCCCAAGTTGCATACTGAGAGTTTGCTTTCTTAGAATTGAGTGATCCGCAGTATATTCTCCTAGACCCTTGTAGGGGCATGGGGGAAGAAGATGCCACTATTGCTATTGTTGGCAACCAAACCAAAAAGCAAATGGAAGTGCTATAGGGCACCCTTGATCACAAAAGTTGATTTAACATTGCCCTTTGCGAAAATAAGTAGGTCATCTGCAATATAAAAATGGGTTAGCCTTTTAAATTTGCATCTTCAATGGAAAGAGAAGTTGGAGTTCAGTGTGAGTCTCTACAGTAGAGTGAAGAGAACCTCCATGCCAATTATGGATAAGTAAGATGAGATGGGATCCCCTTACCTTAAGCTCTTTTTGCTAGCAAAATAACTCACCAATTCTCCATTAATGTTAATTGAGAACTTCGAAGTTGAGAAGCACTGTTCAATGAGAGTGCAAAAATATAAAGGGAATTGCATAGCTTTAAGAACCTCCAATAAGAAATCCCATCTTATAGAGTCATAAGCCTTGTATAAGTCCACTTTTAAGAAACAATGAGAAACACCTTCTTGCGATTGGTGTCCAACTATTAATTCTTGTGCTATGAAGATGATTATCCATAATCTTGCACCTAGAAATAAAAGTTGCCTATTCTCTTCCAATTAAAGAAAGGAGAACTTTCTTTAAGTGTGCTGCAAGAACTTTAGATATAATTTTGTAAAGAACATTGCTTCACGAAATAAGGTGAAATTATCCTATTCCAAAAGGATTAGCTATCTTTGAAACCAAGAAAATGATAGTGGTGTTTATTTCTTTAAGTGCCCTATGGTTAAAAGTTCCCCGACTGCTATGGACACATCATTTTCTATAATTTCCCAAGTCTCCTTGAGAAATCTTGAAGTTAAGTGTTTATTGATAGCTTTTATTGATAAATAATAGAGGAAGTCTACGGTAATAATTGACCGAAAATGGTGGTAGTTACTAATAATCAAAAGATATTTAACAGAAAAAAAAAAAAGAAAATAATTCACTTTTTATTTAAACTACATCATTTTCCCAAGTTTCCATATATATTATCTATGATGTGTAAACCACTACATTTGTTGGCCCCTATCATCACCGCTTATGCTAACAGCCATTAGTTGATTCAACCTGAGAAGTGATGAGGCTACTAGAGAAATACTAACTTTAGTTACAACAAATAATTAACAACATAGAAAACGTGTTCTGAAAACAGACACACCTGAAAAGTTACTAAAATGGGCTGCTGGACTTCTAACGGCCGGGGGAAGGAAGAGCGCGACCATTACGCTCCATCATACAAATACTGTTACCTGTAAATATTACAATTGCTGCATATGCAACTTTGGAATACTAAATAGGGAAACAATGGCCGAAGATAAAAAAAAAATAAATAATAAATAAATAAATAAATAAATCCGCTGTGGACATAGTTAGCAATACTGGCATCATAAATTCCAACAACTAAATAGATAAATTGAGACACTGGAGATTTTGAAATTATTGAACATTTTTTGTACACATGTTCAGCTATTTCAAGAATGGAATTAAGGGTAAAATTAAAGTAATAATAAACCTAAAAACAAAAACCTCTTGAAGTTTTATCCTCCTTTTCTACATGATAGGGCTTAGATTCCTATCTGTCTAACTTCTATTATTTGTACAACCTTTTATTGGGTCCAGTCCCTCTCACCTACTTCCAATTCAATAGTATACATCTTTTAACCATGGAGATCCCATAAAGACTGAGCAGTCTAATGAAAAAAGCTCCTCCGGGCATTGATGCAGTGTCTTGGACCGAATTCAAATATTTGAAGCAATAATTCATTTCTCCTCAAAATTGGCAAGAGGGGAAAGTTTCTCCTCCAAAACTTCAACAAGATCATGATACTCGATAAATGCAGGGTGTGACTGCAAAATATTCAGGCAAATCAAAACCAACATAAACATGTGTGCGTTAAAAGTCCAATTCCCCGCAAGGATGGAGAATGAAGTAATACCTGGAGAGTAAAGCTATAAGCTTTCCATAGGCGCAGGTCATGGCGGAAAAGATCAAAAAGTACCTGCAAAAATTTTCACAGGTAATAACGATCAATTAGGGATAGATTCTACATATCATCTATAAACAATCCCCAGGAATCAACATCTGATTCAATGGCAAACACAATTATTTAAAATATTGTCCCTCTCCCCTGGCTTGTACGCACAATATGTGAAAGCAAGGAACTTGAAATGGAATATAGCTGACACATCAGTGTCCTCTGCTACATATTTGTTTTTAACGCCCTTTTATATTATATATTTGAGATGCTAACCTATATCGAAAGGCTCAATCAAATAAGGCATCATTATAAATTTAATGCTTATATATGCGTCCTCCCTCTCCCTTCCAACACGCCAGCCAAGGAGCACCCTAAGTACCGAGCCCTTCTATTAATCTTATAGCACTTGATATAACTGACACCACCTTCCTATTTGCTATGGCAATGATAAAGAAACTTAAATCATCAGCACGACAACAAATTGACAGCTCTTGCTATTGAACGTTTTTCAAGAAATTCCTATACATCTCCATCTCTTCTACAATTTTTTGAAAGTAGATGTGAAGGGACAGCCAGAAAAGAGGGAAAATTACCCATAAAACAAAAGGAAGGAGGAAAAAATAGCAGCCAATTATACCTCAGATCGCCTCAAAAGAGTTGCCAGAACAACTATCCACTCTTTGAACTTCACTGAGCACATATGAGCCAAGAGAAACTCCGCATCCAATCGGCTCTGCAGGGTACCCATTTGAAGCTGGAAAAGCAACCAAGATGCTAGAATCAGTAAAATTCCGAGTGAAAGAAGAGAATTTAAACTGTGAAGCTCTCATACACAGCTCTCTTATTTCTTTTCTCAGTACCTCACTAACTTTTATCCAATGTTTACAAATTAAATATTAGTTAATTGAACCTTTCAAAATTAGCACACAACAAAAGAGAGACTATTACTTAATAATTTGATGTAAACATCTAATCAAAAGTAAATATAAAAGTGCTTTTTGCAGAGATTAGGAAAACCAGATTTTTCCAGAGAACCCATGCAAGTAACATATAGAGCAAATGAAGACAGGTTCAATAGTGTTATAGTTAGTACCGCAACCGTCTAATCTAAAAGCTTAAACTTATAGATACAGTGTAAACTTTATACTTATTACTAAATACGCTTCCTCACTTGTGGGCTAGGACTTTTTTTATTAAAACCCATCAAGTGAACAACTAAATTAAATGGGAGTAAAATAACCGTGCAAAGGTTCAAACCCAAGGTCTTTTACTTTAATACCATATTATGGTTAGTACCACAACCATCTAATCTGTAAGCTTGAGCTTGTAAATACGGTGTGAGCTTTATATTTATTACTTAATAAATAATATCTTATTTCACTTTGCAAAAACTTCATCTCTTCCTAGGACATCTTGAAAACAGACCATAATGCATTGGAAGATTTGAAAGAAGGAAAAAAAGAGAATAATATATTGAAAGATATGACACATCAAAGATGCTTTCAAATTTAATGCCTTTTGTCCTATCAGTTCAAGGCCAGCAGCAAAACTCTCCAGGCGAGCAGATCCATCTCTCTCCCGTTGTAGATATTCCTGTAACAAATCAAGTGAACCAAATCACTTGAAAGCAAGATAACAAAAACCAAAACTTAAGCTGTGCTAAGTAGTCCTACCACCAAATCAAACTGTGTGCCTTTCACAAATGCAACTAGCTTGGAAAGTTCTTTTCCCGACATCAGATAGCTAGCATGGTTTTCCAAAATGTTCTTTACTGAAGTGATGTGAGCACTTTGCTCTTTGAATGAGCTACTGCTAAAAAGAAACAAAAATTAAGAATCATCATTATACCAATAAGATGTGTTTCCTAAGTCAATGGGAACTATCCACCAACCTTCTATAGTCAATGGTGGACTGCTTCCTGTAACTAGAACGAAATAGAAAATATCCCAAGAATCGAGGGGATAATCTATCTGAATCAGATGCTTGCTCATATTCTCTTCCAGATCTAAGAAGGAATCTCACCTATGAGAAATAAGAAAGGATTATTGTATAATGCTATACAGCTATAACACTGAATTTAAGAAACTTATGTTACAATGACATACCAACTCCCCAGCAAGTTCATACAAAGATTCATCAAGTGTTGCCTGCATGATTTTTACAATTCATGCCAAAACATTAATCCTAGAAAGAGAACTTCATAATTAAAGAAAAGATGACACAAATTGAAAAATCAAAAGATCACAAATAAAAGGAACTTATACCTGTAACAGACGAAGGGCACAATATTGACTAACTGCAGGACCTTCAAGCTTTGCTATTACCTGTGAAAGCAAAACTGTAGTATCAAATATTCTGTCCATTGATCTTGGATTAAGCTTTACTACAACCTGTGACAAGATAACTAGTAACAGCCAAGAGTTTTTCTATTTGAGCATGGGAAATTGGCCAATTTAAATTTCTCCATGACAGAGAAGGATATTCATGTTCTCAAATAATCATGTCCAAAAATATTCCACATTGCTCCGAGATTTCATGCATAAAACTTCATATTTAACCTCTTTATAGTTTGCAAAGCCACCCAATTTGGGATAGAAAAATTCATTCATCAAATTCAGCATGAACAGTGAAGCTTCCATAAAACATCCTGCACTTAAAACCTACCACGTAGCCCCAAGGAGTCACCTAAAGGTTAAGACTTCAGCACTAACTTGACAAATTGCATAAGGTCTAGGTTCTATTCCAACTAAAGCTACTGTTTTTGGCTACCAATCAGGCATGCTGACCATAAGAGAGAATAGATCTAGTAGGGAAGTTTGTATGCCTATTGCTAGCCAGTCCAATTACACATGTGACACTCCATTACCAATAAACAAACTTGTTTCTTAGATGATCCCATGCAAAGCTACAAATTAGTTCTCCAATGATGAACTCAGGTCCTCCACAACCATGCCAATAAAAAACAAGCCAATAATTAACCTAAAAAAAGCCAATAGCCAAGAAATGTCTGAGTAATTGAAATGCTTATGGCCAAATAATTGGAGGGAGATAAGGTGGTGGAAAACATAGTGCATCTAATGAATGGGATAAAAAACATAAAAATCATCTATCTATTAAAAGCCAATGGGAGTAGTATCTAGTATCAACATTTAAAATACTTTTCTAGCTTTCATTCCCTTTTTGGGATGAGTTTTAAGACTCCATCCTTATCTCCTTAAACTTTCATAATAGAAGGTTTCTCAATGTGACATTTGGCATTTGTTCCCTACATCAAGATGCCTCTTCTATACTCTCTATAAAGCAAATTCAGTAAAAGACATCCATGTCATTTCTAGAAAAGAACAAGAACTACAATTTAAAACAAAAAGAACCTTTTTGCTCCTCTTTTACTTTCAGAATAAAAGAAAATTAATAACAAATCTGTCCAGCATATGTGATCACGGTTCTTACAAGTATATAGCAAGCTGCAGTCCGGAACCATCTTCTTTGGAAGCAATCCTCAAATAACCTTTAGAAAGACAGAGAATTAGAACTAGAGATAAAAAATTTTCTCCTAGGTTACAAAACATTCATGCAGTTGCTCTGAGAATTGTTCATGATCCTTTGTTATAAGTAAAATTACTGAGATATAGAGGCAAATGCTGTGCAAATTTCCAATTCAATCAAGTTTGTAAAAGCTGTGTCAGTCAAGGACCAGTATAAGAGAAAATCCAAACCTCCCAATGGAAAGGACACACCTATCCACATACACATGTGCTTTCCAACAGGATTATGTGAGAGTTCAGAGGTCAGCTTTACTAATTGTAAAGCACTCCAACAGGATACCAATATGCTTTCCACTATATTAGACTGCAAATCATTAGAATCAATCAACAAATAAGAATCTCCTATCCTAATTCCTTAGTATGGCTTATATGAACATCACAAGAACAACTCTGTTGACAAGCCTACATGGTATAAGAACACAGTTTGGACAATCAATCAATTATCTCTTTCTAAAATGCACTTAAGCAAGCAATAAATGATTGATATATTTCTCAAGATTGTCTAGAAGGGCAAAATAATATCCCTTTCCCTAATTATTCCTTTTCTTGGTGCAATTTCCCCACCACATCACAAAGAAGAAAGCTCTACAATATACTTAGTATTTTAATTCCCAAGGATTTTGCAATGGAAAGCAGCAAGAGAGATAAGTACTCTGTCGATCTTCCAGCAGCTGAAAATAAATCAGCCCAATGTCGACCATCAGTCTTCCTAGCAACACTAACCACAACATCATAATACTCAGCAAAGTTTCTAATTAAGTCACAGGTCTTCTCCAAAAGGGATATACTGGCAGAATTCTTGCGGACAGATGACTGATTTTTGTTTGTACTTTGCCTGCAGATAGATGGTCAACATTTATCAGCAAATAAACAAGAACAAATGACAGGGAAAGAGAAAAAGAAAAGAAAAAAAGTCAGGAAGTCCTAATAAAGAAAAGTGATCAAAACAAACATAAATGCTATTGCGATTGCATGGCAAAGAAAGCATCATAAAGAAACTCCAAACTCCTAACAACAAACATCATTTAACTGCAACCTAGATGCCTCATGATACCAATCCATGAAAATTTTCTTTGCATTGCTGATTCTCTGGACAGACCTTTAACATCACTAACAGTTGGCATAACAAAATTATTTCACGGCCAAGAATTCATGCTCCAACATCTCTCTCAGAATTAAACCTAGTGAGATTCTTTTTTTTGGTAAGTAATCTAGTGAGATTCATTATCAGTACAACTCTTCAAAGTCATTGACAGATATTTAAAATAATCACCTGGAGATCTCTGCATCAAACACAGTAAATAGAAGCCACTCAAGACAGTGGGAAAAATGTGGCTTCTCTGCTGATAACTGTGCCAGTCGTAAAGCTTCCTCTTTTTTGTCCCTCTAACATAAGCAAAGAAATGAATAAAAGCATCATCAACCATACTTTTGCCTTAAAATTGATAACCAGAGCTATACAAGAAAAAGTAATAACTTTTCTGGGTAATTTCAGTTCATTGGTAAAAAGGAAGATGAAATCAGAATACTGCCTGCCTAGCAAAATCAAGATAACTAACCCAAAAGAAAAACTGAGTAGTCATACAAAGACAACAAAGCTCTAGCTAAATGACTGATTTCGAAGGATGCACCAAAGTAATCCAGACTTGGTGCAAAATTTCAAAGCCAGCAGAAGCCAGGGAGTCGGGTTTTGATAGACAAACTACAGATGCTATTACTTTCTTAATTACAAATTTTACTAGTGTACCAGGCCCACCCACTTGTCTCTCATTACTGTCCTCCATAAGCAGTGTAAGGTGGCAGTAAGAGATAACTTTCCAATCTACCCTCAGCCTTCCCCGTCCATTCACCAATCCCTGAAGTAAGCTTCTCATACACTTGAAGCCCAGGTACCAAGAAATTTCATTATTTAACCTTCTCCATATTCCAGAGGGAAAACAACATTTGGACAAAAACGGTTGAATATCAAGAAGGCTGAATGATGAAATATCAGAAATCCAACAGCACTTTTCATGGCGACACTAATAAAAAACTCCTTAAGCTGCAAGTCATCAAGGCTTTTTTTTTTTCCCCCTCTTTCCTTAGATGCAAGTAATCAAGGCTAGCATAATGTAGTTGAATGTATAGCGCTGGGGGGGCGTGTGGTGGAGGGTGGGGGTGTGGCCTTGGAAATAAAATTGAAATCAAGTTTTCACCAACTAGATGGTGACTTTAAGTCAGACCAGGATTTATAGTGATACCTGAAGAAGGTGCCGGAGGAGGCAATGCAAAATAGTCTGAGCTTGGGGAGTTGGCTCGAAACAAGGAAATTCTGTACAAGCTGAAAAGGACATTCTCTGGGAAACACCAACAACCACCCCAGTATTTGGTAGAAGCCCAAGAGGGTACACCTCCCGATCAAATTCTAGCTCTGGGTCCAACTATAAATGTAGCAAAAAGGTATCACTTTTTACAAAAATGCAGAAAATGGAAATAAGCAGGTCATCAAGAGTAGTACTTAGGATAGACTAAAGCACTTATTCACTAGCAAACGAAGGGCACAAAATTTACAGTCAGCGTAAAAAAATTGAATATGCATCACAGCAAGACACTCTCCAACATTAGTTAATATGATTATATGATCATAAATGGCAATCTATTGGATTTGGATTTTAATATATGTTTTATTTTAGCCACAAATTTCACAAATAATAAGGATGTACAAGAGTCCAGGTTTCAATGTCTTCTTGATTTTGCTCAGACAAGCAAGGAATGCATTTATGATGATCTCTTTGAGAATAAATTAACAAATACATGATCATCCATATCTCCATGAGAAAACCATGGCTTCCTCATTGATTTTGATGAGATTGCATAAACCCACTTTTACAAGATGAAATAGAAGAGACATATAGCTTACAATAGCATTGAAATTATTTTACATCAAAGTGAAGGGTGAAGCCCTATCACTGGTAAAAGAACACACCTGCAAAAAGTCCTCCTGTTGAAAAGGGTCAGCACCAGGGGATGGATACCAGACCTGTAAGAGTAAACTTCCATGCAGTAGCTCCATCAGACAAGTACCGGAACAGGCAATGCAATATGCATAACAGCACCCTAAAAATTCAGAAACTACTGAATTCATACAGGCCCCACAAACGAGTTACCTGCATTCCCCGATGACCATAATCTAACCAGGATACCTCCTCAATCAAATTTGTCTTCTCTTCTGACTGCCCACAAGTAACCCAGAATAGCTCAACAGAGTCAGTCAGCTCCCTTTCCCGACCATCATCTAAATCAAGAAGTGAAAGTTCCCCATTTGCTCTCAATATCAAACACCTGTGAAGTAAGAATTTATTCAGACTCTTAATGCAGGGAATACACAGTGTGATGTCCCAGTGATGCATACCTTGCAGGTTCTCTTTCCAAATCCTCTGAAGAAGATAGATGATTATTTGGTGTACCATCCCTTGCATGCTGGTCTGGTATGAAACGCATCGCTGCAGGATGGCTCTTTGCAGTCATGATTGACAATTCACGTACTGTAGAAAGCTGTTTGTCATTTTATCACTTAAAAATGTATGGAGTAGAGTTTATGAAGCACTCTATCAAGAGTGCAACTGAACTTGAATTGTAAGCAGAGTATAAACCTTCAACAACACTAGCAACATTACTGGCCCAAAGAAGAAAATTTTGAAAGAAAATCATTTACCTGTAAATCTGGAGTGCTAGAGGGAGTCAATTCACCAATTAGTTTCACATGGAATATGTGAACATCAAAAGGGCGATAAGTGACAAGTATATAGTTCTCATATACATCCATCACCATTGGCTTGGCAAGCAGCGGTTTTCTACAAAGCAATGAGCTTTGATCAAGATGATATCTTGGATAAAAGAGCAATTCATACCTGCAAAAAAAAAAAAAAAAAAAAAAGAAGAGAGAGAGAGAGAGAAGTAGACATTTAATTTGGAGGAATAATCAATGAGTGTTACAACAAAGAAACTTAACAGCATCATCAAGATAATGTCCTTACATGTCGGTAGAATCAATATAGTTGCACACAACAACAATCTTTCCCAGCCACAGCAAGCCTTTACACTGTATCTTCTGCTCCTGAGTAATATCCCCAAAAAAACGCCATTTCTTCATCCGAATATCATATAATATTAACCCATGGAGGCCAGCTACTGCTAAGTACATTCCATCTTTACTAGCTGCCACATGCTGGACTGGCCAGTTCTGGGACAGATAAGAAACCTAAACCAGAGAAAATCTACATCACTTATATGGAGCAAGAGAATATTCACATGTAGAGGTACATCCAAGAGGTACAATTACTTACTGGAAGGTTAAGGTGAAGCATTTTCAATTCATTCGAATCTTCAGATTGCACTACAAGCAACCGATCTTCACCATAGATAACTTGGCGCACATAAGTCATGCCAGAAACTCCTCTACTAAGGCAACATTTTCCAAATGAAAATGCAAGAATCCTCTCTGAAGAACCTTCCTCAATAGCATACAGCCTGTATCCAAATTCATCCCACTGCATCAATGAGACACCGCTCATTAAAGGTTCATACTTGGTATCCTGATTCGGCTTCACCACTGGAGAGGACACAGAACCTAAACCAACTTGACGTATTGTTGACATCAAACGACACCCAGAGACAGACCAAACAGTAAGACCCCTAAACTTCCATCCAACAGCAAAGGAGGAATTATCTGGTGTCCAGGATATACAGCTGACTGGACCAGTATCTTCAGGAGAGTACCTACAATTGATTATAAATGAATGGGATGCTATCATAAACTAAGTCTTAAACAAAATTAAATACAGAAAATTGCCCATGAAAAAATCAAATATGAGCACCAAACATCCAAATTAAAAGCACAAATGCAAGAACAGTCTGTGCGATTATATTGTTAAAAAAAATGCCACTGAATGGTTCAATGCAACACAAGTGTGAAGAGTCATACCCCCAGTCAAACAAGGACACAGAGCGGATAAAGGACGCAGATTCAGCCAGGTCATAGAGCTCAACAATCCCCCTCCTGGTGCCAACTGCAAGGATTTGTTGCTCTGAAGCTACAGATGTACATACAGCATCGCCAGAGCCCACATATCTTTCAGCTTTTATGTATTCAGCTAACTTCAAGCCTTTCTTACTTACAGAACAAATGAGCAGCTTTCCATCAGAATACAGCAAAAACAGCTGTCGAATTGCAAAGCAATACTCCAGCTGGACAATAGAACATTTTCTTATAGAATCTTGAACAGACATCCCAAGCTCTCCTCCAGAAATGACTCCATTAATCATACCACGTGGTAAGCTAATACCTTCACTGTTATCTTGGCGAGAACTGCTAAGCTCAAAAGCTCCATGGAACTGTTTGAAGATGGAACCATATCAGCCAAAAGATCTAAGTTCGAAATAAGCAATAGTTTGCTCACTACTTGTGTTGGAGGGGGGGTATATAATGATATCTTAGATCATTGAGATAAATGGTTAAACAAAGGAGCTTGAAAGCATCATCAATCTGCAATACCTCCCCCTTCCATGATATACAATATAAAGATCCATTAGAGAGTCCAAGCAGCATATGCTTGTTATCACTCACAATATTGCTCCTGCAATTGAAGAATGCAACAATAATCAGACACTTGCTCCCCCCCCCCCCCCCCCAAAAAAAAAAAAAAAAGAGAAAGAGAAAGAAAGAAATATTAATTTGTTGATGAAGAAAGCAATGTGATGAAAAGTCGGACCTAGTTCATATTAATCAGCATATAATTCATCATCTTAAATTGGTAATTGAATGGTTTGCAGTAACTAAGTTGTTACCCCCAAAGGGTAATGCTTCACTACTCTCTTCATCAAATTACATATTCCACCATAAATTAAATGCATTAGTGGATATCCAATTAAACACACACACACACACTATTGTTTGGTTTCAAAGAATTATTTCATCAATTTATCTCCCTATTGCTGCCCCAAAAGTTTGACTCATCATGAACAATGGAAGGACTTGTCACTGATTATATCGGATGCTAACTAAAATTTGGGTGAAGTTAGTTTCTTGAAACAAAGGAGCAGATGAACATAAACTTCCTGGAAGACTCATTACTACCCAATGTTATCAAGAAATTTTGCAGATACTCTCCAATCAATAGAATCTCAAGATATAGAACTACATCCAACAATTTATCACAAAAATGGTCAGAATTAATCAGTATGTTACTTACACAGACAAGTTCTTTTCTGAAAAAGGAACTTGCTCTCTAAGAAGGAGAGCAATAGTGGCAAAATACAAGCCAGATGGTTGCTTCCCTCCAATTTGCACTCTTTTCTCAGAATACTGAATCTTGAAAATGTAAAGATAGAAAGAAGATGTCTGCAAAAAGATTCAACAAGTATTTGTGAGATCAACAAGCAGCATTCCCCATAACTGGCAATTAGATATAAAGATGCAAATGAAAGGAAAGGAACCATAGTAGGCTCAAAAATTCACAACTAGTGCCTTAAAGCTCAAGGTTCTATGACAAAGAGAAGAATTTATTCAGCCATCCAAAAAACCAAATTGTTGTATTGAACAAAAAGAATATGAACATGAATGTGAAAGCAACGAAATGGTCATCAGTTTATCAATGTACCAACAACAAACGTTGAGTCAGCAAGGGCCTCATACTTTTAGGAAATGGAAAATGATATGAGCAGTCCTTAAACCATGAAAATGCAGTTTTTTTAATTCTTCTTTGAGTGTTGCTTTGAACCTTGATTTTAGGGTCAAGTCAAAACAACTATCATGGATGACAAAAATAACGACAACAACATCATCAACGACTTATCCCATCACATAGGATAGGCTACATGATTCATGTTACTCCACAACAAGAGATCAAAATCACATCCATTATGAGATCCACATAGAATATCTTTCCT
Organism: Laguncularia racemosa; assembly: GCA_037954665.1. Lineage (NCBI taxonomy): Eukaryota > Viridiplantae > Streptophyta > Magnoliopsida > Myrtales > Combretaceae > Laguncularia > Laguncularia racemosa. The sequence goes on along the minus strand of JBBMOL010000312.1, from coordinate 161,237 downwards.
CCAAGTCTTCCCCCAAATAAATTTAGAATACTCCCTCATGTTTTAAACATGATTCTCCACCATTACAGGTATTAGTCTCATCAGCTATTAGTAACTCTATGCTTCAGAGTAAAAACAGCCTCCCTTCACCTTGAATAGTGCAGCACCAACCCTTTCGTGAATGCATTCTTATGTAACAGAATTCTTCTTCATGGTTTCCCAGATTAACTGAACTATTTTTATCTAATTGATAAAACTTGTCCCTTACTTAAGCAAGAAAAATGAATACAGGGACACAATGCTGAGGATTGTGACCATGTATAAATTACAAGATCCATTGACCCTAATCAATAATTAGTATGAACTACGGTCATTGTGATACTTATACATAAGTCATACATGATTCATTCATTTCAACTGATTTTATCTTTCCAATAATTTTCATTTGGATTACTTTCAATGTGGTATGCCTAGACCTACATCACAGGCTTTCAAGGATGATAAAAAAGAGTATGTAAATCCCTTCAACTGATGTCCAACTTTATGTCACACATTATTCATTATCCTACTATGTAATTAGGTTGACTTTATCGTGATAAAAGTTCCTAGTCTAAATCTTTCTCAATAATTTTCTTTTAAAATTTTTTGTATAAAGAACTTTCTTTGTGGCTCACTAATACCTCTAAAATCTGTATGAATTTAAATACCCCTTTATTCTTATAAATGGATACCAAAATAACATTTCTCCACTCAAGTAAATTCCCACACCTCTAAGCCAAATTGAATAAAGAGTCGGATGATCCATTTTTTTTTCTACCTCCTGCATACTTCAATTGGATCCCATTGACTCCTACTGTCCTTTTGTTTTTCATCTTTCTTTAATACTCCTCTAAGAAATCTAACAACCTTTTTTAACCCTTTTTCCCCCCAAATGGAAGGACGGTGCCATAGTTTGACCAGATACCTCCACATATATGAAATGCCCCACAAAACCCATGCACTGGTTAAGTATGGCTTGGGCTCTAGGTAGCCACAAGAAATGTGCATATTGTAATTTGAACCCAAGACCTCATGCAAGTTATTCATGAGACTTCTTGAACCTTATCCAATAGGCCAACCAGCTGGGTTTACCTTTTGACTCATTTGCAGATAAAGGTATTAGCTTTCCTTTCTTAATGACTTAGTTAAGGAACAGAGGTAAGAGCGTTTCTCTCTACCTTGCAAAATGTAGAAATTTCAAAAGAGGAGATTGAGTAGGTCCTACTGCCACATGGATCACATTTTATCACTGACACTAGTAATAGATCATAACAGAAAGCAACAGAGACTCCAAATAAAGATATGACTACATTAGTCGACACTCATATCAATAGCGTACTATTGCACATCCTGTATACAATCATTTAGCTCATTTAATACTCATTCTAATGCATAAACTAGTATGTGACTGATGCCACTCAACAGCTGTAAGCAATTATTTATCTCATCTATATGGATCATTAACTGCGCGAACTAGTATGCGATGACATGATCCTCATCAGTCAGGTAGTCTATACAGCATTTCCACATTACAAGAACACTCATTTAGCACATCTTTACTCAACCACTCTACTGCATAACTATAACACATGATCCATAATTGAATTCATACACGGGTTATACTACAATTGACAACAATCAGAGTCACCCAACTGATTTAGCAGTGACCAAACAAATATCCAAAATGCAATCTTTTTACACTCGGAGACTTACCAAAACAGCGATCAATTTGGTATCCGGACTCCACACAGCATGAGAATTCTCTCCTTCCTTCAGCACTGAATCCGCATCTCTCTTATACTTCCCCAATCTCACCTTATGCTAATAATGAAATCGAATTACGAAAACAAAATATCAATAACTACAGAAACGATATCGGCGATCATGTGTATGACATTATATGTACACAAGTTAAAGTCACCTGAGAAGTGCTCCAGAGCTCAAGATGAGTAGGACAAACAACGAGCAAGAGTCGATTGAGGAGTTTCAAGTAAATGACTTGCTGAGAAGAAGGACAGAGTCCTTGATCTAACGGAATCACTTGCGGATATCCATATGCCATATACATCTTCACTCGTACTTAACTCCCTCTCTCTCTCTCTGTCAATTACGATTGCGATGAATGGAAATGGTGATTCAAATCAAATGAGATAAAGAGAAAGTTAGTGTTAGGGTTAGGGTTACGGGAGAAGGGGAGATCTGAAGCATTTGCTTCGATGAGTTTTGGAGTTTGAAGAGATTATCAGTTGTTTCTCTTCTGGATCTGAAATGAAACCACTTGAGGAAGAACATGAACAACAACACAACTGTGGTGATTTCGTAATATTATTTCCTTTATCGTTTATTTTATTTTTCAGAAGGAAATAGATTACCAAAAATGACGTGGAACTCCACCGCACGTGAGAGACACATGACAGAAGGTTTTCCATTTATTTCCACTGCGGCACTTTAAGGATCTTAAAAAAAAAAAAGTGAATAATCAAGCGAACCAATCAGGTAAGTTTGCTTAAAATTACAGTTTTCTCACATTTTATTTATAACCATCTAATTAAACGATTTCTCTTCACTACTTTTTTCTCTTTATTTTTAAACTCATTCTAATAATATGTTTTCTAAATCAAATAAGTCTAATTAAAAACAAAAAAAAAAACCCTCCAAACACTTTAATATTATAGATTATATGAATAAGCATATCCATGAGAAGCAGGGACATCCTTTAGCTAGCACTATCTATAAAAGCAAGACAAATCAATTTAACATTTAAGATGGTTTGCTTGTGTTAATGGCTTATTATTGGGCTTAAGCTCACTTTAGTCATAAAACTTTTAGTTTTATCTAGTTTGTTTAAAGGTGTAATGGCAATTATAAGACTCGATTGAGTCGTCCAAGTGGCAATTGGACCACTTAAGTTGTCAAGTCCACGCAGGATCATGAGCAATCTAATTTTTTATAATGGATTGGCCTATTCTAGTAATCAAATCTAGTCAAGCCATGTTGAACCAATCGAGATGGTTCGAATTTGACTACATTCCTACATATCATAATATTTAAATTAAGAGTAAGTATAAGATCAGTATGGTAAAAGACTCTACTCTTACTCTATCTAATAAAGTGTAAGTTCCTAATTTTTAGACTTAAAATCTATTCTATAGCACCTTAAACCATATATTATGTAAAACCTATAGAATATAGAATATCGTTTAGAAATTGTAAATTTTATCTTTCTTCCTATAAATTTTAAACTTAGGTAATATTTTTAAAATATATATATTCTATATGTGAATTACAAATTCTTAATATACAAAATTTATTGAGCATATAATAAAATATGTGAAATTAAAGAAAAGTAATTTTTTTTTTTACCTTCATTATTTCAAGTTTTACAATCTTACTACTTAGCAAATGAAAAAAAAATAAGGAAAAAAAAAAGAATAGAAAACTTGAAGTTAGAGAGGAAAATGGCAAAGAATTAGAAGAGGTGGCATTAGATTGAACCGTTTAGAATTATTAACTTGTGGACGTAAACTCTTTTTCTTTTTTTTTTTCTTTTTTACTGAAACATTTATTATCAAAAAATTATAATATTATTATTTGCTATTCATTTATTAATATTATTTAATAACATTTTATATAATAAGTACAAAATACCCTAAAGCACATACTCTACATACCTTCAAGTATAGGTTTTAGAGTAGATACAGAATAAGAAGGTTCTATACCTATACCCTATCCTATAAGTGTAGATTTTGGAAAATCCATACTTGGAACTTACCCTAAAACCCTTAATACCCATTTGATACCTACTTGATTAAGTAGGGTATGAGTGACTACCCTATACAATAGGTTTATCCACTTACACCTAATTTAAATTGAAAATCAATATCACTTTAAGATGTAAATTACAAACAACACAAACATGATTTTCAATAATAAAACACAATATTTAATATATATATATATATATATATATTTGGGGGGGGGGTTGTTGGCTTGAGTGCGGAGTCACGTGGATATTATATGCAAACGCACTACACGTGGCCTAATGAGGAAGCGACACGTGTGAGGATGATCAAGGGGTGATCGAGATGGGAGGAAAAGGAGTCAGTCTTAAATAAGGCCTAACTCTAAGGTAATAAGTATATAATTTGTGAGATAAATATGGGTAAGTAATCATTCGAATCTTTTAGAAAAAATCCAGTAGAGGAACCACACTTTTCCAAAAGAAGTCCCCCTTTTTAGTCAAGAGGCATGAGGTATTTATAGTGTTTGGTTATAAATCTCATCCATCAAATGGTGATGGCAATCAATGGTTCCTAGCAAATGAGACCTCATATGAGCCTTGTTTGGATTTAGGCCCACCAAAGTCCTTTAATGTATATGTGTATAAGTCTTATTTAAGAAAGGTTGGATCAGGTGGGGCGATCCAACGAGCCCTACTTCAAGCTTACCATGCCAAATCTCACATGATCATCCCATAACACAGACTTTACTCTTTGGACCCTATCACCTCGGCCCAAATAATCAAATCTATTAAAATAATAGGGCGTAAGCTCATGAATTAAATTCAGTACCCCTATATTTTACCCCCTGACCAAAGTTCTTTGAGTGAGGTCGAAGGGACTTAGGCATCAAATAAGCCTTTATCATGGCTAGGAAATTACTTAGCACATGTGCGCTTGTGGAATAGCTACACTGTTGCCATTTACTCTTATATAGCATTAAAGCCTAGCACCGACACTTGTTAAGTAATCCCCCCCCCCCCCCCCCCCCCCCCCCATTATTCCTAAGTACCATAGAGCATAGAGTATATATATAAATGATAGCTTCTTTAACAATCAATAAACTTGACTTGATTTTTTTTTTTTTTTTTGGAAGATGGTAAATAGTAGAATATTATTTAAAACTCGATGTTAAGGTTTCATAGTCAACATTCTTAAATTTAATCACCTTAAGAGAAGTATCTTGTGTTAAGGTGTGGCTCATACTCTCCAACGACAGAACACTAAAGGGCTTTTAACATTTAAGTTTATATTTGTTTATTAAAATTTTGAGCTTAGGCTCGTGTGTTCCAATTTCTCCTCTTTTATTTTATTTTTATTGTGTGTCGACCCCAACCTTAATAGTGTGATACTAAATAGGAATACATTTTGCAAGTTTACGATTTTTCAAATATTCTATAATCGGTATAAATATCCCCATATCTATATCATTCAAGTTTACGATTGCAAGCTCTTCTTCTCAGATATATATATATTCTGATTTTTTTTTTATCTTCTATAACTGGTATAAATATCCCTACACCATTACAATCTTTTCTTATTGAATATATATGCATACATATATATATATATGCATGAGTTGCCGGCGATGAGCACAAATTGGTCAAGTAAATGAAGAGGCCAAATTAGGTTAAGGAGCTCACATTACCACACTCTACATAAAGGAAAGCACTGATTCATTTCTATTGAAGACATCACACTTTGTTTGTCAGAGGCGATTGTCAAGCTAGCCTAAGAAGCATTCAAGAAGAAATCTTCATTTCTATCGAGATTTGCTTCAATCGAGGAGTACGACATAACCTCGCAATTGGTTGATGTTCGTGAGGGCCTGATCTTTGTTTTCAATTTTTTTTTTTTTTACTTTGAATATTATCTTACTTGTTTATTCCCTATCCTTTTTTTTTATGTGGTTCTAGCACAATCTCGTTCCATCGATTGGCAATATAGTTTTTAGCAATTGGAAATGCAATCTTGTTCTAACAATTGACAATCTCATAGGACCATTGCCTCATCGGTTGTCGTTGTGTTTTGACATTCTCTCATCATTGAACATTGCAAATTTAGTCTCAATAGTCAAGTCCGCAATGTTCGTCAATCTCGTTTTGGTAATCGGAATTGCTTTGCCAATCACTGCAAGTTTGATTCGATAGCAGTAGTTGCGTCGCCAGACATTACAGGTGAGATTCTTCCATGTTTGTCGCTTTTTTTTTAGATGGGGTCTTGCATATATCTTTTTGCATGCTTTTAATGTCTCCTAAGACATTCCTTAAATGGTGTTTCTGACATCGTTCGCCTAAGGTGTTCATTAAGCAGTATTATCAATGTCGCTTGCTTGAGAAGTATCTCCTGGAAAGGGAAGGCTCTTTAATCTTCTTCTTTAAAACTGCTAAAGCCTAACTCTATATAATAGTCAGTCGTTAACATCCACCCTAGCTCCATGACATAACCAACCTCACACTATACTGGCCTCTGGTTACACATAGCTTCTCCATTCGTGTGAATATAAAGAGCTTTTAAAAGAATGATGATGGAAGAGTTTTCTTTCATCTGTGTTCTACTACCAGAGTTAGGTTTTGAAAGTGATAGACCACATGATGATGCAAAGGCAATGGAGGAAGACAATGCTTTAAGATAGGCTTTTTCATAGCTTGCAATTGAGTTTAGTAGAGAGAACATGTTGTCTCTACAAAAGTTTTTTTTAGCTCCCAACATGAACTAGTAATATCGACAAGGTCTTTAAAGCTTGAATCGGTACTACGGATTGGTGGTGTAAAAGAAATCAACTTAGCTTCAATAGTAGCATCAAATGACTATGATTTTTTTATTAGTTTATGTTTCCTGTGTTCATTCTTTATGGTGGGACATTCTATAACAACAATAGAATGACCATAATAACTGCATCGGACCTTACGATAGAGAGCTTTTGTTGGTTAATTTCCATTAAACAATTCTTGATAAGTTAAAGATAAGGTTTCTCCTCCCTCACAAAAACCTTCATGGTTTGTGAACTTTATCTTGGATAATAGCACAAGATGACTATGATGACTACATTGAGCCATGTCGCTTGTGTTCATGCTTCATTGCAGGACATTCTTATTCATGTAACAACATAGAATGACTGTGATAGTTGCATTGAACTACATGATTTGAGTTTGTGCTTCATCGTAGGACATTTTGGATTCTAAAAAGATCCTTGATGGTTGTTTGGGGTTCTCACTTCCTTACGTAGATTTTTTTTTTTTTTTTGAAATAGGTTTGATGATTTAGTAAGGTTTCATAGTATTTTGCTACACTCCCAGTTGATAGATTTTTTATTACTCTCACTATTTTTTTTTATTCTAGCATCTTTTTTTTTAGTGTCATTTTTTTATTTATTTTAAGAGTAATATACCTTCGTTTGCCTTTATAGGTAGTAAGGTCATCAAGAGATTTTTAGCACTTTTTTGTTCTCCCCCCCTCCTCCTTTTTTTAGTAGTATTGGTTAGATTTAATTGTTGCTACCACTTGCAATTGGTAAGGATACTGAAAAAGTTAAATCGCGTAGTGGGATAAGTGACAAAAGTAAAGAGATAATAGCATATTCTAATAGTTGCATACCTATGGTGCCTTTTTGTTAGAGTAAATGGCCTGATCTAATGATTAAGGAAGATTTCTTTTGGAGTTGCATAGGTAAGAGGGACACGGAAGAGCACCACCATGTTGATGGCATGTGACATTTCATAAGATGGGAGCCTAAAGATGAAGCTAGAGAAAATATAGAGGGGACTTCTATATTATGTTTTAAGAATAAAAGGGGGGGACTTCCCTTGTCAGAAACTCAATTTTTTATTCATAAGCAAGTTGTGCCAGGTTGGCATCCCTAGGTCAATCACATCATGGGCAACCTGAGATATGTAGATGCTATGGAGTCTGTAGAAATCTACTACCCTGTGATGCTAAGAGGGACATGTAAGAGCACCACCATGTTGATGGCATGTGGCATTTCATAAGATGGGAGCCTAAGGTTGAAGCCAAAGAGAATATAGAGGGGACTTCTATATTATGTTTTAAGAATAAAAGAGGGGAACTTCCCTTGTTAGAAACTCAATTTTTTATTCATAAGCAAGTTGTGCCAGGTTGGCGTCCCTAGGTCAATCACATCATGGGCAACCCGAGATATGTAGATGCTATGGAGTTTGCAGAAATCTACTACCCTATGATGATTTCCTCCCGTTTTGGGTTTCCTCGACCAAAAGAAACGGATTTTTAGCGAAGTGTTAAGACTCGTTGGAGTACACAAACACATACTTTCATAACTTCTTGGGATGAGATTAATCCTACATTGGAGGATGTGTGCACACTCCTTCACTTTCGTGATTTTAAGTTAACGAACATTGTAACCGCTAACATCACTGAGGAAGATGAAGTAGTCATATCAGCTTTAGAAGCAGCGATGGCAGTAGCCATCGATAGTCGCATGAAATCTACTTTCTTGTATGAATCAAATACTTTTTTAAGTAAAAGAGTTCAGATGACTCAGATGATCGATACAAGTAAGTTTTTTCTAGTCCCGTGTGTGATGACTTCCCTCCCTTTTTTATCATATAAGGTTTAGTTTAATTAACTCGCTTATCATCATTTTTTTTGTTCTTAGGTTCGAGCTTGGGGCCTTTTTGGCATGTTGGTTATCTTTATGTGTATTTCCTAATGTTCCAACTGATGGTGTGAGTTGTTGTTTTTTTTCATTTGGCCGTTCGTATAGCACGTGGCACTTGTTTTGCTTTGGGATTATTTTACCTTAGGTCTTTGTATCGTCATTTGGACTTATATCATGAGGCTTCAGTTCGATCGAAGGGGCATTACATCGTACTATCACATGTTGATGTGGTGTTTTTGCAAGTATTCTTTGCCGAGTGATTTAGAAGACACTTTAATTCACCTCCGAATAGGCCTAGTCCTGTCGATCCCCAAGCCTTCGCATGGATTGATAGAAAGCCTTTAAGTTCACTATTTCATGTAATAGATGACATGACGGAGGTGAATTTTTGACCTTACACAAGCAGATTAGTCGGTTATTTGTGGTTTCTAGAGTTTTATCCTAAAAGGTCGAAAAATATAGTGAACTTTCTCAAGAGCCACCGAGAGACTCAATGCTAGCGAAGTGGGGTTTATCTTATGGTGCTCACCTGGGGGTCTTCCTTCTCTTCATGACTAGAGAGATTCCTTTAGCTGTTTTCTGGAGTGTAAAGTCATGTTATACTCACCTCATAGAGTAGTTCGACAGTTGGTTTTGATCAAGGAGTTCCTCGAACCATCCACATAAAGGAGGATTTTAATTCATGTTGCCAATCACTCAATCCTGTAGATTTTAAAGATGTTCGTCTAGATACGAGGCAATTATATTTTCCCTCTTTATCACATTTTGGACTTGCTTCTAAAGGGTGCTTGACATACTGGACTAACTGCTTAGACGATTTTAAGAAGTATGTAGATATGTCCATTGAGAAGGAGCTACCTAAGGAGTCTATTTTTAAATATGACTTTCAATTTTGACTCCCAAATGAAAAGGCAAAGCCATCTGCTAATGTAAAGAATAAAATACTGAGCAGTCATTCTACTCCTTCTTCATTGATTATGAGGTAAGTAAAGCGATCGCTCGTTTAAGAGGTATTACCATTATTTATACATATCTTATTCCTCTAATTTTCAATTATTACTATGCACTCATGCTAACTTTTTTCCTTTCATTTGTTGTAGGACAAAAGAGATCACATTGTTATCGATCCCCCCATTGGTCCTTCAAAATCAACTCCTCCTAGTATTGCACCATTCCTTAGTCTTATGGTGTTGGGAAGGAGCTTCGAATTAAGGATTGTCTACTATTGTCGATATTATAAATGAAGAAGATGATAACGAAATGGTTGATTTGGAGGACACTCTCAAGCATACTATTGATAGTGGTAAAGGTACTCTAATTCATGTTGATGATAAGGAGATTGAGCCCTTACTAAGTAATAATGTTGAGTTAAATGCTACCATTCGTATGGATGACATTGATAACGACGAGATTGGAGATTTTGGTGAGCATGACATTTAGGCTTATACCAATGAACTGAGAGAGGTAGGGCTTTTTGATAATCAGACATATGGGACATTAAATGAGGCTTCAATCGGAATTGGTATGTCCCATGACACACTTGCACTTTGCAGCGAAGTTATTTCACTTGTAACTCTTCCTAATATCATCCTTCCTCAATGATTGAAGTACCAAGACAGAATGAAGAGGGTTCCTCAAATATATTGTAAGCGGCTTCATTTCATGGGTTCGTGGTTCATTCATAGCTCCTACCTTCATTAAGGAGCTTATACGAATTAGAGGGGGAATTATAGTCTAAAGCTATTTGTCAAGGTTTTGAATTGAGTACCACCATGGTATCCATGCTTAGGTAAACCATGTCCCTTCTAAATAGACATTGGAGCTTATTATCTGAAAAGGAACTGAAACTCATCATTGATAGCATTGAAGGAGTGTGGGCTCTAAAATTCAGAGTTGGTAGTATAAAGCCTATCGAGATTGAGGTAAGGAAGGTTCTACGTTGCCAAGACTTAATGGAACAACATAAGGGAATTTTAGAGGAATTGTCAAAGATTGATCTCAAAATGGAGGCTAACTTAGCTAGTCTAGATGTTAATTCCTTAGTTGGATTTGTTATAGGTTCCTAATTTGGCATTATCCCTTTTCATGTGATTTCTTTTTTTTTATGTGATATGTAAACTTGTTTGATGAATAATGATTTTTTCCTTGATTTAAAGGCTAGTTTCATGTCTTTATGAATTTTCTCCTCCTTTTTTTTTATTTGTAGATGATATGTTATTCATAGCGCACTTAATAGTAGCTACACTTACATAAATAACATGATAGGGCATGAGTCGATAACATGTCTCCCGACCTTTAGAGAAAAATTGCTAAGGGAGTATTACCCACTACTTAACAAGTCGCTTGTAAAATTGCTAGCAAATGCATTGAATAATAGAATCATCATGTTTATTGAGGGTATTATGCTATGCACTTAAGAAATGATATTTCCACTAGTCGACATGGCATGACCCACAAGATATTGCACATTTAGGAGATTAATCTACTACCAAACTGCAACAACGTAATGTATTTAATGTGCGCTAAGGAATTAAATTTCTATCCTTATAGCAACAAATGAAATCTTTGGGACAAAAAGGTTAGAAGTAAGTTCTCATGTCTTGAGATGTGTTTTCATTGATCTCATTTCTCATGTTCATTCAGCCCATTACAAATGAAACTTTTTGATGTACTGGAAATTGATAGGAGTTATGATAGTATCCATATTTGGATTACAAAGTTTACAGTAACCATTGTCATGAACTTCCTCAATGATAAAAGGTCCTTCCCATTTAGGTGTAAACTTTGACACTAGAATACCTCAGCGTACATGATCTACTGCTCGAAGTACAACATCACCCTTTTGAAATGACCTTTTCCTCACCAAGCGGTTATAAGCAACACCTAGTTTCTGCTGGTAATGAATTAGCTTATGTTTAGCAATATCTTGTCTGTCCTTTAAGGCTTCTAAATCAAGCATACGCAAGGCGCCTGGTTCAAGCTTAGCATTGATAGCTAAGCATGCGGATGGAATGAAGACTTCTACTAGACTATCGCTTTAGTGCCATATTCTAGAAGAAAGGTATCGCTTAAGTTAGCTTTCGCTTCAAAGTTCTATATGCCCAAAGTGCTATTGGCAACTTATCATGCCATTCCTTATGGTTATCATGAACCATACAACTCAACACCTTTAATAAACTCTTTTAGTAGCTTCTGCTTGGCCATTGCCTATTGGGTAGTAAGGCGTAGACTTAACATGATTTATTATATTGGAAACCATCAATTTTTGCACATGAGTATCGATGAAAGGAGTACATTTATCAGACAAGATGTGCTTCAAAATGCCGAATCTACATATAATATTCTCCTTCATGAAATTTTCAATTGCTAGTCCTATAGCCTTTTTCAAAGGGCGGCTTCCACCCACTTCATGGAACATTCAATTCCTGCTAAAATCCACATGCACCCTTTTGATGGCGAATGAATTAGGCTAATCAAATTGAATGCCCATGTATGGAAGGGCCATGGCATTGTCACACTATAAACTGTAACTGCAAGAGCATGAATGGTGTTACCATGCTATTGACAAGCCGTGACATCTTTTGACAAAATTGAAAGTGTCAACTTCCATAGTTGGCCAATAATAACCTATATCGAGCAAATGATAATACAATTTTCTTCCTCCTTATTGCTCTCCACATTCTCTAGCATGCACTTCAATCAATATTGCTTCTATTTTAGGAGGTGCAATGCATCTAAGAGGTTTTCCCATGAATGAAACCCTATATAGTTCATCCTCATGCATGAGATATTTTCTTGTCTTTGTTTTCACAAGCCTTGCATCCATACTATCGGTGGACAATGTATTGTTCTTCAAGTAGTCAATGTACGACCGCCACCAATCACTAGCACTAGCCACAAAGTTACATTCCTTCTCATCAGGTAACTCAGAGCATTTCGGACAATTTGCTTATACTTAGAATGCATCCTTAGACATTGATGGCCAATAGTATCCTGCGCACTAAATGGGATGGTATAAGGGTGAACCCTCTTCTCCACACCAAATCTTGTGGTATTTGTCCAATTTCAAGCGAGCTTCTTTTATCCCAACACAACGAGATAAAAAACCTTCTGGTCCCTTGTAATATAGTAATCTATTGACTTAAATGAAATTCTTTAATGCTGAAACAAAAGCTGCACTTAGGTGTGCTAACGGTTTCTTTAGCGACATGCGCCAATCATCATGTGCTTCTTCATTCTCATCAACATGACCCAATGCAGTACATGGAATAGATTTCTAAAGTACCTGAATATCCAAAGTAGTACTTACATCCTAGATCGAGACTTTTAAAGCTAATGTAGCCAGAGCGTCAGCATATCTATTGACAAATTGAGTTGTATGCCCATAACATACTGATTGAAATTTTTCTACCAAAGCCTATACAACAGCCTTGTAGGGTGCTAATGAAGGTTCTTTGAGTCTAAACTCACCATTGGCTTGCTTAATGATCAAATTAGAGTCTCCTCAAATGCATAGCTGATTTCCTCCCACCTCTTGGGCGGATATTAGTCCTAGCAACAAGGCTTCATATTTAGCTTCATTATTGGTGCAATAAAAATCAAGTTTAAATGCCAATGGTGTTTCCTGATTGTCAGATGAGGTTAACATAATTCCTGCTCCCTATCCTTTACTTCTTGTAGAGCTGTCAAACTGAAGTGACCACTCCCCTTCTGATTCGATCATAAGAGAGTCTTCATGAAACTTTGTTGGAATAGCATCCACAATGAGGCTTTCACACGTATCTGGGAAGTGTGCTAACAAATTGGATAGAGAGTGTGATTTAATGGCCTTAAGAGAGTAAACAATGATGTTAAACTCTTCAAGAATAAGTAACCACTTAGCAACACGACTTATCATGGTTGGTCGAGACAATAAATACGTAATGGGATCCGGATGTGTGATAAGATTGACCTTATGTGCCAAGAAATAGTGTCGTAATTTTGCGAGGCTAATACTAACGTGAGAAAGTGCTTTTCTTAAGCTAGTAGTTGACCTCACTCCCTTGAAGGGTCTGACTCAAGTAGTAAATTGATCTTTCTTGCCCATTTATTTCTTGTGCAAGTAAAGCTGCAATCGATTTATTAGTAGAGGTAAGATACAAGATCAGTGGTAATCCCTTCACTAGCATTGTCATAGTTTAAGGGGAAGTTAGGATCCTTTTAATCTTTTCAACTACTCTCTCATGTATTTCTTTCCACTCAAATGAGACCCCTTTCTTCATAAGTTGATGAAGAGGATATGAAATCTCTACCAATGCTAGCATGAATTTTCTAAGGTAGTAACAGGGGATGACATAGATAATATAGCTTGGATTTTTGCCGGATCCACATCAATTCCCTTCCTATGAACTACAAATCCTAAAAACTTCCTTGAAGCTACACTGAATGCACATTTTAGAGGGTTCATGCGGTGCTTATACAATTGACATCGCTCAAAAACCTTTTATAGGTGAACTAGATGATCAGGTGCTCTCATTGACTTGATAACTATATCATTGATATCATCTTCCACAAAATCATGTATCATATCATGAAATATGGCAGTCATGGCTCTTTAGTAGGTTGCACCTACATGTTTTTAGTCCAAAAGGCATGACAATGTAATAAAAATTTGCCATTGGAGTTCTGAATGCAATACACTCAGCATCTTTGATAGCCATCTTAATTTGATTATAACCATTGAAACCATCCATGAATGAAAATAACTTGTGCCATGTCGTTGTGTCAACTAATGTGTCAATATTCGATAAAGGAAAGTCATCTTTTGGGCATACCTTGTTTAAATCACAAAAATCAACATAAACATGTATTTAGCCATTCTTCTTCCTTATCGGTACGACATTAGCTAACCACTCAGGATGTTCAATTAGCTTGATAAAATTTGCATGGAGTAACTTCTTGATCTCATGTTGGATTTAGATTTCAACCTCAGGACAAAAAATCCTCTGTGTTTGCTTCATAGGTGCCACTCTTGGGGCAACATTTAACCTATGTACCACTAGACTAAGATCAAGCCCTGAAATTTCTCCGTATGTCCATGTAAACACATCTCGATATTTCCTTAATAACTCTATAAGGGGAGCCTTTATCTTATGTGACAAGCCCTTGTTGATAAAGATTAGCAGTGGTAACTCTCTAGGTCATGCTAGATCAAATTCTTCTATCTCCTCAACTTAAGCTTTCATTTGAACTTGTAATTGATGCGGGGTAGGCTGGACGTCTTGGGTGGTGTGGGATCTAATGAGGATAAGCACTCCTCATCAAAAACTTGTAACCGTCATAAGTGTTACACTGTTCGCTTGTCATCCCTAATATAACTTTTAATTTTGGTTAGCTTCTTATTTTTCTTTCTTCCTCCACGACATCCTCGCATCTTCCTCTTCTTTTGCTGGCCCTCTTGAATTTTGTCCCATGTAGTGTAGTGGAATACCAATAGAGCGTGCAATAGTTGTCTCTCCTTCTTTAGCAAACTCGTCAAAGAAGGTTGACTCTATGAAATATGATTCATCATTCTTAAAGGGATTCTTAATAGCAGAGACAAACTCATCCTTTCCTTTCCAATGGCCCTTGATACATTGATGTAATGTTGAAGGAATCAGATTGTGATCATGCAACCATTTTCTTCCCACCAGTAAGTGGTAGGACACAGGGCCAACCTTGAGATCTACATTAACTCATCCTTATGTCTTGGAAGGAGAATGAATAAAGCCATTTATCAAGATGGGTTGCCTCACAAGCTTTCGAATATCAATCCTAGCGGCTCTAAAGGTGGACATTGGCATGATGTTCAAAGAAGAACCAACATCAATAAATATCCTCTTCACTGAATAGCCATTAAGCATTCCTTCGACATATAAAGGACAGTTATGATTTGAACCTTTGACACACATATTAGCTTCAGTGAATAAGATTGCATTTTTATGGGCATGAACCATTCTTTTCACAGGCTACGCCGCACTACATTCTACATATTGATCTTTTGAGATCTACGTGAGTGCAGTTAATGCTGCAAGCCTTGCCTTCTCATAAAATCCGAGAAGGTTGAAGAAATTCCTAAAACTTGATGTCTTCATAAGTGTCACAATAGTAGGAGGGCACTCATCCTCCTTAACTTGAGCTTGCGTTCCCTTTTTCTTGCTTACCTTAGTAGGTGGTTACTCATTTACCTCAACAGTGGTAGGGTCATGAGTGATAGCATTCACCACTCCCCGTTGATTGTTATGAGCTGGAAGAGGGTTGTTACGAATATTGTTATCCTCAATAATGAGTTCCCCGATCCATACCCTCTTATTAAATATTTTTTTCAAAGTAAAACAATCTTTGGTAGAATGACCCATAATTCTATGAAATCTATAGAATTTCAGGTCATTCCATTCTTCAAGAATAGGAAGGCGCTCAACCCTTGGGAGCCTAATATTTCCATATTGGAGCTATATATCAAGCATCGCATGTACCTTACCCATCGGTAAGGGTACACGAGACTTTGAAGCTTAAACTTCTCCACTTTAGGTTTCTTTCCTGCCTTTGGTTCTTCCCCTTGAATGGAATTCACAGATGGGCCTCATTTATTAAACCTTGTATGTTCGCCTCTTTGCCTTGCAACTAAGTTGTTGGTTCGTCATGCATTTTCAACTAATGCCACGAATGAAACCATCAATTAGTTCTTTAAGTGAACAGCATACTCAATGAATATCCCCAGTATGCAAATCTTTACTAGTTCTCTTTCATCACAAATATCTTAGATATCGAGAGAGCGCTCTCTAAACCTCTCAATATAGTCCATAAGGTCTTCTCTTAGCTTTTGGCTAATTCTCCCCATGCCAGTGAGGGTGACCTTATCTTCAGTTGAGAAAAATTTTTCAAGGAACATCTTACACATGTTCCCCCATGAATCTACCAACTTTGGAGGAAGATTGACATACCATGTATATACCTTCTTAGTGAGAGACTTAGAGAATTCCTTTAGTTTTAAGTCATCATCCAACCCATAAACTTCCAGTGCCTCAATGAACTTCGGCAAATGATCTTTAGCACTTCCCTTTTTACCATTATAGAGCATAAACTTAAGGCTTATATAGTACTTTGGGTAAGGCTTTGCAGCAATATGCTGATGATAGGGGAGCTTCAATTCTGGAATCCCTATAATAGACTTCACTTGTATTTTTCTCAAATATGCATCTAGATCCTCCTTTGTAACAAATGAACGTTTCAGAGCAGAGGTTCTAAGATCTACTGGTGTGATAAGAACAGGGTTAGGGTGATTTAAGTGTTCAACAATAGTAACACGTGGGGTACTATGTGAAGACGAAGGGCCACTAATTTAAATCCTTACTTCTCTCCCTACAGTAGCCAAGCATTGTGGAGGTGTAGGTTCTTGAACTGGTGTTTACTCCTCAGTTGCTACTTGATCATTAATGACAATAGGGTTACCTTGTTAAGGTGCCTAAGGAGCACGCTACAATGTAGAACATACAGGGTTTGGCAAAGCCTCACACTGATGCGCATTTACAGCGGTAGCTACAACAAGCATGAATTAAGTCATCATGATAATGAAAAGGTCCATCTTCCTATTGTTCTCTTGGATAACTTAGATAATTTGAGTACTATCGAGTGCACCTTCTAGTACAGTATTCACTTGGTTTACATCATCAAAGGCAGGTGTGATTTGCTCAGTAGCTTCAATATTAGCATATGTTTCTTGATTGTTCCTATCAGTAGGGTTAAGTATTCTTCTCCTTGGAGGTGCCATATTACCAACTTCCCCATTCTTCCCTAGTGGAGTCGCCAAATAAATGTGGGGGGTGTTGGCTCGAGTGCGAGGTTACGTGGGTATTATGTACAAACACACTACATGTGGCCTAATGAGGAAGTGACTCGTGTAGGGATGATTAGGGGGTGATCGAGATGGGAAGAGGAGTAGTCAGTCTTAAATAAGGCCCAACTTTATGGTGATAGATGTATAATTTGTGAGATAAATGTGGGTAAGTGATAATTCAAATCTTCTAGAGAAAATTCGGCAGAGTAACCACACTTTTTTTTTCAAAAGAAGTCCCCCTTTTTAGTCAGGAGGCATGAGGTATTTATAGTGTTTGGAAATAAATCTCATTCATTGGATGGTTATGGCAATCAATGGTTCTTAGCAAATGAGGCCTCATATAGGTCTTGTATGGATTTAGGCCCACCAAAGGCCTTTAGTGTATATGTATATGAGTCTTATTTAACAAAGGTTAGATCGGGTAAGCTGATCTAACAGGCCTTACTCCAAGCTCACTATGCCAAATCTCTCTTAATCATCCTATAACATAGACTTTACTCTTTAGGCTTTGTCACCTCGGCTTACAAAGTCAAATCCATTAAAATAATAGGGCGTAAGCCCATGAATTAAATTCAATACCCCTACATATATATAAAATAAATTTTTAATGATTAATGTTTTGCTAGTTTTCTATTTGAATACCGAACTTCTTTTTTTTTTTATTGAAGTCCATAACATTTACAAAGTTTATAAATAAGAATTTTTTTTTTTAACATTGTCAACTATTCTATTAGTAAACCACATGTAACACCAACTAATTGGTCTAAATGATTGATTTAATTAAATAATAGAATTATACATATTAATTAAAAAGATAAAAAATAAAAAATAAAAATTATCTTTTTAAAAAAAAACAAGCCTAAAATATGAAGAAAAAAAAAAGATCCGACTACCAAGTGACCTTAGGGTGGTCAAAGCAACAATAACTAAATAGGTAGGTTGTGACCTACACCTAAAATTGTTGTTTAACCCATCGCCACTATTTTTTAAAGAAGAGAAATAAAGGAAAAAATAAGTTTGAAAACCCACTATTTTTTAATTATTTGGCTAAGTATTGATCTAAAATAATAGGTTATAGGTGAAGTCAGCTTGGTTGGATTTTTTACTTAATTGTATTTATTAATGTTGTCTTATAAGTGGAGTACATATAAACCTACACAACATTGAAAATTTACGAGACACCACATAACACAAAATTTGTACTATATACGATATAGGCTCCATAGAGGGTATTAGGTCATACCTTGTTCCCTCTATATAAGTGCAACCTCCAAAAATTTATATATAAAACCAATTATGCAACACATAAAACCTACCTAAAACCTACCTGACTTTAACTATATAGGGTACAACATGTTTTAGGGTTTGATAGGTTCCATGTTCAAGCTGAGTTATATAGTTAAATCACAGTTGATAGTTTATCTTAATAAATCATGTTTCATGTTTAAGTCTAAATGAGTTCATATTTAAAAACCTCAATCTATAACTATAATTTGTTAATTAATCATTTTTGTAAACATAACTTATAATTTAACTTGTTTAAAAAGTGTGTTTCGTGTTTGAGTAATATATTATAGTCATTGAGTCTCTATCTAGGAAACTTATTTATGGTAACAAAAAATAATCTTAAATATCTATTAATCCATTTATGTTTTCATTCTTTGGAACAAAAGCTATAATTACCGAACATGGTGAATATAACCAACTATAATTAAAATTTTCATCTTTCTGCTAAAAACAAATAAGGGGAAATACCATAAAGAGACATTACACCTACTAAAAAAGCAATTTTTGTATATTAAATACTTATATAGAAAAGTACATTAAGAACTCTAAAAATGTATGCAAAGACACTTTTCTAATTCTAGGCTAAATGTGTAGAAAAGTCTAATGAAAATATAATAGCTCATGACTTCAACTATTGATTCAAACCACAAATGGGTTTTTGTATAGAAGCAAAGCTTGAAATTGCTCTCATACATATGTATATGTGTGTGTGTCAAAACTTAGTAGCTCAAAGTGAATGAGGATGAAAATGTAGCCATTAATGACAAAGAGAGTAAGAAAAGGTGCAAAGATAGATAGTGGAGAATTGTGTATATGTGCGTGTGTCAAAACATAGTAGCTTAAAGTGAATGAAGATGAAAATGTAGTCATGAATGACAAAAGAGAGGGAGAAGAAAGGTGCAAAGATAGATAGTAGAGAATTGAATAAAGTAAATATAAGGTAGTATAAAATTGAATAATAAATATTAGACTTACAATCTTAGATGAGTCGGTGTTAAAACTAAACACATTTATAGGACCTTTTATTAAGTGGGTTTGTAAATGGGTTTAGGTGTTGTAGATACAGTCACGAGTGGAATCGCCCTAGACCCAAACCTAGAACTAGCAATTCTAAGTCCTTAAAATGGGGAGTCAACCCTGGAACCATAGGACTTGGTTTTGAGCCAAGTTCAAGGACCCTCTAGTTCACAAGTCCGGTTTTAGACCTGTGACCAACCTTAATTTTTTTTTCAAATTAATAAAATATATAATTTTAAAACTTAAAATTTACAATGACGACGAGCCCAAAACTTTTAATAATTTTTAACCCATTTTATAAAATTTGAAAAGGATTTGCATTTATTTATATAGAATCATACCTAAATAAAGTTATCGTCTTAATAATATGGGGCAAAAGTCTAAAAAAGAAAATCAAAAGATAAAAGTTGGTTTTAATCCCATATTACTAAGAAATGAGAGCTTTATCTTATTAAATTTTATAAATATCTAATTATGCATACTCTTTTATTGTATTTATTTCTAGTGTTTTTAACAATAATAACACATTAAATGTTGTAAATAAAAATTAATTTTTCCTATTTCACATAAAAGTTTAAATTTTTAATATTATTATAATTTCAATTTATTTTTTCTTTAATTTTCTTTTTTTTTTTTTTGTGGGGGGATCAGTTGGAACCGTCGACTCCTACAAGTTTAAGGAGTTAACTTACCATTAACCCATGAAACCATCGATTCCACAATGGATCAGAATTGCTAGATCAGTTCTATGCCAATTAGAGATTCTTAATTGCCCCGTAACCATGTCGAAGGTGTTGAATTTGAAGCCAAACACGTTTATAGACATGTCTAAGCAAGTCTAACCTATTTATTAATCATGTTAGATATTGACTGAAACCTCTTTATAATTTACAATGGGGAATATTATGGAGTTAAGGATTATTGGGAAAGATGAAGTTTGAAGGGAAAAGTGTGGAAGTAATCAATTTGACAAAGTTAGTGGTCAATAGCTATTAGTGGTGTGAAACATGTTAGTGAAAGACATAACAATAGTGAATTAGATATTTGTGCAAATGGGGCTAAGCTGATGTAGTAATGTAACCCATGGACTAGTAGTAACATGGTCACTCTCTAGGTCCACATGTTTAGCATTGCATATGCATATTAGTTATCTATACTAGCATACATATTTCTATACCTTGTAACCAACTATGTTAAGTTAGCTATTATAGCATATGCATAATAGAATATTCCAATGATTTGCATCAGGAGAATTCACACATCATAATATGAAAATCATTATAAGAAAATTCTGAAGGAAAAAAAATACAACATTACTTTCCTAAAATTCCTTGCGTTGTGAATTTTGTATTCAGAATTCACAATTTCATTATTGTCACAATCATATTATGTTCATTAATATCAATTGGTATCAAAGCCACTTTTGAAAGTGACCATGTTAGATAAAGAATAGAGACATTTAGAGGAAGCTATAGATACATTGATTAATGAGTAAGTAGAGCAGCAAGAGTGTTGGGTGAAAGTTTTTATTAACACCCTCACACAATAGTAGATGGCCATTAATGAGATAAAGAAATTGATGTTGGAGAGTAAGCAGCTGACAGTTGTGCCTAAGCTAAAATCTGGGTGTTAATATAACATAAGCCACAAGCATTATTAATGAAACAACAGCAAATCAAGGTAATGAACTAAATACTGTGAACATCACTAGCACACCATATCAACTACCCATTAGGTCTTCTAAGCTTAAATTTCCAGTTTTTGTTGATGAAGAGTTGAGATATTGGGTTTATAGAGTAGAGCATTTTTTCTTGTTGGAGGATATACCCATTGAGTATAAGGTTAAGTTGGTTGTGATTAATTTTGAAGAAAAACCCTTGCAATGGTTCCACCAATTAGCTAACATGAAAGGGGGTAAGGATAAGGTGACTTAGGAGGAGTTAATTATAGGTTTTCACTCTAGATTTGATGATAGGGCTTATGAGGATCCCATGGTCGAGTTTAAAGAACTACACCAAACAGGAACTCTTTAGGAGTATATGACAAAATTTGAACAATCGGCAACTTAATTGGAATTATTAGAGAAATACCTCATTAGTTGTTTTTTAAGTAGTCTCAAAATAAAATACCAATACCTAGTACGTATGTTCCAACCCAATACCCTTCAACAAGTTTACACCCGTACCAAACTACAGGAAGCTAACTTGCTATCATCTAATCAAAATTTGAAAATCACAAAAAGCTCAAGCATACCCATACCCACCTATAATTTACCTACTAAAGTCAACTTCCTCAACAAACATAACTCTCGAGCTACATCCATGAACTGAAACACCACTACCCTACAAACATTACCACAAACACAAAACACCAAACCACAAACCAACAACCCCAATACCCAAAGAATTGCAAGAAGAATGACTCTTGAAGAGATTGAAGAGAAGAAGCGCAAAAGGAAATGTTTTTAATGTGATGAGCCTTTTAGTTCGGGCTATAAATGTAAAGAAAAAAAAAAGCACCTTAGTGTGATTTTGGTGGAACAAGAGGATGATGAGGGTAATGAAGAAACTAGGGGTACTAAAGATGTTAATTTGGAAGAAGAGTTGTCTAAGTTGACTCTTTGTGTCATGACCAACTAGGTTCAACATGATAGAGGGGGCATGAAATTTTTTTGGAAAATATAAAAAGAGAAGGTTAAGTATAGTGATTGATTCTAGTAGTTCACAAAACTTTATTGATGAAGGGTTGGCCAAGTCACTTAATTGCAACATTATTTCCACAACACCTTTTAAAGTTACACTAGCTAATGGCTTGAGTTTTCTTTGCACTGCTAAGCTACCTAACTTCAAGTGGGAAGCATAAAGTTGAAAGTGCTTGGCTAAAGTTTACCTACTACCATTTTCTAGATTTGATATCATACTTGGCATTCCATGGTTGGCATCCTTGGGCATAATAAAGTAGAATTTTGAGCAAAAACTGATGAATTTTATCTAGAATGGCCTAGCATACCATTTGCAAGGAGAAACAACAAATGTAAGTTGCATTTCTCATGAATAGTTATCTAAATTGTTGGTTAGAAATGATAATGCAATTAAAGTGCAATGCTAAGTAGTAAAAGATCTAGATGAGAAGGGAGGTAGTAGAGTTAATGAGAAGTTACATCCTCTAATTATTAAATTGCTAGAGGAATATTATAAGCTTTTCAAAAAGCTAAATGGGTCGCCACATCCTAGATAGTTTGATAATAAGATACATTTACAGAAAATTTGCAACCCCATGAATATAAGGCCCTATAGGCACTTCACTATCTAGAAATTAACCATTGAAAATATGATTGAAGAGATGTTACTAAGTGGAGCTATTTAGCATAGTTATAATCCCTTTGTTTCTCTTATGGTATTGGTTAAAAAGAAGGACCATTCATGGCAAGTGTGTGTCGATTAAGGGAACTTAATAAGCAAACTATAAACGATAGATTTCCGATTCCCATTATTGATGATTTGTTTGATGAGCTACATAAGGCTAGTTGCTTTAGTAAGCTAGATTTGAGATCTAAATACCATTAAATTAAGATGAATATGGATGATGATTATAAGACGGCATTTTAAACACATGAAGGGCACTATAAGCTTCTAGTCATGCCCTTTGGCTTGATTAATTCATCATCGACTTTTCAAGGCCTCATGAGTAGCATTTTTTGACAATACCTACGAAAATTTGTGTCTTTTTCTATGACATTAGTTCTACCATGGAAGAACACATTGGCCATTTTCCAGTTGTCTTTGAAATTTTAAGAAAGGAGTAAATCTACTTAAAAGAAGCAAATGTGTGTTTAGAGTGCCATAGATTCAGTACCTTTGTCATGTGATAACTAAAGAGGGGGTAGCAACTAATCCAAAAAAAGTTGAGGCTATCTTACATTGGCTAACTCCTAAAACACTTAAACAACCCTATGGTTTTTTAGAATTGGTTAGATACTATAGGAAATTTATTCATGGGTTTGATATCATGTCTAAACCCCCAACCATGTTACTTAAAAAGGGAAATTTTGTTTAGAATAAGGAGACTGATTCTGCCTTTCGAAAAATGAAAAAATGCCTTGATTACTAACCTTATATTAAGGCTGCCTGATTACTTAAAACCCTTTTTTCTATAGACTAATGCTTGTGGTGAGGTGGTAGGGGCTATGTTAATGATGTAGGAAGGAAATTTGATTGCATATCTAAGCAAGTCATTATCACTTAAGCTACTTGGGTTATCGGTATATGAAAAGGAATTTCTAACCTTAGTGCATGCTATTGAAAAGAGGCAACACTACCCATTAGGCTACAAATTTATCATCAAAGAAAATCACCAAAGCTTGAAATATCTCTTAAAATAGAGGTTAGCTACTCTTAGCAAACATAAGTGGTTAACTAAGTCGTTGGGGGTTAGATTATGAGAATAGGTACAAAAGTAGGCAAATCAATGTTGCAACTAAATGTCTTTCACATTCAAAAGAAGTTATCTTTAGTTCAATCACTACAGTTTTAACAAACCCAAAAATCTTTGAGGAGTTAAAAGTTGGTTGGCAAATATCGGTTACATATGCAAATATCATTAAGTCGATTGAAGTTGTTGGAGAATGTAAAACTTTTGCTCTTGTAGATGGAGTTCTTAGAAGAAAAAGGAAGGTAGTGATGGGCCTTAACTCAGATTTAAAGCTAAGCTACTAAAATTATATCATGATTAGGTGCTTGGAGGCTATTCAAGCACCTAAGCCACTTACAAGAAATTAACTTTTGTTTTTTATTAGCCCAAAATGGAGAAAGAGGTTAGTAATTATGTTAGAAGTTATGATGTTTGTCAAAGGTATAAGCATGAGAATGTTGCTACCCCAAGGTCATTACAACCCCTACCAATTCCTAATGGCTATTGGAAAGAAGTAAGCATGGACTTCATAAAAGGATTACCAAAGTCAAATGGTAAGGAAGTTATTATGTTAGTGGTTGATTGGCTAAATAAGTATGCACATTTTGTTGGATTAGTGCATCCTTACACTGCTGTTTAAGTTGCTTGTGCCTACCTAGATAACATCGACAAGTTACATGGACTACTAGAAAGAATTACATCAAACAAAGATCCCATATTTATCACTTCTTTTTAGTTTGAATTTTTCAAGCTATAGGGGGTTGAATTAAAATTTTGATCATCTTATTGTCCACAAATCGATAGACAAATTGAAGTAGTTAACAAGATTGTTAAGACTTATCTTAGATGCATGATAGGGGGAGAACCTAAGAAATGGATGCACTATTTATCTTTAGCTGAGTAGTGGTACAACATAAACTACCACACCAGTGCAAAGGTGACACCTTTCGAAGCTTTATATGGTTACCTACCTCCAATTCATCTCCCTTACATCTCAAGTGAGTCGAGAAATTCTTCTATAGATTTGGAGTTGTCAGATAGAGAAGACAAGACTAAAATGTTGAAGTTTCATTTAAGGAGAGCTAAAAAAAGAATGAAAAAAAAATATAGATAAGAAAATAATTGACCAAATGTTTGAGATAGGAGATTTGGTTCTCTTGAAACTCTAACCCTTTCAACAAACTAGCCTTAAGTACTCCATTGCACAAAAATTGCAACTATGTTATTATAGGCCTTACAAAATTCTAGACAAGATGGGAAAGGTTGCATATAATTTAGATTTACCTCTTGAATCTATAATGCACTTTACCTTTTATGTTTCCCAATTGAAATTGTATAGGGGGCCTTCGACTGTGTTGGTTATTCCTCTTCATTCTTTTGAATCTATTGAAATCTTAAAACCTTATGCTATTTTGGAGCATAAACTTATTCAACGTAAAAATGAAGCAACCATCATGGTGTTGGCTCATTAGACAAGGAAGATGCCAAGTGAAGCTATGTGGGAGTACTTGATAGAGCTTGAGTTACAATTTCCTAATTTACCCTTTATGGTCAAGGGTTTCATAGGAGAGAGGACTGCGATGTGGAATATTATGGAGTTGGGGACAATTGGAAAATATGAAATTGGAAGGGACAAGTGTGGAAGTAATCAGCTTGACAGAGTTAGCAGCAGTTGTTAATAGGTGTGAAACATGTTAATAAGGGACAAAAGAAGAGTGAATTGGATGTTTGTGCAAATGGGATTGAGTTGGCCTAATAATGAACCCATGGACTAGTAGAAATAAGGGTCACTATCTAGGCCTACATGTTTAGCATTGCATTTGTATATCAATTATTTGCACTAGTATACATATTTCCATACCTTGTAACCAACTATACTGAGTTGGCTATTATATCATGTGCATAACAGAATATTTAAATGACTTGCATTGGGAGGATTCATACATCACAATATAAAAATCATCGTAAGAAAAATCTAAGGGAAAAAATATAAAACATTGTTGTCTCAAAATTTGGTGTTGTTAACTTTGTATTCAGAATTCAAAATTCCATTATTTTCGCAATTGTATGATGTTCATTAATATCATAATCATGTCATGCAATGTCTCCGTTGGTTAATTGGGTGCCAAATTGGTAACCCTAAGTTCAACTAACTTGAATGGTAGGTAAGGGTACTTCACAAATTAGAAAAAAATTAGCCTAAGGTATCTGGTTCTTGATTCCAAACTTCACAAATTGGAATAAGGTCTTATCATTTTAAGAGGGTTTTCAAAATGGCTCAATTGAACTTGTTTTCATTGTAGTTTAAGAACCTATTATAGTCAATTTAAGAGAATCATTTATTTTGATTCCCTATTATAGAGGGTTGCCTTTATATTAAGCAAAGATTTTTTTTTAAAAAAAAATCAACTATCATTTAGTGTTTCCATCTATACGTTGACCAAAAACATTTTTCCATGAATGATGAAGAAAAATAAAAAAATGGAATTATCTAAGGTTACATAAACATATTAGACCCAATGGGTTGGCTTGTTTAATCTGCTAAAATAAGAGTTGAGTTGATTTTTCTTTACTTAATTAGTAAATTGGTTTTTATACTGATTTTTCTTTACTCAATTAGTAAATTGGTTTTTATACCTCACCTGTTTAACCCATGTTAGATAGTTTAGCCCTTTTATAAGCCAAATTAGCCTATTAAACACTCCAACCCATTAGAGCATGCAAACACTAAACCAAAGAAACTCACATAATCCATTAACTCTTATTTATTCCTATTCTTTTTGTTTTTGTTTTTGTTTTTGTTTTTGGGAATAAACTCTTACTTATTCTTTTCCTTTTTTTTTATACCAACAAAATTTGACTAAAAATGAATAATATAGTGTTTTTCTACACTAATTTTAAGTGGATTTGCAATTTCACATATCAACTTCCCAATTGTCACATTTGATAGACAATTAAAATTTCAATTGCTAAAACTTTCTTATCTAATTTCATCCATCATGGTCATAAAAATTGTCATTATGAGTGACTGAGCTCTCAACATGCGTTTTTTAGTTTAGTATCCCCTAAATGACCATTTTACCTTGTAAAAAATTATAAAAAATGCTTTAGGTACTTTTCATTTATTTCATCCAAGGGAAAAATAATAAAATAAGGCCTCAAGACACATTTTTTTAGAGATTTTGTGGATATAATTGTTTAATTTCAAAGACAATGAGTCTAGGTGCATAAAGAACAAATATATAAGGTTGTATTTGCAATATAGCCATTAAATTATACATGTTTGGCTTAATTAACATACATTCATCTATTTTCATTTTTCTTAAGCAAAAAAAAAAAAAATGATGTCTCATGTTTAATTGGCTTTTTTTTTGGGGGGGGGGGGGGGGGGGGGGGGGCTTTTTTTTTCTTTTTTTTTTTTCTTTTTGGTTTTTCCTTAAACAATTTAGGGCAATAAATACTAAGCAAGGTAAATACACATTAAAGAAATATAAGAGATTACATCCATAATTTACTCTAATTTAATGTTAGAGTAACCCACACTCACAATACTTGTGCAAAAAATGTGAAAGAACGCAACTTCTTAAAGTTAAGTGTAAATAAAATGATTCTTAACTTAATTAAACAAATTGGTTATAAACATTGTGGGGACTCTTCATCATATGTGCTTTTCTTTTATCAAATAATATGATTATTGCAAAAAATTGCCACTACACTTGCATTGCTTTTATATTCGCTTTCCTATATTTTAGCTATAAAAAGTTGTAAGCTACATTGTTATGGCATTGAATAAGAAGTATTTACTTCACAATATAGATGATTATTAAGATCACTTGGCACTTATGTTGTTCCACATGACATAAAATTCTTAAAGACTTAAAAATTATACAAAACCCAAACCTTTTCAAAAGCTTGCGCTTACACCTCTCAAAGATTTATGTATATATACCATGTAAATATCGCATTTATGATAACAGAAGGATGAAAATTTACTGTACCTAAATTGTTGTCACCATCTTATCTTATTTGCCATCGCAATTTACAAGCCTAACATCAAGGGTGCAAAAAAAAAAAAAAAAACAACCAAATTGTGAATTAAATTAGACTAAATTGAACCATAAATTAGGTTAAAAAAAATTACAAGCTGAATTGAACTGAGCCGTTTATTTTAGGTTCAAAAAATTTACAAACCGAATCGAACTATGATAAGTAAAAGAAAAAAAAAAGGTGGTGAAAATCTAAGGAATGTATGAGTAAAATAGAGGATTCTATATTGTCTATTTAATTTATTTTCTTATTTGGTTTTCAACAAGTAATTTATACTTTTTAATTTCATATTTTTACTTATTAGTTAATATAAAAATCATAATTACCTTAAGAAAGATAATAAAACCTCATTAAATATATTAAATATGTATTGAAGATGGTGGGTAATATCATAAAAATGATAATAAATTAAATATTTTTATATCAATTACAATTTTTTATAACTTATAAATTTGTATATAAAAAAAATTAGTAACACATATAAAAACAATTCAAACTATTTATCGAACTAGACTGAATCATTTTCTTTTTTTTTTTATGTTTGAAAAAATTATGAACTGAGTCATGCATTAGGTTCGATTTAGAAACAAAACTAAGCCGTAATATACGGTTTGATTTGGTTTAAGGGACAAATCGTACCAAGCTGAACCACATCCATCCTGACTTGACATAAGATTATTTCACTCTAACATTACCTACATAACATACTTGATACAAGATGTGGTGTTGTGATTCAAACTTCTTTTATTTAAAAGAAGGTTAGCTTGGATAAATAAGGTTGATAAATCTTATTTAAAAGAATGCTAATTTAATTTTTTTTTCCTTTATTAATTTGTAGGGAAAAATATGGCTCATACTTATTTTATTTGTTAATAAAAAAGAATGATAATATATTACCTATAATATTGAATGTATTATTTAAATTAGTTCCACTAATTCTTGCCATATAAGAATATTCTTAATATAAATATTAGGTTTAATACTGAAATAACTAATATACAACCATACTAATTTGAGACTAAATATAATTTATAAGAGTTATCTTACAATGAATAAGATAAGAATATCATTATTTTATTATAAAATTAACAAATCTTGTAGTAGAGAATGTCATTAAAATAAAAACATTATTCCCATTTTAGTACTCCAAGATAGCATATAAGAACAAAACCTAAGACTTTGAATAGTCTAATCATCTTGAGAATTAATTTAATAAAATTTCAAGAAAAATAACAAAACGAACATTTTCAATCTGGCTTGCAGCTTTGATCTCGAGACATCATCATATCGTTTTAGAGTCCTAAATCTTGGTTGTTATTTTTCACTTATTGAACTTATATATGTAGAATAAATTTTTAAAGTAAGGTAAAATAAAATGACAGATACTTCTTTTATTTGTAAAGAAAAATAATATTAATATTATATTATCTATGATATTTAACGTATTATTTAAGCTCGCTCCGCTCATTCTTGCCATGAAAGAGCTGAAATTTGAATCCTCCTAACATATAAAAAATGGATTCATCATTGAATTCTTCCCACACTAAAAAGAATATTTTCACTATTATTATATTGATAAGAAATTACATCCAATAAATAAGAGGTTAAAGGTAATTGATTTAGATCAACAATATCTATGGACGAGTTATATAAAGAAGTAATGATTTCCTACAATGTTACAACAACAAAGGGAAAAACACAAAAGGATATATATATATAAATGAATAATAATATATTTATAAATATTAGCAAAAGTCTAGATATGAGAAATGGATTACTGAAATATAAAGGTAGGCATGGTTCAGTTTTTGCAAAAAATCAAACCAAACCATAATTTACGATTCATTTTTTTTTTCTTTTTCAAACCAAACCATATGGTTTCGGATTAAAAAAATTTTCAAACCTTTAAATAATGGTTTAGTTTGATACAAATTACGGATTAAATTAAAATTATCACCTAAAAGATTTACGTACTTATAAAATACATGATGTCTACTATAAATTATTGCCTTTTTATAAACTAACAACTAAATCTTCTAATGCAATCTTACCAAATTAAAATACTCCTTCCTTTAGCATTTTTTTAATACTATCAAATTCCTTAAACTAGTTTTGACAAAAATTGGCACATTTAAATTTAAATATTCTTTGAAAACCTGCTCAAATCATTTAAATAAAATATATAAACACAATGTTTGTATCCCTACCATGCCCACAAATGTTTTGCTAAATGCCCCATAATGTGTTCACCATTCACTAAGTGAACAAAATAATAAAAAGGGCCTACTAGTTAAAGCATTAAAGGTGTCAAGTGTTTTTCTCAACACCCTGTAAGTTATTCACTCTTCTATTGAGGAAGGAAGAAGAGGTGCACTTTAGGTTTAGGGTTTCTTGTTTTTGTCATCACTCCTCTATCACTTTGTCTCATGCTCTCACTTATATGTCTTTGTTAGCCACAACGAGGACTAACTCATGACTTAAGACAATGGGTTGGGCTAGGCTTTTTTTTTTTTTTTAATAAATGGTTCGGTTCAAATTAACAGGTGTGGTTTAGATTATGTACATGAATTGAACCATAATCCATTTAGGGGGACCCAATCCAAACCATTAGAAAAAAAAATCACTATTTCAATTCAGATTGGTTTGATTTATGAGTTGGTTCAGTTCGAACAGTTTTTTTACCCACCCTTACTGAAATATGATGAGACAAGAAGTTAATTTGTTAAAAGAGCCTAAAATTAAGTCATTTAATCAATTATTTGAATGTGTTATATTAAAACCAATGTTAGGCTTGTAAATTGTGATTGCAATTTGACTTGGTGCAGGAATCGTATAATGAAAGGGTATGAGGAATATGGACTATCACATGGCACATTTTATAGGCTGGGAGTATGGTAACAATATCTCTATAGGATAATAAATTTGATTGATAGTGGGATGAGTAGTTTTTAAAATAACTATCATCTATGTTTTATGCATACTATATATATTAAAATCTTATTAGTATTTATATATCACGTGTATAATACGTAAATGTAATATTCAACGAATCTTTTCTACTATTTTAAGCTACATAATTCTCAAATTTGGTTATTCAACAATATAATACTTTACATTATTAAAATAATCATATTTGAAAGATTTTTTTCTTTTCTTTTTTTTAAGTGCTTCCTAAATTAAAAATAAAACTAGCCACTATCCTAAGAAGAGTCACCTATTATCCTTACAACTTATTTTTTCACTCACTATGTTGATATGTTATTGCCACTATCATCTTTTATCATATTAATCCATATAATAGGTTTATGTTATTATTTATTAGAAGACTCAATCGTACTTACTTGAATATACGTATCGTGGGTATATGATATGCTAATATTCATTTAGATCATAGCATTATGCTTTTAGAAATAATTTTCGTTTTAATTCTTGGTTATCGCGATATATAAAAGGGGTCTCTTACCTTTTAGTAGAGTGGTCATTTCCAATATTATAATTGTTCCGTTGGATAAGATATAGAAGGGCAGATTTTTCTTTTTTTTTTCCTTTCTTTTTTTTTAATTATATATTTTATAGAAAATAGAAAAGGGTATAATCAAAATTATTTGGGTGGGACAGTACTTATATTATACGAGCAATAATAAGAGCCTTGATTGTCGGATCTGATTGATATGACTAAGAACACAAACGCTTCAAGCTTTGATTAATGTATAGTTAAACCTTGACTTTGCAGTTAAATTCCTGTACGTTTAGTTTAAATTTAAGTGGTTTGATCCATATACCTTTTCAACCCTTGCGAGTTGATCTAAAAATTAAGGGACATCAGAAAGGATGTTGTTAAAAGATGAACTACTTTATATAGGCCTTTACGACATTCATATAACTTTAAAAGGGACTTTTCACTTTAATTATAGATTTAAAGCTTTATGTGTCCATTCAGTTTTGTTAACAATTTGAAGTTTATGAGCATATTTATACATTTGGTGTTAAATAAAGAGAAGAGAACAAGAGTTGGGAAAAAGACTTTTAATCATAGTGCTTTCTATCGGCTTAAGTTCATGAGTTAGAGTTAAATGGAGTCGAATTTATGTCGGTGAACCTTGCAACCTTTATGTATGTGCAAATATCATACTAATATTGAGAAAAATGTAGTGAAAATTGTAACATCTACGTTAGATATCATATGCTTCATCATGCTTTTCATTTTAATTTTACAACCCTCTTGAACATTATAAATTTTATAGACAGCCACTATTCCACTAACACAGCCATATGTAGAATTTGAATAATATCTACCGTACATAGTCTTGTGTTCCCAGCTAATTATTTTTTAATCATATTTAGATGATTTTTAATATATTTATTTTATAAACTCACGTACAACGCATGTTTAATCCGGAAACATTGTCGTATGACATTCTCAGAGTTACAGACAAGTCCAAATTAATAGTGTCTACATTCATTTGCAGATCTCCAGGAACCTTTGCATAAAGACATTATTACATCTTCATATAGCTTCATCGCCGTATAAAGTTAGAGAAAATCAACCATTATGATTCTGTTGCCTTAGTACAATTGTTTTTTTTTTTATTATTATTATTATCAAAACAAGGCTTATATATTGTATGTACCGTCAATACTACATCCATGTAATATTTTTTCTTCTGACCTTATTCGCATAATATTTAAAAAAAAGATTTTTTTTAGTATTTTGGCCAGTAATCATCTCTATTATGGGATTTCGTTTATTCTACTTTCCGTTTTTATTTATTTGATATTTTGGGACATGGGTTAATTTTTAATCAAGAGACATAAATAATAACTTTAAAGGTATTTATATATATGATTAATATATACATATCCTTTCTCAATAAACTGTAATACATGAAATTTTAATTATTTATTTAATTATGTAATATTGGTATTACTATAAAGAGCTAAAGATGAGATGGAATTTTATAAAAATTTGACGGGCAAATTGCTCATTTCACACGGAGTATATAAATACTATAAGTTAACCTAGAGAACATCTTTTTCGTCATTTCGAGCAGTGAACAGAGCCGTAGAGAATAGACGTTCCATACGAGAAACTTAGGATGACGATAAGAAAAAGGAGCGAACCGATTCCAAGAACTTGAGGTAAGGATCATTACACGGATTTCAAAATAGGATTTATGGAAATTGTAATTATGAGTGTTGATTGTTCATGCAAAAAACGAGGTGTGTGAAAGGATGAAAGAGAATGGAGAATCAATGATTCGAGAGGATTCAACTCGTAGGGAACTTGAAGTAAGTAATCTAATTCGTGTAATTTGTTTATAATTACATGTTTTAGAAACTTAGTTAAGCTTAAGAATAGAAAAGATTAGGTTTTGGAGGAATTGAAGTAATAGAAATAGGGTTCGTGGAATTTTTGAAGGTAACACGGCTCCCAACACGGTCGTGTTTCAACCATGTTGAAATGGAAAGGTGCACCGAGAGATACACGGCCTCCCAACACGGTCTTGTTTCATCGTGTTGAAATGGAAAGGTACACTGAGAGATGTATGGCCACCCAACACGGTCGTGTTTTGACTGTGTTAAGCAAGGGCAACACGACCTCCCAACATGGTTGTGTTTAGACAGTGTTGAAACTAAGTTTTTCATTGAGAGATACATGACCTTTAACACAATTGTGCTTTAGCCCGTGTTGAGCAACACGGTCCCTAACATGACTGTGTTGAATAAAGTATAACAAATTATATGTTTGTTTAACTTTGATTTAAACTAATTTTCACGCAACCTAGATAACTAGTAAGGTCATAAAGAAACTAAATAAATAGGATTAAGGAGATTAAGAATGATATTGATCTTAGATTGAATACTAAAAAGAGCATGTTAATGTGTACAAATTTCCAATTAGATTAAGTCCAAGACTGAGAAGTGCTTAAGGCTAGGATCCAAAGTACTTGTAACTTGTGTGTATTTTGTGTTTGTTTAAGTTAGTACATATATTTGAAATTGATTAAGTGAACGTCTCGGTTTAAGTGTTTAAGTGATATGCTATATGTGCTTAGCTCAGCCTAAGAGCCTATAGTAGCAGATCCCTAAGGAGCACCCTAATGATCCTTGTATGATGTTGTCTCTAGTGAAATTGTGCTTAGAAATGATCTGGGTTGGATGATGTTTAAGTGGTTAAGTGTACATGGGTGTGGGCTCGTAGTGGGAGTTCCCATCACCAAGTTCAAGTGGTTAAGTGTACATGGGTGTGGGGCTCGTAGAGGTAGTTCCCATCACCAAGTTCAAGTTGTTAAGTATACATGGTGTGGGACCTGTAGTGGCAGTTCTCATTACCAAGTTTAAGTATTTAAGTGGACATAGGTGTAGGGTCTGTAGTGACAGTTCCCATCATCACGTCATGCTCCAATGTGTTAAGTGTGTTAATAGGGTTATGAATACTCTGTTGTTTGCTTGTGGACATAAAATTATATTAAGAAATGATTGTATGTGTTTAAGTTTTGCATGATGTGTGTGATACTCGTTTATGTTCGTTCATGCATATGTGTTTGTGTTATACGTACTGGGTATTAGCTCACCTTTCGGGGAATCATTTTTAGATGCAGGTGTTGTGAAAGATGAGAATCTAGAATATGACTTGGGTTTAGCTGAACCATAGAGAGAGGAAGATGAAGTGTACTGTTATTATTATGGTGATTAAGTTTTATGGAAGAATTATTATGTTTAACTATAATAGATAGTATCTGTTGAGAATTGTTGTTTTTGGTGTTTAAAGACTTCCGCTTCATTAAAGTTTAATGTGGTTTAAGTTATTATTTGAAACTTTAGAGATATATAAAATGCTTTTATTATAGATATTACAGTTTAAAAGTATCAAAGTTGTTTTAAAGTCTTAACGTGTTTTTATAGATAAAGACACTTGGCGGGCAATAGTGCGGTCCGGATCTTGGAGTATTACATAAACTCAGGAAAATGGAAGATAAATTCCAAGTTTTACATGATATTCTTTAAATTTTATATACTAAACACATGTTTTATTAATGTCCGATAATTTTTATAATATTTTAAAGTAACCTTGGCGTTACTTTTCATATAATGACGATTTTCTTCTTCCGTGTAACATGGATCTTTCAGAGTTTTTATTATTATTATTATTATTATTTTAAACTCAAGAAAAGGCATAGTTTTCATGAGACGATAATGATAGCATTTACCACAAACGCTATTGGAATCGGACATTTAAATTATTTTTCCTAAACTTCTCTAAGTATCAATATATTATACGTATAATCAATTATTAATATTACAAAAAAAATATTATGATAATATTATAAAATATTTTGAAAATTAAGATAATTTCAGTTATTAATTTACAACTTTAAAAAACTTTAATGAATAATAACTTTAAAGAATTCATTTTTCACGTTTTAAAGAAAGCAAATGGATAATAAGGTGATTTTTTTTTTTTCTGTTTTTTATTCCTTTGGAGCATGTATGGTGGCTCTATTCAAGTGGCCAAACAAGTTCACGTCGTGCTCGGAATATGCAAACAATCAGCACAAACAAACCTATTCCTCGTGGGGAGTATATCTCTTTAAACAAATCGATTTGCTTAAGTCATAAGTGCAAAACCAGTCCTACGAAATGCTAAAAAGGTGTAATTAAAACTTGAATAACATATTTATGACCGGAACATGTTTATTAACTTGTTTTACTTTATATTTATAGCAAATTATTCTTGTAACTATGATAGCATTTGATTATCAACATTTTATAGTATTAAACTAAACAAAATCCTTAATCCTTTATTTGATTTGCACGGTAAAATCACTAGATAAAAAAGACTTAAAAGGTATTGGACAAAACTTAAAAAAATTCTATCATATATTTGATGGTATAAAAATTTATTTTATTAAATAAAATAAGCATAACTTCAAACTTCATAATGTAATTCAATATTATCATCATTCTTTTTTTTTTTTTTTGCTATTATGTTTATATCAAAACTTTTTCAATCAATTCTTATGTTAGCATAAAAAAAATAATTCGATATCACTATAAAAATGCATATTCTTTTTTTCTTTTTATTTCTTGGCCGAATAAAAAAAAAACATATTTTATACTACACAAACCAAATATAATATTAAAAAATTACACTATACCTTTTTTATATATATACTATCATATTTTTCCTATACTATTTAATTTTATTAACCAAACACTATCTATATATATCGTTCAGGTTAAACATAATAGATATTGAATCTCATAGGCGGTTCAGGTTCCAAGACAACAGATATTAACGTAAACACGATGTCCTCTATTCTCTGGTATTCAAAAGCTTGTTGTATTATGGCTTAAGTCCATAGTAAAAGTTGAACTTCAGGCTGAAAGACAAAAAACTTCACCAATGCTAATTGTCATTTAAATGGAGGTTCCCTCTAGGAGGAACTTAAAAATTTTATTTTTAATTTAATAGTCAGGGAAGTTTTTTTTTTTTTTTTCGTAAATTGTATATGTTTTCCATCTTATTTGTTGGTTAACTAGCAATGACTCTCAATGAGGGCCGTAGCATATTTAAATGCCAAAATATGGATATATGTCCCTTTCATAGAGTGTATGGCTATAGAAAAAGCTACCTGTATTCATTTTGCTTCTTTTATAGTCACTCCACAGTTTTCTATATTTTAGCATTGAAAGTTGTGTATTATATACAGGGTAATTCCAAGAAATAGTACTGGCTTAGGAATATAGATAGATAATATTCTTATTTAATTCCAAAACATTCTGTTATGTCCACATATTTCATATAGGCATAAGTGGTCTTGGATGTAGCATGTTTTGAAGTCACTAGTTTTTAGGATTTTTATAACACAATTTAAACTTAATTTATCCTTTTCTTAACGTAAAATTTACTTTAAATTGTTTACCACACTCTTTATTATCACAAAGCTTAAAAAAGTTAGTAAGAAGTCGGGCACCTTTGCTTTTGTAGAACAAAATAAAATAGGAATAGATATGCAATTTTTTAAAAATAGAATAGAGAAATAATAGTTATTTTTTTTTATATATATATATAAGATTTTATGAATAAATATAGAAATATGTTAGAAAAAATCAAATAATAGCTATTCCCTTAATCATGTAAAAGAATAGCAATTCTTTATTTTATAATAATAAAAATTTTATGGAATAGTTATTTTATCAACTAAATATAAAAATAAGTTTATAAAAAAGAAATAACTATTCTATTCCATAAGTTAACCAAATATATCATAGCTTGCTGAGCTAAAGAATCATTAGTTCTATCAATAATAGCCAAACCTAAATGTGTGTGATATTTTACCATTGTAATGCGACGATCTAGAAGAGGACTCTATGGTATAAATACCATTTCATCATTTAATTGTTTGCATTTTCGAGCCAGGTCAAACACATTTTTTATCATAGAATGTCAAATAAAATGTATTTTATTGATGCAATTGGTGTCACCCATAGCACTCATTGTAATGACAATATGTAATTATATGGATAAATAAAAAGAGAAGTCACATGATGAGAAAAACTCTAATCCATTTTTGGAAGAATCTCCTCATATAAGATTCTTTATAGTTAAGAATCTCCATGCATGGGTGTATGATCGGGTTTAGTTTTCATTGACTTGGCAATCTCTCTTGGCTTAATACATGCGGCAATTATTGATTGGCTTGAAAAAGTGACTAGGATAGAGATTGACAACATAAATAAATGGGGCAGCAGCACTAGCAAGGAAAGTTTTAATTGGGCGTATAGTTTGACAAGTCTAAAGTTAAGGTATAATTGGAAAGATAAGCTTTGATAGTAGTACAACATTGTCGTAACATTATAGTGATATTATTTGAAGTAGACAAAAAAACTGATCGAATCATGAATTGAACTAGATCAAATCAAATCGAACTGTAAATTAGATTTTAAAAAATTATAAATTAAACTGAATCATTTCGAAATGAACCAAACTGCGATAAGTCAAAAAAAGAAAATGGTGGCAATTTAGAAAATGTATGACAATAAAAAAGGATCTCATATTACTTATTCAATTCATTCTATGGCTAAAAAAAAGGATCTTATAGTACTTATTCAATTCATCATTTTATTTAATTTTTATCGAGTAACTTACTATTTCTTTTATTTTTTATTTTTACTTATTAACTAATATAAAAACTAGAATTACTTAAAGAGAGACAACCAAACTTTTTTAAATATATCAAATGGGTATTGAAGATAGTGAGTGATATTGAAGAAATGATAATGAATTAATTTTTTTTTATATCAAGTATAATTTTCTATAATTTATTGACTTATATATAAAAAAATTAATAATATTATAAAAATGGTTTGTACCATATATCGAATTAGACTAAATCATTTTTTTTTAGGTTTGAAAAAATTATAAACGAATCATATGATTTGGTTTGATTTAAAAAAAAAAAAGAAAAAGGAACGTAATATACGATTTGTTTTAGTATGAGGGACGAGCCATTTCAAATTGAACCGTGCCCATCCCTCAATTATTACCAATAGAAAAAAAAAAAGAAAAACTTTATAGCGAAGTGATAGCTTCTTGAAGAAAATAAAAACAAATATTTCTAGGAAGATTGTTCTATATAGTTTCTAACTTTGATTCATCTCTACAAAAAGAATACTAATACATTTTTTTTATATAGAAATTACATATGAGAGGAATGCTCTTAAATAATGTCTTTTTTTAAAAAAAAATTGCAAAATAACATATCCAGAAAAATTATTCAAAAAATAGGTTGCAAATGCGCAAATCTGGATTGTATGATCTATGCGTTCAATGCAATTTTTTTTATTTAATTATTGAATTTTTTAATGAAAATCATGTAAAGAAAAATAAATTTTCTCAAATTAATTTTTTATTTGTTTTTTTAAAAAAACTAAAAGCTTGCATAAAAAATAACAAAAAAATAATTTTGTTGGTGCATAATAGGTGGACGCAGCGTGCTATAGAGTAGAATTCAATGAATCGATAAATTATTTATGAAAATTAATATTGTCTAATAAATTTTTTAACATTATCTAACATTGTTTGATAAACTTGATGATTATTAAAAAAGTTTACAAACAATTGTGTAAGAAAATGTAAAAGCATAGAAGAATTGCCAACATCCATGAAAGAAATACAAAATGTTAATAAACAATTGTGAAATAATTTATTACAAAATATTAAGAAATTACAATATCCATGAAAGATCTCCTTTCTACTACGTTAAAACAGAGTGAATGAAATGGTTGAGACTTCATCTAATATGCACAATGGAAATAGAAAATGTTAGCATTATATAGACAATGATTTGATTTCATAAATGTGCAAGGATAAACTAAAATTCAACAAATCATGTGTATGATTATTCATTGTAAACCATTGTTTTGTTAATGTGATTCAATTAATTATGTGTATGATTATTCATCGTATACCATTATTGTGTTAATGTGGCACGTTATTCTATTATGACCTTCTTCTCAGCAAAGTCCATATGTGATCTTATAGAGACGCTCCCTAATATCCATTTCCATGTGGTATCTTTTTTTTGTTTCAATTTCCCTTTTTTTTTTGTATAAGGTTTGGTCTTGGTAGAGTAATAAAAACTGTACTTGCTTCTAATTGAGCTCATTGCTTATAGGCATAAAGTGCGCTCTAGATTTGAGCTCTTGGTGCGCCTTCAAGCAATGCAAAAATTAGCAAAACTGAAAGCACATTTCTAGTTTGCGTATTTATAACCTATTTTTAAAATAATTTTTTTAAATATGCTATTTCATAATTTTATTAAAAATATATTATTTAAAAGTATTCCTCTATATATGAGATCTAATTAATGCTATCACATTATCTTCTTAACTATTTATTTAAAATTTGTCCATAGAAAGTGGGATGAAAAGAAAGATTACTTCTCTTATAAAAATCTTCCCATAAGTATGGTTCTCATTATAACTTTTAACTCATCCCGTAGTTATGGCCTTTATTTATTTTTAATTGGAAAACTGTTTTTGTCTGTATGATTGAAAATAATTAAGAAAAAGAAAAGGTAGTGTGCGATAAAAGATGCTTTCTCCTTTCATGTGTCACTTTTTGCGGAAAATGATTTGTTTACCAAATGGCCGCAAACCATGTTCTGTTGAGTGGGGCAGTGCTGTTGTCACGACAAGTCATCTCACCTCTTTCTTAAATCTTCCTATGTGAAAGTGAAACACTGGGAGCTGAGCTAATCTCACCCAAGGCTTCAATCGTTGTGATTCACTGGTTTGAAAGTAGTGAAATAAAGTTTCAAGTACTAAAATGTCCTTTACACATTTAGTAAGTATATTTGAAAAGCATGCATATCACTTAAGTACACATTATTACTAATCGATCAATTGTTTGAATATAAAACCTCCTTCAATCAAGGATGGATTAATTTATAATCAATAACTATTTCTTTTACTAAAAATTATTTTTTTATTTATATTATTAATATTAAGTCTTATCATAAAATGAGTATTTATTTGTTATTTGAAATTATTACCATTAATTATCGCTTAATTAATTATATACTTATTATTCTTGATTCTTAATTATGTAATTCATATAGTCAATTATTTTATTATTAAATATTAATTAATGATTTGTTACTAATTATTTATACATTAATAATTATATAGTTAATATTATCATTAATTTAAACTATTCATATTATTATTAATATTTATAAAAGGCTTGGTGTTGTAATTTGTGCATTTGATAAGGAGTATTTTGAGACTAACGACAATAGCTAGTTTTGTAGTGGAAAAGAAAAAAAAAAAAAGGTTACTCTCTCTTTAAAGGAAATAATTATTCCTATTACATCTACTAAAATGAGATAATGGGGTTATAGAGAATCTAGATAAAGTCTTAGTAAGTAATGGTTGGCTTTGCAAAAGTTCTATACTCTTCCATTCTAGCTCTTCCTATGACAACTTTTGATCATTCTCCACTAGTGATCCATCTTGACGATGGCCTTAGAATTTTCACTTTGATTAGGATTGGTTTCAATATATGATGGTTGTAAAGAAATCATTGAGGAGATGTAGAGCAATAGGAGAGTACATATGGATATATGGAGACTAGTATCTATGCTAAAAAGCTACGGAAAGTCTTTCATTAATTGGAGTAAAAAGAATATCCCTAATTATGGCAAAGAAGTTGGTAGCTTGATGAATGCTCTTACTAACATTCAAAATAAACTAGCGAACCAGCAAGTTGATAGTGAGAAGGAAGAATGATTAAAGAGCAATGATAAATGAGGAGTCAATAGTAGTAGCAAAATTTGAGGATTAATTAGCTAAGATAAGGGGACTGCACTACAAAAAATTTTCACCAAACCACTCTTAATGGGAGAGCAAAAGTAAGGTAAAAAAAATTAAAAGTAAAATGGGTGTTTACATTGCGAAAGATGATGGGCTAGAAACTATGTTCCCAAATTACTTCCAAGATATTTACAAAGTGGATAAAACTGATTTAGTGGAGGAAGTGCCAAACAATGCTTCTATCTTGATCTTGTTAGAAATTATTGAAAAGCTCACATGTGGTTTAACAAAAGAGGAAGTCAAAATAGTAGGCTTTCAATTAGATGCAAATAAAGCACTTGTACTTAATGGCTTTATGGGTTCATTCTTTTAGACATTTTGGAGTGTGGTTGGTTCTTCAATATTTGAAGTCATTTCTCACTTCCTAGATGCAAGTAACCTTTCTTCTTGTTTTAATAAAACATACTTAGTTTTAATCCTTAATATTTTAGACCCATTAGTGTTTGTTGTTTTTCTTTCAAGATTTTGTTTAAAGCATTAGCTAATTGAGTGAAAGCTTTCATGATTATTATTATAGTTTGTATCAGAGTGCCTTTATCTCAAATAGATTGATACAAGATAATGAGGTGGCTCATGAAGTCTTTTAATTCTTAATCTATAAAGAAAAATAAAGAAAATGCATTGTATTGTTAAAGTTGATATGTCTAAAGCATAAGATAGAGTGGATTGGTTATTTTTCAAACAAGCAATAGATAAAATTGGGTTTTGATTCAAAGTGGACTAATTGATTGCCTTCCCTATTCCTTATAATATTTGATGCTCTTTAGAGAATGTTGATGGTGGTAATAAATTTTGATGGCCTTAAAGGGATTAAAATTAGAAGTGTTGAACTAACTCTTTTTTTTTTTTTTTTTGCAAACTATTCTTTGTTTTTTTGTTGAAGCAAATCTTTCCAATTTGATAAAGTTAAAAGAGATTTTGCTAACATACTCCAGGGCCTCAAGACAATTATAAATCTCTAAAGAATCAAATGTTTTCTTCAGTAAGAACACAAGTGATGAAATGGGGGAAGAGCTATGTAGAGTTATGAATATCAATTTAGCAAGCAATAATCTAGGTAAATATTTAGTTATCTTAATTCTATGGGGTGGGTCAAAGAACTTGGTTGTTAAAGTAATGCAAGAAAAAGTAGCCAAACAACTCCAAGGTTGAGAAAGCTCCCTACTTTCATATGGAGGGAAATAATTCATGATTAAGTTGGTTGCATACGCAATTCCTGCTTAGTCCATGTTAGTTTTCAAATTCCTAAGAAGGGTTGTAGTGAAGTTTCATCTATGGTTAGTAGATTTTGGTGGGGTACAAATAATGAGATGAGAAAAATATAATAGAAGAAGTGGAGTGATATGCAAACCCTCGGACATGATGGAGGAATTGGATTTAAAAAATTCAAGAAGTATAATGATATTCTTTTAGGTAAGATTTCATGGAGGATTTTAGAAAACTTAGATCTTTTATGGGTTTGTGTGCTTAAGAGTTTATACTTCCTTAAATGTGGTATTCTAGAAGAAAAAAGAGAAGTTATGCTTTGTGGGTGTGGTAAAGTATTTTCGTGGGTAGGGATGTATTTAAAGATAATTTGCTGTGGTAAATTTGGTGATGGAAAAGACATA
The DNA here is from genome assembly GCA_037954665.1 of Laguncularia racemosa. Classification (NCBI taxonomy): domain Eukaryota; kingdom Viridiplantae; phylum Streptophyta; class Magnoliopsida; order Myrtales; family Combretaceae; genus Laguncularia; species Laguncularia racemosa. The sequence continues at coordinate 118,199 of JBBMOL010000312.1, read as the reverse complement.
AATTACTTTGTTGATGCGTGGATTCCTTAAGAAAATGTCCAAACCTTGGCTTTCAATCTAAGTATACGTGAAAACACAAATAGTAAAGTAGCTAATTTTATTGACCAAAAAAGCAAGAGCTAGAAGATTGAGAGATCTTTTGATGGTGAAACAATAAAAAGTGTTGGTAAAATCCCTACATGGAGATTAATTGGTAATGACAAACTGATTTGGCCAATTGAAGCAAATAACTTATACTCGATTAAAAGTGGGTAGAGGAAGTTATTGAAGAACTCAAACCATATAATTAGAAGTAATTTATCTTCCACTTATCAAGCTAGCCCTTTAGTTTGGAGGATAATGTAATAGATTGCATGCCAAAGTTTAAACACTTGATGTGGAGAAGTTACACAACCCCCATTAGTACTAATAGTAGTCTCCATAAAAAGAAGGTAAAAAATAGTCCAATTTGTAGCTTTTATCACCATGAGGAGACTATAGAACATCCCTATGGACAAATTTGATTTAGTTTGAAGTGTTAGGTTTTGGAATGAATGAAAGCTCTGCAATAAGATGGAGATATACGATTGCTGAAGATATGGGAGGATGTTGCAAATTTAAGGCTAATCATGATATAAATTTGTGTGTACACGGTACATATAGAGAAATGGATACACAAGTATATTTCAAAACAAATTGCTAGACTTAAAGTCAATAATCTTAGCTATTTGAGCCCATTTAGAAAAATATCAAAAAGTTGATGTTGGCCTTGGTTTAGCAATATTTGTGTGGTAGATTCCTTTAGAGATCACATCATTGTCAGCTCCTACTAATGGTGTAATCAAAATTAACATCAATGGGGTTTGAACTAGTGGTAGTGATAAAGCTGGAATAAAGGTGATATTTAGAGAACATAGTAGATGCTTGATGGTGGGAATAAGTTTGAACTTGTTCTCTATGAATGAAAATATAGTGCTCAAAGTCCAGTTGTTAGGATATTGGTCCTTTGGTGGAGGATTTTTTTATGTATAAATTAGACTTCAATCCTCTTGATGTCTCTTCAATTACTAGAAAGATGAATGAATGTGCCGATTAGTTGTGCAAAAAGGTGATATATGTTATTTATTGGGTTTTAACTCCCCATCCCCTTTGAATTATCTTTTGTTAGCTGATTATGCTACTAGCCCCCCTTAGACCCTAGTTAAGGGTTATATATATTATGAATGAAAGTTCTTTACATGCAAAACCTAGAGAACGTAACAAATGAGCACAAGTCTTCACTGCAAGTAATGTTTCGTAAGGATCCATAACTTCATGATCAATTCGGTCATTAAAAGTCCTACAATTAATATAGTACCTAAAAATTGGTCTCATGTGGAATAAGTAATTGTCAAGCAAGTAACCTAACCAAACTAGCACATAAGCACACATAACACACAATATCACATACATGTTAGAAATATTAATACACCAACAAAAAGCATGTCAATAATCCATGGTTACACAACTCCATATCTTTTCCTTAGTTTATCACATAATATCAGCAAACATTGCTTCAATTGGATTTCTCGATCCAATCTAGCCATTGATATTTTGTCCATAATATGCACATTTTGAATGATTGTGGACCTTAATCAATATTCTCTATTTTTCCAATCCATATGAGTGCCATCAATAGTTAGTCTATGATCCACCTAGCTCAAGTAGTTGCTAATCATCAATAATGATACCACAAGTAGTTTTGCTAAGATTTCTTGAACTAAATCATCCATTGTTAGTTAGTCTATGACCTTATACTTGACCAATAAAGTGACAAACACTTACAATATCCTCCTTTTAAATAGACCCGTGTCAAGGAAGAAGCACTCAGAATACCCCAAATTGAAAGGAAAATATCTATGGGTAAGGAATATTAGTTAAGAAACCAAATAAAGAAATTTTTTTAATTTTTCATACATTTATTTTTTATAAAATGTGTAATTAATATTAAAAAATGCAAAAAGTTTTTTATTTTTTTTAAGCCCTTACACTTTTTAATCAAACCCTAATTAAAGATGGTTATAAAACTTTATGCCAAACCAGAATCAAGTTGTTTCATCCCAAGTTGCTGACTTGCGGTTATAATCATCGTTGGTTGGGCTACAACTTGCATGCTCTACCTCATATTGGGTGACAAGCCCCAATTCTTGCCCATGCTATCAAGCGCAACAGCAGCAAGAAATTAATAGTGTAATACCCATGTTTGAATAGTTAACGAATTCACATAATAACATAACATTTAAGTAAAACTAATTTAACAAGCAAAAACCATAAGATAAATTGGAAGTAGTCGGCCAATCAGTCGTGACGTCCCATTTCTACAATAATCCCATCTGTAATATTTCTTAGAATTCGTAAATCGATACTTTATAATTTGTCTTTGATACGTGTGTGTGTGTTCGACCATTTATAGATTCCACAGTCAAACCTTCACATATGATGTCAAACCTATTACCTCAATTGCAGATCGAGTTTGATTGTCTGAACCCCCATCAAATGCAACAATTGAATTTTCTAGCTAGTATAAATGATTAGAACTTAGGTTCGATCAAACGTATGGTCTACCTGGGATTGTGGTTTAAAATGCGACTCATATTTTGCTGCACCGATTTCCATTTTCAAAACTTATTACACCTCTTAATCTTCTGTAGGGTCTTCATCATTCGAACTACTTTCCTACGTTTACATTCATAGATTCCAATTCACTGTCAAATAAGATCTTCTAAGCCCCCGTTCTATCTCATTTTATAATTTCCATTTTTATGCCACTTCTTACTGAATTTAGAAATTCACTTAAGCTAGTAATTACTTTCATTTTATTTTCTTAGGTTTTTCTAGGGGCTATATTAAGTCATAAAACCATCACAATCATACACTTATTTTACACTCAATATTACAAGTTTGTCTTTAGTTTTAAATTTTAGTATTTCAATCTTGATATCCTTTTAAGCATTCCGCTCCACAAGTCAGCTTTGAGGTGAATATTACTTTTCTTTTTTCCTCACATTTATGACCGACTAGATTATATATAATTACGATGGCACTATGGAAGCATACAAGACCTTCAGTTTACATCACCAAAGGGTTTTTCTCTTTCCTCAATGGAAATAATATTTAGGTGCTAATTATTAGTATTTATGTGCGTGCTTGACATTCTATTTTAAGGGTTTGTTTGAGTTATTTATGTTTTATCACTATTTAATCTAAATCTATTTTGTATTTGATTTATGTTTAATAAATATTATTATCTTTTTAATCTTTTCTTTATTTTTCTTAAGACAAACATCCATGCTCAAATCAATACAAAATAAATGCTAAATAGATAAAAAAAATAAATGAATCAAACAAATCCTAAAGTCGAGCATCTATATCTTCAATTTTTGTACTTTTATTTATTTTTTTAATTTGATTATTTATTATTATTTTATTCAAATAAGGATGTATATTTACTATTTACCCTAATTCGCTAAGCATATGGGTCAATCAATAGTAGAATTTATCTCACGAGCACCTTACTCATGAAAATAATGGACTTCCAACTTCTTAGACTACCAGTTATTTATTTATTTATTTATTTTCCTTGGGTAACTTAAAAATCCTCAATTTTTTAATTTGGGAATGCCAACTTATCATATAAAATGGCCTTTTGGATTCTTTATTAGGTTTTGACCGCAGGGCAGATAAAGACATCCAATGTCTGTTGTTTGCTAGCCCTATAAGTCCTATGTCATGGTCCTGTCCTTTTCCTCCTTGGCCTTTTCAAAGAGAAGTGGTTTCTTGTCTACGTGACTAATGCTATCATTAATGAAAGAATTCATCTTGCGATCAAGTAAAAAAAAAAAAAGTTACTCATTTGTGAGAGTTGGAAATGCCCCCATTTTTCTCTTGAACCAACTTTTAACCTGCAGATCATGTCCACAGCATCTGTATACCTATTAATTAAGTATAGATAACTAAATAAATTTTAAAATATAATTTTTAAATATATATACATTAAAATGTTATTAAAACTCTAAAGTCTTTGTTAAAATTAAATAGAAATTTTAGGGTATTAGCAATAATTTAGGAAATATATATATATTTTAAGTTATAAAAAAATAAATGCACACTCTAGGAATTTAATTATCAACATATTATAAATATTCTAAAAATATATTTATGATTTCTGCAAGTTTTAATTTAATCGATATGACATTCTTCCATTACTAATTCACCTTAGATTTGAACATTCGAGTTTGATAAAAAAGTTTTCCTTCACTTTTTCCATCTCTTAAGTAAGGAAATGTTCACGGTCCATAATTAATATTCAAAATTGAAATAATACTTGATAGTATAACTTCACACTAAATATAAACATAAAACTAAAACATATTCGACTTATTGTATTACATCATATCATAACCCTTTTTTATCCCATTTTATTCAATTCTTATCTTGTTGCATAATACCATTTTTGAACCATTCATGTAGAAATATGCCGTGAAGTCCAGTTTAAGCCTTCTCATATGAATATACTTGATTCATTTCATATAATTTCTAAAATGCTTTTCCTTTTCTAATCTCAATTTTCCTTTTTAGCTTTCTGCACAAAATGATTTTTCATTGCTGTGAGCTTATCATGCGTTGATCATAACACATTCAGCTTCTTCCCTAATAGAATATAATTACAATTTTTATAAAATTGAACAAAAAGCACTAACTATTATTTTATTTAGTTATAGTTAAAATAACGTTGATAATAAATTAAGAGTATATTTAAATTTACCAATTGATTCAACTCGTTCGATTAGAGTCACTTTGGGGAATTTAAAAATATATTTGTAAAATAAAAAAAATAACTATTTAATTATTCTTATAAAGAGATTGTTATTTATCATTTCGTAACTATTGAATATAACGAAAATTTTATAACGATTGAATAATAATTTTGTTGTCATAAAGAAGTTAAGCAAATTTACCATTAATTTCTTATTCGATCAACTTAACAAGAAATGATCTTCTTTTCTAAAAAAATGGACAATGAATTCCCAGTTTATAAAACGTCGTGGAAACACCCGAAAGACAGATTTTTTTTTTTTTTTTAGCAGAGAAAATCTTAACTTATAATAATAATAATAATAATATATAAATAATAAAAGCAATAAAGCTACACAAATATACAAGTGGGTCCCACTACCATGTACACTCGTCAGCCCCCTTTTTCTCATGTGGGCCACCACCACTTAAGAAAGGTGGCGTGAAGCCCTGAGTGCACTGTTCTCCAAGTTTTATTCAAGCTAGTGTTTATTTATTGATTCTTGCAACAATTTTATTTTATTTTTCTCTTCCTAGAATCATATTTGCAAATTTAAGATAGTTTATCTTTATAATTTAGTAAAGATATTTATCTTTCCACAAAATAGATTAGGTTTAACTTTTCTTTTCTTGCTAAAAGAAAAATATGTATATATCAAGTGCATAATATCGATTTTTAGATGCACAAATATAAAAAATGTTTTTTTAATTTATATTATAATTGATATGTTGAAATAGATTCAAAATAAAATTGTAATTTTAGATTTCATTTCCTCTTTTATGTTTGCAAGTACACTTAGAAGTTGGAATCATGATTTCTTAATATTGACAATTTCGACTTTATGGAGAAATTCGATGTTGTCTTTGAAAAGCTAGAATTGCGATTTCAATCTATTCTCATTAATAATAATTATTTAAATTACCTTTTTACCTCATCAATATATATTTATTATATTCACTAATTAAAGGTATTTTTTTATAAAATATCATTCTATTTAATTCTATTATGTGAACATTATGAAACACAAGAATAGATTGAATATTTCATTTCAAATCATTTATTTGCACCAAACATGACATTAATCATTCATCTTTTTTTTTTCTTTTTCTATTTTTTAAAAATAAAAATAGCGATGTGGCTAAACACTACAATTTATCATAGGAGGGGACGATCATATTCCACTCTAAGGATAGATGATCATGCTATATGTGTGTCCTTAAATTATATGCATATATTATTATTATTGTTATTATTTTACTCCTATCCATAGTACCAATAATTTTATTTATATAAGGCTTGTTTATTTTTTCTTATGATGTCAATCCATTTAGAACATATATTACTTGGATGGTGACATCATTTATTATATTCTTAATAATTATATAAGTAGTTTATGAAAATAATAAACCTAGTTCTTCTTTTGATCATCTTTCATTTACTTTAGTAGTTTATCACGGTAAAAGACTCTTTTTTTCAGTAAAACAAGGGGAGTTATATCATATTAACTGAAAGTTTGAACTGTCAACATGCTCATACAAAATTTAACAACTAAAACACAGCAGAACAACAGCATAGAAGCCACTATTTACAGTAGCTCTTAGCCATAGTTTGTAGGCCGACATATCCTTGTATTTACAAAGGCACTGATGTCTTGGAAGATGAAAAATTTAAGCTAATGAGGAGGAATAAAACCATGCCAACTTTCCTCTTGTTCATCATGCATTTTTGTGGCAAAAGCATCAGTAAGTGAGTTTGCTTCTCGTGCCACAAAACCAATTTGGCAGTCTTCAAGCTGGGAACAGACACGCCTGCACGCAAAGGAGACATTAGCATATGCATATTTAAATCTGTCATGATTATTGGAAGTAATAATTTGCACAGCTGATAAAGAATCCGAGCAAAGTTCAATGAATTTAAAGCCTGCGCAATATATAGACCCCAATAAGTAACCCACATCTCGGCCTGAAGAATAGGACCATTTCTTAATTTCCTTGCATAGCCAAATACCCATTGTCCATGCTCATCACGAGAGACACCAGCAATGGTAGTTTGTTGCAATGTCAATAGTTTGGAGGCATCAGTGTTGATTTTAATTAGTATATCTTATTATATCTTATAACTTATACTTGTAAATCACTTGCTTTGGCCTTAATTTGCTGATGCAGTGGTAATTCAACAAGATTTGCCCTTGATGAAGGGAAAATTAAGGAATTTCGGGATAACCAGATTTTCCATAAAGCAAATACAAAAATAACTGAGGTTGGGGGGGCGAAGGCTGAGTTTATACTCTTTTGTTTGCTTCCCAAAGCATTGGATCCATTGAGTAAGACCGTAATGGGAGCCAATGATTTGCACAATTTTTAGACCCAGAATTTCCCAGGTCTGCCTAATGTTTGGGCAGTCGTGTAATGCATGAGATAAGTCCTCATTTCGTAGCAAGCATCTGGGACATGTATAATTCCTTTGAAAGAGCCTGTTTAGCTTGTCACGCATAGGCAATCCATTATGTAAAGCCCTCCAAAGAAACAATCTAAGTTTTGGTGGTAAAATCAAATTCCAAATCCAACTTGTAGATGAACTACACTCCAGATCAAACTCTTTGTTAGAATGTTGCTGGAGAAAATCATATAACTCACCAATTGAAAGTTTTAATCTTCCTACTAATTTTAGAATAGGCCTATCATCAACATCCTCATGTAACACGATGAGACCAATCTTCTTGGCTAACAGTTTTGACAATCGGAATCCCAGCTTATCATCATCCCATTGCTGTTCATTTATATAGACTTCCTTGACTGTCAAAGATACTGCAGTGATATGTATAGGCCCTGCTATTAGAGCACGTACTGTAGTTGTGCCTACCTAAATGTTTAACCAGAGATTTACATTGCTACCATTCCCCCACAGCTTAACTCACCTACTAGTAATGAGATTGACATGCTCTACTATATCTTTCCACAGAGGTGAGGAACGGGATGATACTTGCCAGAAAGCACCTGGCTGCATTTGCATATATTTTTCCTGGTAAACTTGACTCTATGTCGGTATGCGTGAGCAGTAGTCAGAAGCTCGTTTTAAAGCACATGCATGATTTCGAAGGTCAAGATTTTGCCAACCTAAGCCGCCCATTTGCTTTGGCTTTGCAATACTTGGCCAGTTTAGCCAGTGGATCTTCTTGTGTTATTGTTGACCAGGCCAAAAAAAATTGCGTGTGATTTGCTCCATTTGATTAATTGTTTTCTTTGGGAGCCGAGCTGCTTGCATGTAATACATGGGAATGCTATTAAGCACAGAGGCAATCAATAAAGATCGGCCTGTCGTGCTCAATAATTGACTCTTCTAGCTTGCTAGCTTTGATTGGAATTTGTCAACGAGAAACTTAAAATCTTTCGGACGTGGTGTAAGTCCATTGTTGATTGGGAAGCCCGAAGATTCAACCTCCTTGATCCTTAGATTGTCTACAATAGCTTGTTTGTCCTACTGTTGAACATTTGAAGAAAAGATCATGGAAGATTTGTCAATATTTATTCTTGGTCCTAACCATTCACTGAATTTTTCAAGGGTTTGTTTTTTGCATTAAGCTGAGCTAGTATTGGCTTCTGCCGTCAAAATTAAATCATCAGCAGAGAGAATGTGAGAAAGGTTTGTAGCTGTACCCTAAAAACGAATTGGTGTTAGGAAAATATAATTGATAAACAATTATGGCTTAGAAGCACGATTAAATCTCTTTTCTTAAAGAATTTACGTTTCTTGTTTGCTATGAGAGTTTTATGATGCGGAATTCTTTTAGGATATAACTAAACCTTGATATTTAGATAGCAACACTCTAAATACCAAATCTCACTTGAATATAGAATAAATGTTTTCATTTTATAGTGTTTTTTAAATATATATATATACTTAGAAAATTTTGTACAAATTCATATAAATTGTTGATGAATAAGCCCCGAATTTGTGGAAGGCCGGCCTTGAGTCAACCTAGATCCGATTTCTCCAGGTTTCTATATATATATGGGGTGTTTTTTTTAGGGTTTTGAAAGGAGAGAGTGTATTAAGAGGCTGATACGAATTCCTTGAGAGTTGTATTCTTTCTCAATTTTGTACTCCAATTTCAAATTAGTGGATTTCTCCTCTCATCTACTTGTGGTTTTTCCTGATTTGGGTTTTCCACGTAAATCTTGTGTGTGTTTTTTATTTTTCTTGCTATTATTATTTACTTTTGCTATTGTTTTTGTCCTTAACAAAATCATAACGAGTGGTATAAAAGAAAAAGTTCTTTGATTTTGTTCTAAACAATGGCATCAGTTAAGTACGATATTTCACTGCTAGATCGCAACACAAGATTTTCCCTATGGCATGTTAAGATGAGTGCGATTCTCACATAAATGGATTTGGATGATGCTTTGTTAGGGTTTGATAAGATGCTTGCGTTATGGACTCCTAAAGAAAAAAAAAAAAACGTAAGGATCGTAAAGCCCTTTCTCAAATTCATCTTCATCTTTCAAATCGAATTTTGCAGGATGTGTTAAAGGAGAAGACCGCTGCTGCACTATGGTTGAAGTTGGAGCAGTTGTTCATGACGAAGAGTTTGACCAATAAATTGCATCTAAAGCAGAGACTATACTCACACCGTTTGATCGAAGGAGGGTCTATAAATGATCACTTGACCATCTTTAAGGAGATTGTATCAGATCTAGAATCCATGGAGGTAAAGTATAATGAAGAAGATCTGGCTTTGATTTTTTTATGTTCGTTACCTCCTTCGTATTTTATTTTAGAGATACAAACTTGTATACTCATGATACAATTACTATGGAAAATGTTTATGATGCTTTAGCTTCTTATGAAAAGATTAAAACTTTAGTTATTGGAACTGAGCCTAAGGCTGAGAGTCTTGTTACTCGAGGAAGGAGTCAGGATAGAAATTCTAGTGGGAATTCAAGGGGCAGGTTGAAGTCTGCAAATAGGAATAAAACTTGTAATTATTACAAGAAGAAGGGACATATAAAATTGGAATGTTATAAATTGCAAAACAAGAACAAAATAGATAATGATAACCAAAAGGAGAAACAGCTAGAAAAATCTGGTGAAGCAAATGTTGCTGAAGAGATTAGCTATGGTGAGCTTCTTATTATTTTCAATGATTCACTGACTAGTCAGGAATGGATCTTAGATTCTGACTGTACTTTTTATATGTGTCCCAATCGAGACTGGTTTTCAACATATGAAAAGGTTTTCAAAGGTGTTGTTTTGTTGGGCAATAATACTTCTTGCAGGATTGCAGGTATTGGAATGATTAAAATCAAAATGTATGATGGTGTCGTCAAGACGCTTGGTGATGTGAGACATGTTCCTGACTTGAAGAGAAATTTGATTTCTCTGAGTACTCTTGATTCAAAAGGGTATAAGTACACCGATGAAGGTGGAGTTTTGAAGATCAATAGGGGATTGTTGGTGGTGATGAAAGGGCAAAAACAAGCTGCTAACTTGTATGTTTTGCAGGGTTCAATCGTTACAGGTGATGCTGCTGTTACTGCCTCATCCTTATCAGATGAAGATTCTACAAAAATCTAGCATATGCATTTAGGGCATATGAGTGAAGTTGGCATGACTAAGTTGAGTAGAAGAGGTCTACTTCAGGGGCAAAACATCAGTAAGTTAAAAATTTGTGAACATTGTATGTTTAGAAAACAGAAAAGAGTCATATTCACCACAGGTATACATAATACAAAGGGTATTTTGGATTATGTCCACTTTGATCTTTGGGGGCCATCGAGAGTGCCATCTAGTGGAGGTATTGCTTACATGATGACTATTAAAGATGACTTTTCTAGACATGTTTAGGTATTCTTCTTAAAGCAGAAGAATGATGTTCTACCCACATTCAAAGAATGGAAAACAATGATTGAGAAGCAAACCGGAAAAGAGGTAAAGCGTTTACACATTGATCATGGATTAGAGTTCTGTTCTAATGATTTTAATAATCTATGCAAAGCAAAGGGAATTGTGAGATACTTAACAGTCCCTGGCACACCTTAGTAGAATGGAGTAACAGAGCACATAAACATAACTATTATGGAGAAAGTCTGATGTATGCATTCGAATGCAAGATTACCAAAGTCATTTTAGGCAGAAGCTGCTTCTATAGCATGTTACTTGATAAATAGATCTCCATCAATGGCTATAGAAAAGAAGACTCCAATTGAAGTATGGTCTGGCACTCTTGGTAATTATTTTGAAATAAAATTTTTTTGTTGTCTTACATATTCACATGTTGATAATGGAAAGCTTGAACCACGATCATTAAAGTGTATATTCAGTAGTTTCAAACCTTGTGTCAAGGGATATAAATTGTGGTGTCCTATATTGAAGAAAGTTATAGTGAGTAGAGATGTTATTTTTGATGAGGTGTCTATGTTATTTGATTTGTCATCTAACCCTTTATCTAATGAAGTCAAGCAGAAATCATCCATATAGGTGGAGGTTGAAATTGGTTTAGGTTCTAAATCAAAGGCTTCTTCTCAGCCTTTATCACAGACTAAGGATAGTCCTGTCTCTATACCTTCACAGCTACAATACTCTATTACAAGAGATAGGCCCACGAGAAAAGTTAGACCACCTCAGAGATTTGTAGAGGTAGATCTTGTAGCTTTTGCTCTCAATGTTGTAGAGGATGTTGATTCTAATTAGGAGCCATCCACTTACACAGAGGCTGTTAATTGTGAAGACTCTAGTAAGTGGATGATTGCAATGCAAGAAGAGATGGAATCCCTTCAGAAAAACAGTACTTGGGATTTGGTGAAGCTTCCTAAAGGAAAGAAAACAGTTAAGTGCAAATGGGTTTATAAGAAGAAGAAAGGTGCATTAGGTATTTAAGAACCTAGATACAAGGCCAGACTAGTTGCAAAAGGTTACAGTCAGATACCAGATATTGACTTCATTGATATGTTTTCTCCTGTTGTAAAATAGAGTTCAATTAGAGCACTTTTGGGTATTGTAGCTTTGCAAGATCTTAAATTAGAATAGCTAGATGTGAAGACTGCTTTCTTACATGAAGAGCTTGAGGAAGATATTTACATGCAACAGCCAGAAGGCTTTATAGCCTTAGGAAAGGAAGACAATGTTTTCATGTTAAAGAAATTCCTTTATGGGTTTAAGCAATCACCTAGGCAATGGTATAAAAGATTCAATTCTTTTATGACTTCTCATCAGTTCAAGAGAAGTAGTTATGATAGCTATGCCTATTTCAAGAAATGTGACGATGGATCTTTTGTTTATTTATTATTATATGTTGATGATATGCTGATTGCAGCTAAAGAGAGAAGAGAGAATAAAAGGGTTAAAACCCAATTGAGTAGAGAGTTTGATATGAAAGATTTGGGAGTAGCAAAGAAGATACTTGGAATGGAAATTTTAAGAAATAGAAAATCAGGAACGTTGCATCTCAACCAAAAGGGGTACTTTGAAAAGATACTTTGTAGGTTTAATATGATGAATGCTAAGCCTGTCAATACTCCATTAGCATCTCACTTGAAGCTTTCATCTACTCAATCTCCTTAATCAAATAAAGAAATAAATTATATGTCAAAGGTTCCATATTCTAAAGCTGTGGGATCTCTTATGTATGGTATGGTATGTAATCGCCTAAACCTGTCACATGCTATGAGTGTTGTTAGCAGGTATATGGCAAATCCTGGCAAAGAACACTGGAGAGCAGTTCGGTGGATCTTCAAATACTTAAGAGGTACTACAAATATCTGTTTACAGTTTGGTAAAGCTAGGGATGGTTTTATCGGTTTTATGGACTTTGATTTTACTGGAGATTTAGATAAGATGAGATCTCTCATAGGGTATATCTTTACACTTGGAGGCTGTGCCATTAGTTGGAAAGCCACATTGTAAGTTATAGTAGCTCTATCTACTACTGAAGTTGAATATATGGCCATCATAGAAGCTTTTAAAGAAGCTATTTGGTTATAAGGATTATTTGGAGAGCTTAGTGATGATGTGAAGACTATTATTGTCAATTGTGATAGTTAAAGTGCAATTTACCACACAAAGGATCAGATGTTTCATGAGAGGTCAAAACACATTGATGTTAGATATCACTTTGTTCATGATATTATTGCTCGTGGTGAAATTATAGTGAGCAAAGTCAGTACCCATAATAATCTTGCTAATATGTTGACAAAAACACTTCCTATAGCTAAGTTTGATCATTGCTTGAGTTTAGTTGGTGTTGGTTGCTAATTATTACCCTTTGAGGTTTGTGGAAGAGGAGGAGAATGTTTTCTATTGCATGTTAAGGTTTTGGAGATAACTGACAACGATCAAATTCGTGCCAAGGTGGAGATTGTTGATGAATATGCCCTGAGTTTGTGGAAGGTCGACAACTTTGGGCCGACCTTAAGTCGGACTAGATCCAATTTCTCCAAGTTTCCCACTTGTATCTATATATATATATATATGGGGTGTTAGGGTTTTGAAAGGAGAGAGTGTATTAAGAGGCTGATACAAATTCCTTGAGAGTTGTATTCTCTCACAATTTTGTACTCCAATTTCAAATTAGTGGATTTCTCTTCTCTTTTGCCTGTAGTTTTTCCCGATTTGGGTTTTCCACATAAATCTTGTGTGTTTTTTATTTTTCTTGCAATTATTATTTACTCTTGCTATTGTTTTTGTCCTTAACAAAATCGCAACATAAATATATATCTTAAACGAAGTTGCAAATTTTCACATAAATTAATATATTACAATACTTCACAAAGAGTTAAAATGATGCAATGATTGGATACAACTTTTGATTTAAATCAATTACATATGAATTATAACATTTGATCACAAAGTAGTACAACTCTTGTAATTGAATCATATTAATTTTAATTAAAAGTCGCAACTTCTTAAAGCAACACTATCAACAAACTAGTCGTTACAAAAAACACAGTTAAGTACTTTAGCTATGTACCTCTCGGAATGTTACTAAATTTTCTTCCTTTACTCTTGTTAAACACTTGTACCAACTTAGTTTATTATCGAGCACTCTCAATTGTTTGCCAAGACTTCATGTCAATTTGAAGGGTGATAAGTCCTTTAAGGAATTCCATTGATAGTGTGAACAAATATAGAGAGAGAGGATCCCCTTGACGTATTCCCCTTGAGGCCAAGAAGGGTCACAAGGTGCCTCCACCAAAGACAATTTACATAGATGTAGTACTTACACAGCTAGTGATTAAAGTAAGCCATTGTGGTGGGAAATTTAAACTTTAGAGACTCCAATGGATAAAATCCTATTGTAGGCTATTAAAAGCTTTTTCCAGATAGACTTTGATTATCACCTACTCCCATTTCCCTTGTTTTTTATGTAGGTGGAACGAAATCTCTCACATTAAAAAAAAAAAAATGGTCTTATGCTTTTTGACCAGGAATAAAGCTACATTGCATAGAGCATATAGCTTTTGAAGACGTAGCCTCAAACAATGGACTTAGATTTTGGTGACCATATTATAAAATGTATCATAGAGATTAATTAGATGAAATTGTGTGATTTTACTTGTCCCAATGAATTTAGGTATTGGTACTAGTGGAGTCTCATTTGCTTGACTTGGAATATGACCATTATAGAAGACATCTATTATAGACTTCCTAACGTAATCCTTTGTCTCGACCCAACATTCTTTAAAAAACAAGGCATGAATACCATCTTTCCCTAGTGCTTTCCGAGAATCAAGACTTTAAAGGTTCCAAAAGTAATGGTTTAGCCAACTCATCTTTTACTAAGTCAAACATACCTCCATGCAAATCTATCGAAATTGGATTATTCCTAAAAGTGTGCATTCAAATTTAGCTAAACAAAGTCTCAAAATGGAATTTTAGTTCTTAATCCATAAACATGTCAAAACTTCTTTCAAAGGCTAAATTGAATTCTTGGTTTTAGGTCTGTTATGACTTAAGCTTGACTTTTTAGAATAAAGTGACATGACTAATAGTTGAATTCATGAAGTTTAGAATGATCAAGAGAGATTTGCTATGGTGAACTTAGATTAGGATTTGTTGGATTCGTCCATTTGATACAATCTTTCCTAATGAGGCTTACGCACTAAAATGAGGCCTTTGATGGGCCTATGTCCATAAGGAGCCCATAAAGGGATCCTTATGTGAAAGGGACATATCTTACATGTTGATCGTCAACGTAATTTGGTGAATGACATCAATGGCCAATTTCTAAAAACCTCATGTCCCTCCACATTTTGGAGGAAGAATCGTAGACAAATGCCATCATGCTAGTAGAATCCTTACTTTAAAGATTGAACAAGTGATTTTCAATGAAGAAAACAAGGCTTCTCATCATTGATCATGGAATTTGATACTATTGAGCTTCTCCAATTATTAGGAGTGTATTTGAATCTATTAAGATTGCTTACTCCTTTTTTCTACCAGTTCTTATTCTGATCATCTTATTATGTAACATCTCATGTCGCTTCTCTTTGACCAAGTATAGCAAAATACTCACGTGGTAAACACATGATGACTTTCTATAAAAGATTTTCATAACTTTCTTTTTCATTTGTTACTTACCTCTACCATTGTAATACACATATTTTTTTTATTTATATTAATAAATAAATATGTGAAAAATATAATGAGGGATAAAGTCGTAAATGGGCATGTGGGATAAGGGACAATTTCGTCTTTTCCTAGCAGGACTATATATATATAAATGAACTAGAGTTTCTTTCTTTTCTGCACATGTTCACAATAGCTGCCTAGAGACACAAAAAGAGAGAAAGGGAGAGAGAACCTCTTCAAGAAAACGTAAAGCAATCCGAGGAGGTAGTGTAGCTAAGCAAAAAGGTACGGTTTTTATCATTCAATACGTATTTTATTAAGAGGAAACTCATTCACGAAATCCATTTGGTGGTTCATTGACATCAAGCTCAACAACAGATTGAATAAACATGAGAGTGGTTGGATTAGGAGTTTCAAGAGAAATTCGGATCAGGTAAGAGTTTCTAATTTGTGTTTTTGAGATTTAATTAAGCTTAGGATTAGAAAATTAAGAGATTTGACGAATTAAGGATAGAAAGATTACAGTTCATGGGATTGGCTGAGTTATATACGGTCTCTTAACACAGTCGTATTACAACTATGTTGAATGTAATAGTATACCGAAAGATACACGATCCCCAGCACGGTTGTGTTACGACCATATTGAATTTAAAAGTGTCCCGAGAGATATATGACCATGCAACACAATCGTGTTGCCCTTATGTTAAAATAAGAAGAACACGGCTTCCCAACACGGTCGTGCTTTGACCATGTTAAATCTAAGTCATATCAAAAGATACACGACCTCCCAACACGGTCGTGTTTTGACTGTGTTGAATCAAGAGAAACATGGCCTCTCAACACAACCATATTCCAACCGTGTTGAAGCTAAATCTCACTGAGAGATGCACAACCTCTAACACGGTCGTATACTAGTCGTGGTGAGCAACACGACCTCTAACGTGGCTGTGTTAAGTGATGAACATTTTCAATATATATCAAATTTATCTCCTTAATTAACCAAGTTCCACACAACCAAAACAAATTAGTGAAACCTTAGATGACTTAATAGAATGAGAGGAATTATGAGAGTTATATTATGTTGGATTAGTACTAAGATTAATGTGTTGATTATACAGATATCGACTTAGATTAAGTTTGGACAAGAAGTGCGTAAGGATAGGATTCTAGGTACGTGTTTACTTTGTTTGTTATATGTGATTGCTAGGAAGCTACCAAATGAATTGCATATGAAATAATGACATGCTGAGACATAATGTGAATCATGTGGTATCATGAAGTAATCCAGTGTTATGTGAATGGAATGAGATATGTTGCTTGTGCTTAGCTCGGCCTAAGGGTCCACAGTAGTAGATCCCTAAGGGGAACCTCGATGATCAGTATGTCACGTTGTCCCTAATGGAGTTATGTATTGAAATGATTTGAGGTAGATTAGGGATAGATAGGGCCTGTAGTGGTAGTTCCCATTAGGGATAGACGAAGCCCGTAGAGGCAGTTCCCACTAAGACAAATGTTATGTGTACCGGGGTCATGTGTACCCCTATCTGTGATAATTCTTTTGATATTGATGTGTGAGTGGAATTGTGAATGAGTTGTGGAAAAATGTTGCATATATGCATGTAATATTAATGTAGTGTGTCACGCGCATGTAGGTGTGGTACTCACGTACTAAGCTTAGGCTTACCCCCTTTCATATATTTTTTTAGCTGTAGGTGGAAATGATGAACAACTAGAGTATGATAAGAACAGAAACTTAATGGGACATTACATGGATGAGATGGGAAGAGAACACTATTAATCATTCATTTGATTATAGTTATAGTAATATGATAGATAATATATTTGAGCAGGTTTTGAAGTATGTTGAAGTTTAAAGTCTTAGCATATTGCTCGATAATAGTGACACATAGCAGGTTGTGATGCTCCAAGTTCTGAGGCGTTACCACCATGAAGACATATACACTAGAACCTTGTAAAGGATAAAGGACCACGAGCTTCTTTAGAGATGGATTTCTTTTTATATCATTCCAATAAATAATGAAATTATTATTATTATTTTCCTTCATTATAAGAAACCAAAAACGACCTTTTCACATTATTGGGGGCATTCTAAAGACAAGTTTCTTTTACATTATTCTAATAACTAATTGTAATATTGTAATAAGTACATAAATCTAAATAACATATATTCAAAAATGTTAAAGAGAGTTCCTTCTATAACAATATTTTTTCTTATATTTAAGAACCTTTGTTGTCGATGTGGTTGTCTTCTTCTTCTTTTATTTATTTAGTTTCTTTCCTTTTTTAATACAAAATTATTTATAAAGGATTCTCTATACTCGAAGGTTTTTTTTTAACTTATTTTTAATGTTAATAAAGTTTTTAAAGTGTCATTTTAGTATTTTAAGAAAGCACCATTTAAAAGAGGATTCATTACTTTTTGATAAATGAATTCAAAATAGAATCGTGATTCTAGTTCAATCCTCTTTCCCATATTTGGAAGTTTTTCAATATAAAATTTGGAATTGCGATTCTATTTATCTTTAATTGAAAAAAAAATACTAATTTTAACTTTCAAGTAATTATGACATCTAAAAATTCATGGCACTTTTAAAATACGTTTCTATATACGCATTTTCATTACATAGACGTTTCAAATACAAGAATTGATTTATTATTATAGTCTTGATTCCATTTCATTTTATTCAAATCTATTTCATTTTAAATCATTTTTTCATATCAAACATGATACTAATTTATCCAAAGTTGAGTTCCTTATGAGTAATCTTTTTTGTAGGGATCTTTATTTTTCATTTTAAATCATTTTTTTCATATCAAATATGACACTAATTTATCCAAAGTTGAGTTCCTTATGAGCAATCTTTTTCGTAGGGATCTTTATCAAGGTTTACGCAATAAGCATGGCCTAAACAAACTTCCAGAAGGACATCTCATTTTGTCTTACTCATGATACAATAATATGCCAAATAAAATGGTATCGATACAAATTTGGATAGATATCTTTTGATCAAATCGAATAATATGTTTGGTTAACTTTATAGGGATATAATAAAATAGCACTTCCTCACTTTCAATGCTATTGTTGCATTTAGCATGCAACATATTTATTTCATGTAAAACTTATTGCCGTGGTTGTTAAAATCATGAATTAACTTGTACTATTTTACAAGTGTATGATTCTATGAAAATTTTTTAAGTTGAAACTAATCAAAATTGTTTTGCTACAAACTTGGTGGAATCACAAGTTAAATTGTTAAAATAAGTGGAATTGTGAGTTTATGACAAATTGTGTTGATTCTATATCTTATCTTGATTTGCATCTTAGTTTACTAAAATTGGAGGAAAAACTAGGATGCATGACGTTAGTATTATTGAAAATAAAGTACGAATGTATACTTTGAAATTATAAGATATTAATATAATTGGTGGTAGTAGCAATAATGACGTTGACAATAATGATGGTGATGACAATGATAGTGATGGGAGAGATGGTGGCAGTTTTGATGACAAAAAGGCAATTGGTTATTAATTTTTTTTTTTGTAGGTTATTATAATGATTTTGTTGTAATATAGTTTATATCAATATTGTTATTGATATTTTAAATTTATACATTAACTTAATGATTTATACTTGATATTCGCAATGGAAGGCTACTCCTCACTTGCCTTTGGCTCAGCCACTATTTTCTTCATTAAGCTTTCCCCTCTCTCTAACTAGATTGTGCCTTAGCTTCACTTAGGGGACCTCTTTAACTTATATTACTAAAATTTCCATCATGTATTTCAAGGTATATATATATATAGTATATTTACAATTTAAAAGGTAATTTACACATGTTACAAAAACTTATATTTTTATGGTCCTACTCTAAGACTTTTTAGTGACTTTAAGTAGAATTGTAGATGTGATAACCTTACCAATGCAACTGAATGAGATATCATAATTTCTTAATAGGACTAAAGGAATAGTTATGCATTTACCTCTTCTTCTTCTTCTTCTTTTCTTCTTCTTCTTCTTCTTTATTTATAATGTTTCCATACTCTATCAACGAGAAACTAGCCTACTAGTTAGCATATCTCACAAATTAGATCCAATCCTAGTTGAACTACTTCAATACCACTTTTGAATATATTGCTCATTTATTACTTATTTTATTTGAGTACAACCTAACAAAATAATAACCATTATTTCTCTATCTTTTCTTAGGAATTACAATTCGATTTACACATTATTTCATTCTACCAGTCAAATGTAACCCATTTTGCCAATCAAATGTAACATTATAGAAATCTTATTGTGTTATAAATCTAATCACAAAATTGCAAAATTGTACTTGTTAGCTTCTTTTTTTTTTTTTTTTGAGATTGAATATCGTAAATAGGAATTATGAATGAACATTTATGGCACCTTTGGTTAGGAGAACAAAGTAAGGTGGTAATAATTATTAATTTGTTAGTTGCACTTCAATTACATTAGTAATAAATTATGAATACATTTAAAAGTACTACTATATCCTTATCCTAATCTATCACTTAATTGTTTGGCTAGAATCTCATGGATATAATATAGAATTGTATCATAAAAAGACCAAGAAATTAGGAGTGAGTGGGTATAATATGGGTAGGTTAAAGGCCATAACTGTATCTTACCCTACATGGTACAAATTCTTAAATTTTTGGACTAGAACTTATTATATAGCACCATAAAATCATATTAGAACTTATACTTTATAAAACCTACAAGATATAGAGTACCTTATGGAGTATGTAAATTTTGACTTTTTTTATATAAATTTCAAGTTTATGTGATAGTAAAAAAATAATTTATAATATCATAAGTTTTTCATATGAAAAATCTTTAAAACTTGTAACAAATATTTTAATATTAAAAAAGTAATTTTCCACGTATTTATTTTTTCAAGTTTATGTAATTGTATTACTTAACAAATGGGGGAAAAAAAAAAAAAAGAGGAATGAACGGAAAAGAACAAGGCAAAGGATGAAAAACATATAGTAAGAGAGACAACATTAGGTTTAGTTGTTTAGTGATTATTAACTTATGCATTTGGGTCCTTTTTTATTTGTTCTTTTTATTAAAACATTATTGGTGGAAAAATGTAATTTTTTTATTTATTATCCTTTTATTAATATTATTTAACTTTTTTTTTTATAGGATGAGTGTAAAGTATTTTGAAACCTATATTTTGTATACATTTGAGTACAAGTTTCAAGATAATACATAATAAAAAGACCCCGTACATATACCCTATCCTATGAGAGCATGATCTAAAAAATATGTACTTGAAACCTATCTTATAATTACTAATACTTATCAAATCGAGTAGGATATAAGTAAGTAACCTTTATAATAGAATTATTCGTTCATTCCTATAAGAAATAAATATATCTTTGAGCCTAATAAGGAATTGCAACTTCATATTGTAAAAAATTTGTGGAATAGTTACTTTATAAATTAAAAACGTTAGTAGTTCGATAACCATTCAATATCTATCCTTATAAGGTTAATCCAATATATTGTTAACTTAATGTGCAACTTCCCTTAAACTTGAGATTTGATGTTCGATGCAGTCAATAATCTGAATTATTAACTAATAATAAATAATTGCATAAATGTCGTCATAGAACAAAGAAGCATATTGAACAATTAAGCACACAATCACTCGGCTTTACTGAACAAGTTTCGAACTTTAATTATTCAAGTCTTTTTAAGTACATATGGATGCTTACCTGCGAACTTTTTGCTAGCCAGTTTCTCGAGTATTCCATATTTTAAACCCAAGTTCTGCCACTCACTGTCAGGAAATATCCAAATAAGAAAAATCAGATTTGGCAGATCGAGTGAGGCATAATTTCCGAAATAGGTTTTCTTTTTTCTTTTTCCTTTTCTTTTTGTATTAATCAACTTTTAAACGATGCCAGAAAAACTCTGTCACCTCAACCATTTTAAGAGCAATTTTAAGCAACAGATAATGATGAAAATATAACGTTAAAAAACTTCAAACATGTTAACTTATAATTTTATGAATTAACCTTGATTTGATAATTTGTCAAGATGAGTTCAATGCTATGATTAATTCAATCTCCAAACATAATTTTGTTTTGAACAAAATCACATGTGAATCCTTCAGCTTAACAGTCTCCTCTATTTTGATGAGAACAAAACTTGCAACACGTTCCTCCTCAATTAAGCATTCGATATTAAAAAGAAATTCCAAGTTTTAAGTTTAAGAATTGATGCCTAACTTAAGGGAAATTCTAATCATTTCAAAAGAGCAAAAAAGAAATTTTGTTTAGCATTGAACAATAAAGCAATCCAATCTTTCTCTTTCTTTAGCCTCACAAATATATATATATAATATAAATAACAAGAGAAATGCCAAGTGGTTAAGGGAAAGAGAGAATGGGGTCAAGAGAAAAGCCAAATGGGCAGAGTGCTCACTTAAGCCAAGACATATGCCCCTTGCAAGAGATAATAGCACCAACAACAACAATTGTTATATCACATCATGTGAATCCAAAAAGAACCACTATGAATCACAATAACCACCCATGAAAGTCAAATTAGTAAAAGAAAACACCCTCCAACAAGACAACATCAAGCTAAACTGCTAACCAGTCACAAGGAAATAATAACAGCAAATCACACGATCTACAAGAATAATAAGTGTAGCAAAAGTGACTTAAATTGATATGACATAGAGGAAAGGAGGCCATAGGTCAAGTCAACATAAAGCTAGTCCACATATAACTAAGGTGAAATTATTACATAGAAAGCATAAAATCAATAAAGAAGGACATATGATAAATCAATCACTAATAGGAGGTAGTGGAGGGGGAGGGTGTTGATGTTGAAACTAATCAAAGAACATTTTTTTTTAGAGAAAAACGCTTGCCATTGATTGTAGAAAGCATTCTAATGAGTGTAAAAGGCTTACTATTGCTTTAACATGGAGTCCTACTGAGCATCAATAGCATCCAAGTGGGAGGTGATAGTATCTTGGAAAGAGATGAATAGATCTTAGATAGATGTGAGGTTAGCTCAAAGGGAGGAAAGCTCAAAGGAAAAAGAGGGTGGGAATGGCATGGTATTTTAAGGACCAAGATGTTCATCTTGTCCAACATTGACTTCATGCTCATCTTCATGATGTCCACTAGATTTTCTAACTAGCGTTATCTCACGCTCACTATCATTTGAATTAGAATCATCCTTAGCAACTTGAGTAGAGCTACAAAAGAAAGAGAGAGAGAGAGAGGCACTTTTCTATCCTAACCATCTTTAACACGTGAGACTAAGTAGAATTTTTATTGCAAATCATTGATTATGTGAATATTCGGTATGTGACCTTCGAATATCAATTGATTATATGAATTCCTTGATATTTGGCATCCAAATTCAATAATTTTATGAATTTGAGAATTTGGGAGAACAAAATAGAGCAATGACGGCTCAAAAGTTCAATAATATTCAATAATTATCTCTACCCAATGCCCTAAGATGTACAAATAATAGCAAAAACAAAGCTGCTAAAAATAGAACATAAGAAGTTCAAAAAATGGAAACGTCTAAAATTTGCCAAAAATAGAAATGCTTAAAACTTAAGGACATGTAGAAAATTAGCAGACAAATATAATGCCACAAACGAAACTCAAAACAGAAGTATCTATAAAAAGTTATAGCTAATATAAAAATTGCCAAAAATAACAAATTCAACTGTTTAAGAGACTAAATGAAAGAATTTGCCCAAAAAATGACATAGCTTAGCACCAAAGGTGTTAACTTCTTCGAGTTAGCTTGTTTCCTTTGAAATAAGGTCCAAAAATCAAAAAATCGTGACCAACTCAATTTTTTCCCGTTTTGCCATATACCTGTTTGCTAATACCTCTACCTTATCATATCTCCTCTAAAAAAAATTCTTATAATTCAATCCATAACAATTTTCACATGTAACTCACAAATGCCTATATTTTTTCAATTAAATCGAAATTAGGAAAATTTTCTATTATTATGAAATCAATAGCATTCCCACTAGTTTTTATTTTGGAGCTTCCCTTTCCATTTGTATGTGAAAGTGAAAATAGTAATCACTGGAATTGTCACTACTATTTGAAATGGAACTCTACACTTCTAATCACATTTGGTGATGTAACTCCTTATGAAAGGCTCAACTCAAGGAGAAATAGAAGGATACTCAAACTATATTCCTTTATGCTGTAGAAGAAGGGTAATTAACCATCCTCATATGAAAAAGGCTTGTTTAGGCTTATTTGTAACCTTTTTGAAACAATTAAACACCTAATCAAAATAGTCAATCTTCTCATTGTAAAGGATATTCCCTAAAATCCATAAGTCACCATTTGTAACATTTTCATGTCCATCTCTTTGAGGGCAATAATTGTGACAATTAAACAAGTGTAGAATCCAATTCTTAAGAGGTAATCTAAGCACCTTAAGAGTAGGCTTATTATCCTAATCTTTATCCCCGATACCTCTTACTCAAAAAAACTTCTCATGAAAAGATGCAATAGTAAAATTCCCCATATATGGAATACTACCAACATCAACACCAAGAATATTACAAATATACTTAAGGTGATCTCAATTCATCTACCATAGATATGACTATAAAGCCAAAGATGTCTTTGATCACCCAGATCTATTCTAACATGCATGTTTCCATTCTTATTAATATCATCACTTAAATTATAATAAAAGTATATAATAAGATCTTCATTCATAATTTTAGGGTAATTCATAGTTTGCAAAACACTATTGGTCCCTAGCAAATTAGGACTCTTAAAGCAGTCTAGAACATCCTCATAAATAAGTTAACCATAATCTATTTTCAACAACTTGGATTGTTCATGCCATTGTAGATGTTGTTGTGTAGGGAAGAGATGTTGGTCAAAGGTGGTGCTAGTCTCCAATTGCTTACCCTTACTTCTTCCCCACTTGGATAGTTGTCCATGTTGTGGGAAAATGCCATTGTGAGAGAAATGCAACGACGACATAAGTTAGAATTAGGGTTTTGGTTGAGGGGAGTAGTGGGTAAGTGGGAATGTGAAAAGGTAATGGGTGAAAAGAGAGAGGGGTTATGAAATTACATGAAAAGGGAGTGAATTGGTATGAAAAAGAGTGATTTTTGGTGAGGAAAGGTGAGGGTTTGAGAGAACCAAGTGAAGAGGAGGAATGTAGGGTTTGGCTAGTGAAGAGAAAGGGAGGAATGAGGAGAGAGAAGAAGAAAGGAATTAAAGGGGATAGAGGTGCACAAAGCATCTCTAATTTTATATTTAGGTAGTTCAATACCGAAAGTTTTATTTTTTTAGAAACTTAGTGCCTAAGCTTTGAAATAATATATAATGTAGTGTTTTTATTAGGCATTAAATTCTAAAGAATGAAATTTTAGGCACTAAATTACTCAAATTTGAAAATAGAGATAATTTGTGTACTTTTTTCTCGAATTTTAGAAAGAATAGAATTCGCACTAACCAATCAAATGATAGAACAAAGACCAACTGACTAGTTGCATATAGAATTCTACATAGAATGTTGTATTGAACTAGCTAGCTAGTGTAAACCTCACTAGCCAAATGGTTAAGGCAACTAACAAGATGGTAGTGGTTTTACTAGCCAAACAGTTGCTCGAATCATTCTGTACAAAATGTAAATAGCAATTAGTTGGCCAATATGAACCTTACCAACTAAATAGCTGCTTGATTCTACAACAAAGCAAATCATGGTAGCAAAACAGCACAACAACCATACTTAGGCAACACTTTGAATAAAATGACATTGAGTAAATTTTAATCAATCCAAAATGTTTTTTGTGAACTAAGAATGAGCTAGGTTTCCATAAAAGTGCAAAAATGCTTTAGTTCCATTTAGAGCTATTTTAGTTTAGATTAGAGCACAAAGAGAATCAAAATTGCACCTAAGCATGATATTATCAAGTTGATACTCTGAGCAAGTTTTGAAGGCATAAATAAGCCATGTTCTTATACAAGCAACAATTAAAAAGTAGTCTTTCTTAAAACAATCACTCTAGTTGATTCAAAGAAAATAATTTAAGCTTAAAAGAGTCTTGAAAATGCATATGTGCACCAAACAAAATCTATTGCAAATTTATATTCCAAACGAGTTTCAATAGCTTAAATAACCTTCATAAGAACATGACCAAGTCATTGGATTTGATAAAACATAAAATTACCATATAAGTTCATTAAATTCCTCGAATGGATCAATAGGGGTCATAGACATCAAGTGTAAACTAAAACATATCCAAGCTAAAATGATCATTCAAACACGTCTCAATAGATTCAATAAGCATGCAAAAACATGGATTAGGCATGGATTTTAAGAAAACTCAAACATTTGCACAAGGGAATTAAAAGTCACATGATTAAACCGGAGAAACAAGAAAATGTGCATAAGGCATGTCAAAACATCAAATTAAGTCATAAAAGCTATGCAATCAAGTTTCTTAGATATAATATTATGTTGTAAGCCAATTTATACACTAAAAAATGTGATTTTCGTAAAAATCACTATCTTAGTTCGTTGAATTTTAGCATTCATTTTACATGATCATTCTTAATTCTCATCTTATAGTACAAAAGCGATCCTCACTCAAGAGTTTTATAAAAACATCCGTAATTTGATTATTAGTGTTGATAAACTCTTGACATCTATCATTATGGTCATGGATAAAATGATGCCTAATTTCAATATGCTTAGTCACTAACTGTTGGATTGAATTTTTGGTTAAATTGGTAGCACTTGTATTACCACATTAAATTGGGACTTCTTTAAACTTTAAATCATAATCATGCAAGATTTGTTTCATTCATAAGATTTGAGCATAGCAACTACCAAAGACCACATATTCAACCTCGGTGATTGACGATATTATTGAATTTTGTCTCTTTGAATGCCAAGTGACTGATGAATTGCCAAGAAAGTGTCATGTGCTACTTGTACTAGTTTGATTAACTTTACAACTGGCAAAGTCGACATTGGAGTATCCTACTAGATCGAAAGAAGTAAACTTAAGATAATATAAGCTGATTTCAATAATGCCCACAAAATACTTGAAAATGTGTTTTATCGCACTCAAGTGAGATTCTCAAGGGAAAGATTGAAATTGTGAACTTAAACGCACGACATAATATCGAGTTTAGAAGTGATTAGATAAAGTAGGCTACCTATTATACCTTTATAAAACTTTTCATACACTGATTTACCATTTTCATCCTCATCAAGTTTAAGTGTTATGTTCATAAAAGCAAGCTAACTATTCAATTGTCCATTTTAAACCTTTTTAAGAGCTCTCTAGTGCACTTAACTTGATTCATAAAGGCTCCATTTTTTGTTTGTTGGACTTGGAGACCTAAGAAATAATTAAGTTCCTCTATTATACTCATTTCTAATTTCTTTTCTAATGCATTCTATGAACTCATCCATTAAGCTCATACTAATAGCACTGAATGCAATATCATTTATATAGATTTAAATAATTAAGGAAAAAAGTACACTTTTAGTGCAAAATGTTTACCTACTTTTCTATTTAAGTCTTCAAACTTTTTTCTTTCTTTTATTTGAGTCTCTAATGTTTTCAAAACCTTATAAATTTTGGATTTTCATTAAATACATTAAATTTTCTATTCATTTGGCGCACGCATTGGCTTCTAATTAGCCTTAGGCTAGTTGGCTAAGATGATTAGAATACACATAAATTTTTCTAACCCCTTTTCTTAACTTTAATTATTATTTTAATATTTTTTTATTATTTTATTATATTATATAATTAAATATATTTAATATTATTTTTATAATATTATGTAAATAAATATATTAATATCATCATTTTATCAATTTAATTATTATAAATCAATTTGAAGTTGATATGTGTCACATTGATGAAAAACTTAATAAATTTAACAAACGTTCTTTTTATATATATATAAGGTTTTGAAAACATTGAGGACTCAAATAAAAAAAAAAAAAGGTTGAGGACTCAAATAAAAAATTAGGTAAACGTTAAGAACTAAAAGTGTACTTTTCTCAATAATTAATATATTTGATTTGTTATTCTTAGTAAACAACAATGTATCAAAGCCCAGCAGTTGCTCAACATATACTTTTTTTCTAATGAAGCCATTTAAGAATGTACTTTCAACATCTACTTGAAAAGGTTTAAAGTCCTTAAAAGTGGCAAACGCAAAGAGTATTCCTATGGCATTAAGCCCAGCAACTAGGGCAAAGGTCTTATTAAAATCATTTTCCTCTTCTTGATTATAACATTTAGCAACTAAGCACACTTTGTTCTTTGTTATTATTCCAATTTTATCTAACTTGTTTCTATAAATCCTTTTAGTTCCAATTACAAGTCTATCACTAGGCTTAAACACTAGATCCCATACCTCATTCCTATTGGATTGATTTAACTCTTTTTACATAGTTTATATTCAAAACTCATTTTTTTTATAGCCTTATCAACATTTTTTTGGTTTAATTTGAGATAAAAGTACTAAATTACTCAAATTTCTAATAGAAGCTTTTGTTAACACCTTATTAGATGGTTCTCTAATTATTAGATTCCTAGGGTGATTCTTAGTACAGCATGATTCTCTAGGAATGTATAGATTCTTAAACTACTAAAGTTCTTTTATTAAATAAGCTATATGCTTTACTAGTTAAAGAATAACTAAGAAAAATATCTTCAACGGATTTAGAATTGAACTTACCTAATCACTCCTTGCTATTGTTCAAGTTGTAGCACTTCGTTTCAAAGGGGTGGAAATAAGAAATGTTAGCTTTTTTATCTTTCTAAAGCTCTTAGGAGGTTTTCTTTAAAATCAGCCTTCTAAAAACACAGTTTGAGATATAACATTCAGTATTAACGACTTCGGCCTAAAAATATTTTGGTAAATCATTTTCACAAAGCATAGTCTAGGCCATTTTAATTAAAGTCCTATTTTTTCCTTTCAATGACTTCATTTTATTGTACAACTCTAGGTGTTGAAAAGGTATGTTCTATGCTATTTTGTTCACAACTCTTTCATGTCAAGGTTTTCAAACTTTCCTCTATGATCACTTCTAATGGTAGTAATTGTAGGACCCTTTTCATTTGAGACCTTCTTGCAATATTTAAAGAGCACATGATTTTTTTTTTTATCCTTATTCATAAGAAAAAAAGCCCAAATGTATTTAGTGAAATCATTAATAATAACTAAGGTGTATTTTTTACCACCCATACTTATAGTTTGAATTGATCTAAACAAGTCTACATGTAATAATTAAAGTGGCCTAGAAGTAGAGATAGTATGTTTAGGTTTAAAAGAGGTTTTTGTTTGCTTTCCTCATTGACATGCTTAGCAAACCTTGTCTTTTTAAAAATCGATTTTTGATAAACTTTTGACAATGTCCTTTTTAAGAAGTTCTGTGATAATTTCCATGTTAGTATGTCCTTACTTTCTATGCCACGACCAACTATCATTTTTTTGAGTAGATAAACAAGTTTTACTTAAGTTTAAAAAATTGTTAAAGTTAATTTTGTAAATATTTCTTGTCTATACCTCTTAAAGTAATTTTGGTCATTATTAATTCTTTCAATAAAAAAAATTAGAAGCTGAGAATGTGACCTTATATCTAATGTCACATAATTGAACAATCTTAGTCTATTATGTTTCAAATTATCTACAAGAAAAACATTTTTAATTGTAAGATCATTATTGATGTGAATGTTGCCTTCACCTAAGAAAATTTGCTTTTTGGTTATCTCCAAAGGTAACATTCCCTCCTTCCTCCAAAGTTAATGTTATGAACTTGGATGCATCATCAATCATATATCTTGAGCATCCACTATTTAAGGATCATTTATTACTCCTTAAAGATTTCTACAAATGTAGAAAATCATTTCTTTGGTAACAATTGAAGACTAGGTCCTTTAGAGTTAGTACCGACACTATACACTTGTCCCTTAGGGACCTAAACCATCTTACTCTTAAGACTCAAATTCGAGTTTCTCCTTATTACACAAGTTTATGCAATATGACCCAATTTCCCACAATAGTTACAAGTCCTATTTGTAGCTTTTACAAAATAACGTTTGTAGGACTTATACCTATTGCTCCTACCATAGCTAATTCCACTTTTTTCCACTACGAGCCTTTGTTAGCTTAAGAGCTTTTTTAAATTCTTTTGACCTTCAGTGAACTTGGTTGTGATTTCCTTTGAGTTTTCTAAGCTAGATTTTCATATCATATTCTCCAACTCAAGCTCCTTTAGCTTATCAACAATCACATCATCATTTTTTAGATGATTACATTCAACTTTTAAGTTAATGCACATCTCTTCCAAAAGTTCATTACATCTACTTAATTCCTCCTTCTTCTTATATAACTCTTTGTTTTCATTTTTCAATTTCTCATTCTCTAATCTTAAGTATTCATTGCCCTCTATTAAGTTCTCATTTTCCTCCTTAATCTTATTATGTTCATTCTTAAATGCATCTATCTCTCTTCCTACTTCCTTCATCATCTTTTTCAATACATTATTCTTCTTTTTCACTTTAACCATTTCTCAGCACAATTCATCATACATGCTCATTAATTCATCATAGGAAACATTGAAAGAACTTGAGCGTACCTCATCATCGAGAGCCATGAAGCACACTTTCTCATCTAAGTTAGTTGAATCATCATTACTCCAAGTAACAACTATGGCTTCTCCCTTTAGTGGTTTGCTAGCCTTCTTGAGCATTAGGCAATATTGTTGATTGTGGCCTGACTCATGGCATTTGCAGCAACTAAGGACTTATTTCTTCTCCCTTTTGATTTAGACGTGTTTTTTAGTGTCCTCTTTCTTCAATTTCTTATTGAATTTCATAAATTCCTTGAACTTTTGTGCTACCATGGTCGATTCTTCATCATCATCACTTTTGCTTGGAGATGAGGCCTTGAGGACTATTGTTTTCTTCTTAAATTCTTTTCCCTTTTTCTTAATCATTTCATATGTTCTAGGAGTTCTAAGAAGTTCTTCTTTTGACATCTTGCCAAGACCAAGAACGCTAATCCTTTTAGCTTCCCAATCATTTGGCAAAGACCTAAGGATTTTGGAGTTAATTTCAACATTAGTGAAGGTCTCGCCAAGAACACTCAAAGAATTTACAATATTGATGAACCTATTATGCATTTCATCAATTGTTTCATTAGGTGCCATCTTGAAATTTTTAAATTGTTTACAAAGAAAGCTTACTTTTGTGTCTCTAACAAAGGAAGTTCTTTCCTATTTATGTACATTGTAACCCATCCCAATTTTCTTTAGCACTCTTGTAAATACATGTTCTATTGAAGTCTTTTTCATTAATAGCATAATGCAAGATATTTATAGCAATTTCATTCAATTGAAGCTTTTTCCAATTAATTTCATCATAATCTTTTTCTTCCTTATTTTCTATTTTAATTGATCTTTTTTTCTATGACATTCCATAGCAATCTATTTTTTTCTTTGTAAATGAGGGGTTTTGGTTGAAGTAGTTATATAAGTATCATGTGAGTACCGAACTACACGTGACTTTAGAGAAATGATATGGAGATAGCACGTAATGGAATAACTAGGGAGAGAGTGATAAGGAGGAGGAACAAGCAATT
Organism: Laguncularia racemosa; assembly: GCA_037954665.1. Taxonomy (NCBI): domain Eukaryota; kingdom Viridiplantae; phylum Streptophyta; class Magnoliopsida; order Myrtales; family Combretaceae; genus Laguncularia; species Laguncularia racemosa. Next base: position 87,130 of record JBBMOL010000312.1, on the reverse strand, counting down.
TTGGAGTCTTAAATGTATAGGTGTCAAAAAAAATGGAGTTAAGGAGACCTTAGGTATCAACCTTGCAATTCATGAGTAATTGAGATCATTCTTTGCTTGAGTGCTCATTTGATTCTTAAGAATAGAGATTTCACAAGGGAACATTGTTTCTCAGATCTCTAGAGTTATGTCAAATGAGGAGAAATGATTGAGTATTTATATAATCTTAAGCCTAATGACATTTGTTATATCACCTTAGCAACTAATGGATGAGATAGAGCTTGATATAGGCCCAAGGTTAATAGTCTTCCTCATGAGTGCATAAGCTTACCTGAAAAAAGTTAGAGGTAAATTAACTAATCTAACAATTCTTGTTTTGAGCCCCCCCAAATCAATTCTACCTGAGTCATTTCAATAAATGAATCGGATTCACTAGGCATATCACCTAATCTAGTGAGCCATGCTAAATAATATATGAGCTTAACCTAATACATTAATGTGAAAATTTTAGTCTTTTACATGGTTTAATAAAAATTTTCATCCTACATTTCCAATAGGGATAGCTGCTACCAATTAAGAGAGGTAGCCTATTTATTGCTTAACCCCCTGGAAAACCTAATGCATTAGTAGCCATGATCTTAACTTTAAGATGTGATTAAGCTGGGGTTGTAAATTGAGTTTAATTGTGATTTAATATAAATTCTCAACTTTTCTTTGAAAAATACTAATAAATGAAGCAAACTAAGTATGAATGAATGAGTAAATTGCAATAAATGAAAGACAGGGATAGAGAGAATCAAACTCGGATATAACATAGAGTTTAGATTGCTCTCTATTCTCCATGGACACACAATCGCCTCCAATTGAGGACTTTACACACCTCTTTATGGATTTCAACAATGCACAATGGCTCTAAGAGCTTACATAAATTTTCCACACTCTCAAATACAAGTATAGTACCTCTTTCAAAAAAATTTATAACTAAAAAGCATTTTGCACTATAATAGGGTTTACAAGATATTTGCAAAATTAAGTACAAGAGACAATTTAAATGATGAGTAAGAGAAGAAAGGAAATAATGGTAGTTTGTAGCTCTAAAATTGTCGTTTGTTTACCTCCTTGACCTATACTTAAAGCTCTTGAAAAACTTTGTCATTGCTCTTCTTCAAGATTGCATTAAATGCTTCTAATGGTTAGTTCCTATTTGAACTAACTGGACAGCTCACAAGGAACAAGCCAAAAAAATCATTCAAAATAGCTATTTGGATTGTTCCTAAAGAACTAGCGAGCTAGTAGCCTCTCTAAAAAGGGTCAGATAGGTTATTGCAACCAATTGGATGGTTCAACACATAACTAACTAGCTAGTTATCTATTGATCAATAAAAGTAATACTTTTAAATGAAGCTAAAAAACTCCATCATCTCAACCATTTTAAGAGCAATTTCAGGCAACACATGATGATGTAAATATAACACTAAACAACTTCGAACATGTTAACTTATAGTTTTATGAATTAACCATTATTTGATGATTTGCTAGGATGAGTGTAATGTTATGATTAATTTAATCTCTACATATAATTTTGTTCTCATCAAAATCACGTATGAACCTTTCATTTTAACAAATATGTCAACAACTTTTATAAATCTCATGAATATGGTGTTTCTAGAGTACCTAGATAAATATGAGGTAATATTTATTAATGGCATCCTAATGTACTCCAAGAATAAATAAGAACATGAGGAGCATTTGAGGATCATCTTATAAAGCTTTAGGAGAAGCAATTGTACGTTACACTAAAAAATTCTAAGTTCTGGTTAGAGTAAGTAAATTTCTTAGCCCATGTTATTTCCAAAAGATGGTGTGTTGCTTAATCTAGAAAACATAGTCATTATGAAATGGTCACAACATAAGATAGTTGATGCTATGTGTAAACACTCCATTTTTGCCCCTAATCATCAATAATGTTCAATTTACAAATTTTTTTATTTTTACAATTTTTTTCTATTTAGGAAAAATATTCCAATTTTAGAAAATAATATTAGAAATAATAATAAAAAGATGTTAAATCATTTTTACAAATTTTTAGAACTTCAAAATAATATAAAATAAATAAAAATGGCACACTTATGTATAATATGCATGTAAACTTAAACTGAGATTTGGGCCAGCTTAACTGGCTCGTGCATTGGCCTAGAGACGCACGGTGGAAGCAAAGGTCACGGGTTCGATTCTTGCAGTAGACATCATGTGTTGTTTTTTGTTTTCTCTTTTAAGCTGCCACGCGGCAGCATATGATTGGCTGGAGTGAGGCATGTGCAAGGCACATGATCGTCTTCCTCCTCCAGACCAGCCAAAACCGAAGGAAAACGAACATGATAACGAATCAAAACGGAAAAGATTGAAGTTTATCAAGTTGTTGCTATGGATCAACAAGATTACCATGAAAAGATTTATTTTTTCGGATTAAATCTAAAAAAAAATCAACCAAGAAACGGGTTTCATGTATCACGGGTTGCAAGTTCGATTTGAGTCAATCTCCATTTCTAATTACATCTATAAATAGACTAGAGCTCAGGGATTTAAGGGGGGGAAATCCTAGTCACAGAAATCGGATTCCATTCACACTTTCTCTCTCTAACTATACCCACCATCTACCTCGTTCGGCCACCTTCGGATCACCGCCTTAAGCTCCCTTTCACACAAAGCCGCAACTAGATTTGATTTCCCCAACCCCAAAAATGTAGGAGTCCACCCCTTCATTGCAATTAACGACGCCCAACACTGCTTAGAGCACCATCTCGTCGTCGCCGTCTTCTCTCATGCATGCGACCTGGATCAGACCCGACCCGCGCGACCAACCCGAACCATGACCGGATCTAGGTTAGTTGATTTTCTTTATTATTTTATTTTCTTTATTCACTTATTCATTTAGTTATTTATTTAGTCATTACTAGGATAACAAAAAAATCTAAAAATATATATATGTACGAAAATAAAATAAAAAAAGAGGATAGTTTTAGGATTTTAATTAGTTTTAGAATTTTGATAAATAAATAAACATGTCTAATATAAAAATAAAAAATAAAAAATGGTCTAATAAAAAATAAATAAAATAAATAAAATAAAATAAAAAGAAGAAAAGAATTAGATGAAGGTAGATTAATAATATGAATTGGAATCAACAATAAATTGTTTTGCCACTTAGAAAGATCTTTTTTCAAAATAAATCCAAAATTGGTTTTCCTTAAATTAAATTTTTTAGAAAATAAAATAATAAAGCTTAGGCTTAGATTTTTTTCCAAAATCTTAAAAATGATAAAAAACATAAACTAGAGGTATTTTCATAATTAAAACTTGAATTAATCCACTAAAGCTTTTATAAAAAGTGAACTGATGCTTGTTTGATCCTGAATAGTAGGTATGTAGGCACCCTTATGGGGCAACTCTAAAAAGAACAAAAAAACTCATTTTCCAAATTAAAATAAGTTGTTTTAGTTAATAAATAAAATGGAATAAAAAAATAATAATAAAATAACAACATAAAATAAATAGCAATAAAAAAGGAAAAGATATTAGAACATGGTTCACATTTCAAGAGGATAAGGTAGTAACTTTAAGGTTTTAATAGGTTAGCCCCTGAACTCAGAAACTATGGTTTTCTTTTCCTCTTTTACATAAATAAAAAGAGGAGATTTCATCAACCAGTTGTCCAAATTAGATTTAATCTGCTCAATTAGTTCTAATTCAATAATTTTTTCCAACTTCAGTTGGGTGGCGACTCCAAGCAAATAATAAAATTCCTAGTTCAAGTCGAGGATTTATATTAAGTGAGCATAAGATCTAATATAAATCGAATTAGGAATATAAACAAAAAATTTAAAAATTAGACTTGACACTATATCAAAAAAAAAAAAAAAAACTAACACATGACTTGAAGTTTGCAATATTGGTCCTCACATCAAAATTATCTCACCATTACATATAGTTCAAGATCTATACTGTTATGGGCCAATACAACCTTAAGCCCTAAGACTCACCTTAGCCAAGCTTAGTGTCAAACTAAGAAAGTGCCTGGATTGATCGATATAAATAAGAAAAGTAATCTAATTCCATTGTAGAACACACTCTATTGAATCTTTTCTAGAATAAACTAAGTATCCTTAGGGAAGATTTACTTGGATAAAATACCACACAACTCTAGCACTATAAATAAGGGATCACCCAAACTAAGTAAGGCATTCAATATTCTCCACAAGTTTAGTTGCCATGCCATTTTGTTGCTTCTCTAATTTAAGTGCTGAAGTCTAAGCGTTAGAAACATCTCTAGTTCCCGATAGCTTATATTCATTCATCTTGCAAGTTGGGTTCTATCATATTAGAGACTGAATTCAACCCATGATCAATCTACGGCAACAAAAGCAATCAACATATTCTAACCATAAAATCTTGAAGTACATTTTTACCTAGAAGGAACTAAATTTGAGACAAAGGAGATGACTATAGTTGATAAAAAAACTATGAAGTAGATATTCTTTATCATCTAGGAAGGGTGAATGTAGTCATCATTGCATTGAGTCGGAAGAGTGATATAAGTACTCTGATCACTTTGCAGCCATAGTTATTAGATGAAATGTAAAGATTTTACTTTGTGATATTACTCATCAAGTTGGAACTTGGTTAGCCAACTTGAAGATACAACCTTCCTTACATGAGTAGATCAAGAAAACTTTGGTAGGAACCCCTGAGTTCTAGAAGGTTAAGTAGTTAAGGTTAAAAGGCTGGAGAAAAGAATTTAGAGTTGACTTAGAGAGAGCTATAAAGTATGGCAACCAATTATGTGTGATGGGGAACTTAGAGTTTAAGAAAGCAATACTAAAGGAAGCACATTGCTTAGGACATTTAGTACACCTGAAAGCATAAAAATGTATAGACTTAAAGGAGCAATACTGGTGGAATAATATAAGGAGGAAATTAGCAAAGTTTGTCTTTAAGTGTCTCACTTACAAGCAAATCAGAATTGAACACCAAAAATTAGTTAGTAAATCATAGCCCCAACCCATACCTAAATGAAAATGGGAACACAAAATGAACTTCATAACAACACATTTCAAAATAGTGACTAAGCATGAGTCGATATAGGTTAGTGATGATAGATTAACTAAATATGCTCATTTTATAGCATTGAAGATTTGGTACCCAAGAAGTTGGCATAGTTAAATATCCATGATATTGTGAGATTTTATGGTATTCCAATTACCATTATATCTAATAGAGATACTAAGGCCTTAGAAACAAGATTACCATTTAGTATGGCATTCCATCGACAAATAGATGGGCAATTAGAAAGGATGATTTAAATCCAATAGGATATACTAAGCACATGTGCTTTAGAGTTAAAAAGAAATTGAGATTATCATTTGCCACTAGTATAATTCACCTACAACAATAGTTATAAGGTGACTATCCAAATGACACCCTATGAGGCTTTGTATGGATTGAAAAACAAATTATTAGTACATTGGTATGATATGGGTGAGAGACAGATATTGAGCCTTAAGTTGGTGTAGAAGACCGTTGCTAAGGTTTAAGTGAGCAGTCAAAGAATGTTAGTTGCACGAAGTTAACAAGAAAGCTATGTTGATAAAAGGAAGAGGCCCTTAAAGTTCTAAAGCAAGCAATCATGTCTTTCTTAAAATCTCACTTTTAAAAGGAGTGATACGATTCAACATTAATGGAAAGCTGAGTCCTAAGTATGTGGGACTATTTGAGATTCTAAAGAGAGTTGGTAAGATAGCTTATAGGTTAGTACTATCTCCTAATATGTTAAGTGTATATGACATATAACATGTAACCTAGCTAAGGAAGAATGTGAAAATCCAAATGAGATTATGGAATTAGAGCAACCCAACATACAAGTGAACTTGATGCTTACTAAGGATCTAGTAAAGATAGACTATTAATTTGGATTTAATAGTTTTATTTTATTTCAAACTATAGTCAATAGGATCTTAGTCAAAAAATTTATAATGTTTCCTATTCCTTATATTTAAATAAAGTTTTATGAGACTTTGTTAATGAGAATTCAAAGGATTTTGTAATATTAAATGCATGAATATGTAGTCAATTTTTTAGCCTTACATATTTATATTGTAGTATAAGTATGTAGCAAAGTTATTGCACCTCAGTTCGAGACATGATGGAGAGAAAGTAATTTATTTGATCATAATACTAACTAGAGTCTTCATAAGTGAAATATTAATCACCTTGCTTTATTATCTTAAGTTTCTAGAACTAAAGAAACCAATCAATTAGAACTACAAGTCTCCTTTATAATATAAGTCTCTTCAACACCTCTCCACATGCGCTATTGTTACTCCTATCACCAAAATAAAGATCAAAGCCTAAATATTCATAACAATCGGTGTTCTTTAATTCATAACTTAAAATGTAAAACCCAAATGAGTGAATAGTAAATCTTAATACAAAATTATCATATGCACACTTATAAATATACATATACATACACATGCAATCTAATTATTTTGTATGCTACAATCAATATTAAATAGCAAAACTAATTTTGTTAGTTTCATTTAGTCCATTTATGATATGCTCACATATATGGAACCAAACCTTTAGAATTGATTTTGAAAGAGTACTTTGTAATACTCCCTAGAAACCATAAGTCATTTTCAAAAATAAAGATTTGAACTTTAAGAGTCTTAGAGACAATTCAGAAGTGAAGATCCATTGGATCTTAAGAGACCATGAGTCATAAAAAAAAAATGAGTTCATGTGGCCCTAAGAGTCCATTAATTATTTTCAAAATATGGTTCATATGATCCTAAGAGTCCATGTTTAAATATAAAAATATGGTTCATGTGAGCCTTTTGGCGGTTTCATGTTTAAATATAAAAGAAAATGAATTTTTACAAGTATATTTAATAATCTTTAGGTTTAATTGTCAACCATAATTAGTTAAGTTCTTTTGGCTAAACCTAGCAAACACATCTAAGATATAACAACAATTTATATACTCGGCGATTCTACTTAAAAGCTTAATAGTGATAAAAATAAATTCCAAATCATATAGCAAGTCATATATTATTAGAATATACACTAAAGAGCACAACTTTTAAGTTTCTTACTTGGTTTCCACTTAATTACTTATTTAAGCCTCCACAACAATCGTCTAAGAAACCTACTGCATTCACTTGGTCAACTTGAGGTGTTGACAATCGATTGGTTTGGGGTAATCAACAAAGCACTCAACCAACCTAGTAGCCAAGCTGGGTACATCGTTAACTACCTTATGCTTGTGCTCAACTATTTTGCATCTTTATTCGTGTTTGCATGTTCTTTCTCTAAAATCTATTATCTTATGCCCTAGATTCATCCTAAATCATCTTAAACCCTTCTTTTGCTTCAAACTAGAGTTTCTAATCAATTTCTTCTAACAAGTTAATACTTTTAAATCTTCAATGACATATTACACCTCCTAAAAAAATAACAATTACCATTAATCCAAAATTATGAATCTATCTATTAAATCATTAATCAATCATATAGCTATAGTTAATCACTACACCAAAAGCTATAGTTATATCAAGGTGCAACTTAAATCATTTTCAATCATATAGCAACCTAAGTACTATGTTCGATTGTGACTTAGCCCATCTTGAGATCTACTACAAGTGAGGTGCTAACATACCCTTAACAACAATCTCCCAATTCCTTCCCTTCCCACCCTCAACCATTATGCTCGTTAAGAATTGAACTCATATCCTTAACTATGATATCAATTGTTGAATTGAACACTTTACTACTGCACTAAAAGTGAATGCTTTACTATTGCACTAAGTGCCATGTTTGATTGTAGCTTGGTCCACATTAACCTTCGTGAGATACCAAAAGCAACCATTTTTCATGAACTCTTTATATGGGATTTTGTTTGATTAAATTCCTAATGGAGTTTATATTCTCTAAATTGTGATTTGATCCTAAAGTATTAATACTAAATTATCTTGAATTTAGAATTTTGTCAGAAATGCTCATCTTGATGCGAAATGGTAAAGCAATCTTAAATCCATCACAAGGCTCCATCTTAGATCCGTACTTCAACTTTCACCCTTCAATCTAAATTAAGGTTGTTATCAATCTTTTAATCAATATTCATGAATTATTTAGGGATCTTGAAACTCTTACCATTTAGTCCCATTATCCTTTCTTTCTCATGTATCTACCGGAGATCCTGCTTCTTTGTGACGAAAGGAAAGAGCTAGTGTTAGATTCATGAATTTTCATAATTGATAAATAGAAAATGTCAAACAAGTGAGAAATGGATGAAAGATTACCTTACATGACGAGTTGCATGTGCCTGACCCTAAGTTTCTAAGATCTCCATAAATTTTACATGATAATATTGTGATTCAACTCCTAATTTCACAATTTTGATTCTTCAAATTTTAGGATCACAAGCCTAAGGGATAGTTGTACTTGATTTTTCTAGAGTATATCGCAACCAGATTATATTCAAAGTTCTTACTTTACTACTACCATGTTAGGATTCAAAAGCTCTTTTCACCTCAAGTTTCCCACTTATTACTTTGTCATACAATCACGTTCTCTTCTTTGACTTCTTTAAATAGGAATTTAGATGTGAAACGGACTAAAATCCTTATATCATAAATAATCTAGTCTTGACTTGGATTTTCTTACTTGAGTGATAGATACTAGAGGAGGGAGAAACTCCTTGTTCCTTTTCATTGAGTATTTAGGATTTTGCACAAATAGGCTAGGATTACTATCATTACATAGAAGGAAGTTAGGGGCGATATTACCAAAATACCCTTAATTTTGGAATATTTAACTTGATTTAGACTCTACATCCCTTTAAATATCTCTAATGCATAAACTTTAAATTTCTTGTCTCACTTTATTATTTATTTATATTTTGCTACTAGTATTTTTCTATTGTCCTATTTTTTAGTTACATTCTTTTATAATTAAAAACTAATTAGCACTCTATTGCATAACAGTATTTCATCTTTCTAAATATATCAAAAAAAATTCTTTTTTAATATGTTAATATCATAATCATATTATTTATATTTTATTTTTCCAAACACACGTATCATAAATGCATAATCCCACTAGTATAAATATATATATATATATAATATATAAACACACACGAGTGAATGGAAAATAATGTCAACCAAATACGTTGAGATGTACAATTTTGACCATTAACATTTGTTGCTTTTGATTGCCTTTGGCTGCTTTTAATTGATATTGAAATATTTTTCCAACATAAATCTATTATTGTGTGAAAATTTTCAAGAATTCAAGATATATATATATAATTATATATATAGGTACACACACACACACGAGATAAACATAGAAGGGACAAGGAACATTTAGTACTGATTATTCGTGCGAAGAGTACAACAGAAGGGCAAGCTTTTGTTGAAACAGAATAATGCTGATATTTCGTTGACCTTAAAGATGCCATTGGCTTACAGTGAGTGCTATCACACATGATTGCATTCACATGTTAGCCCTTCAAGTAATATATAGTTTATACTACCATACATATTTACTATTTGGTATAAACATTATACAACGCTATATATATTTTTATATATAACTCTTATTATAGCAGTTAAATTTACTTAATCCACTCATTGACCATATTAAGTAGATCTTTTTTTATCTAATATGATATGATAGATATGGTATAAAAATTAAATTTTTACTTACATATGCATGTTGAAAATCAATTTTAAATTTACAGATAGATAGAACTTAGAAATCTAACGCACAAAACTATACACTAAAACAACACAATATTAAAGACACATATGAAAATTAATTATTATTATTATTATACATTTTTTGTGAATAAAAAGTTAATTTATAGAGTGATGTCCTCTTCACATTTTAAAGTTGTCACTTAAAAGAAATTATATATTTTGTAATTTGCAATGCGTGATCGCTTTATTTTAGACCATCAACATCGATTCTTTTCTTTTCTTTTCTTTCTTTCTTTCTTCTTCTTCTTCTTTTTTTTTCTTTTTTTTTTTTTGTAGCAATCAAAATATTTATTTGACTTGATGACATATTTTATTTACAGAGAGCAATTTTTAGATCTTAAGAATTGAAATTTAAAAAAGAAAACACATGGATTGATAGAAAATATTTTCAACCACATAAAAATGACTTATTAAAAATAATAAAGATATTTTTTTTTTCCAAAACTGATAAGTACTTTCTTAAAAAATTGTTACATTTAGATATACAAGTTTTACCATTAGCAACCTCTTCATAGGACTTTTTGGTTATGGGTTCTCAAGGGCTAGTCCAACTTGTCTAGGCTCAAGACTGAGCTTAAAGAGTTAAATCTAAGCTCCTAAGTACTCATCAAGCCTCCTAAATGAGAGGCATAATTGACCAAGGCCAAACCAAACTCTAGCAAAACAATATAGTCTCGAAGCATCCATCCCCATCAATATGCTTGAGCCCAAGTCAAGTTAGTTGTGTTGTGCTTGTCCAAGAACCAAATAACGAAAGAAAAAATGGCTTAGATAGATAAGGAAATATCACAATCAAAGGCTCTTCCATCCCCTATCAATATCAAAAGCAGATCTTGAGATTATGCATACACTTGTCAAAAACGTCCCAATCTCATCTCCTATAAATAGGAGATGGAACGACATGGTAAAGAATTATAACCTTTTCATTCTCACACATACTTTGTACTTTATCACTTTCAAAGTTCTTATATTGACTTAAGCATTAGAGTAACCATGTTGAAGCAATCTCCAGCACCCCTTTTAACTCCATTTTTTTATAGATGATTTAACCACCATTGGAAAATCTCAGCGTAATAGCACCGATGAATTTTGATTTTCTTTGGCCAATCTTAATTAATATTGAAATATTTCACCATTATAACTATATTATTGTATGAAAATATTAAAAAGTGATTAATTTATATATATTATATTTTTATAGATGACATAAATATAAAAGAGATAAGGAATATATAATAATGATTGACAAATGGTAAATAAAGAAAGCCGTGATTGAAACCCTCATGTCTATGGGAGAAAGAGGGTAAAAAATTTATACAAATGGACTTCGATGATAATAATAAGAATTATCATTATACTGTGCCATTTTATAATGATATAAATTAGATTCATTTAATTTAATTTATAGATATATACAATATGATAGGTAGATATGGTATAATATACTGGTCCATTCAAATATTTTTCGAGTATATGACCAGGACTGGCTCCAAAATATAGCCATCATTTGTATTGTTGTTATTGTCTTAAAGAACCAAAAATGCCGGAAAGAGAAAAATCGAATGTTGGCTTAGAGATTGGTAAAACTGAGAAAAACCTAAGGACAAAATGGTCCATTAATAAAACAACCTATCTTATTAAATATATATATATATATATATATATATATATATATATGAAAATGAAGAAGGCCCGAGAAAGCAACAGCAGCAAACAAAGTAAAAAAATTAAACAAAAATTTATACAAGAAATTTTTTATATAAAATAAAAACCCCTCCCTCATTATCGAGTTCTGTGAAGGGATCTGCAAAATATAAAACCACACCACACACACCGCCAACAGCCATCAACACACTCACTGTAATTAAACCCTTCTCTTCTCTCTCTCTCTCCTCTTCTCTCTCTTTGTCCCTCTCATTTGCACAAAACACACACACAAACCCTACATCACTCTCTCTCTCTCTTTATATATCTTGTTGCTGTTGTGTAAGAACTGGAGCTTTTTCGTTACTCATGAGGATCCGAAAGAACCAGAAGCTGTCGTCTTCTATGTCGTTGGTCTCGCACGGGACATGTCCCGAATCATTCCAGACGCACGTGTGCCAGCTCAACCAGTCTCCATGGGATGTGATTAACTTCTCTCCCGACACTTTCCTTCCTTCTTCCAAACAGGTACTTAAAGAAAACAAAAAATGGAAAGCTCTCTTTCCTTATAGATCCACGACAACCCTCTTTTTGCTTCATTTTCTTTGGTGCTTTTCCATTAGGGTTCCTCTAAAACCCTAATTCATAACGACCCAGATCGTGCATTTAGTAGTACAAGTAATAATAATAATCTATTAGGTTAATTATTATAGTGGTAATAATATCTGGGTCTTCTCTTTTTTCCTTCCTAGTTTAATGTCGAAGACGATGGCTTTAATGGAAATGGAAGCTTTGAGAGGTAAATACTGAATTATATTCTTAATAATTCTTAACCCAATAGTTATTATTTCTTCGATTATTGAAATTCCTTTCGTTCATTTTTTTGTCTTTGTTTAAGAAAGTAGGGTTTTTACGATACCCTTAAAATAGTTTCGCAAATTTGCTCTAATTCCGCATAATTTATGTAGGTAGGAAATATAGGAACTTGGTATGTTATATATGGTTGAAATATTGTGTCTAATTATCGAATATGCAGTGTGGTTATGAGTATGGAAGTGAAAATGGAGGAAGAGGAGGAAGAAGACGATAATGTTATAGTAAATAGTAATGATAATTACGGTGTTGATGGATTACTGAAAGGGGGTCCAAGGTTCAAATCGTGCGTTAAGAAGGGTTTGCATTGTAACAATAAAGAGAGAAACAAGGGCGAGGGGCAAGGGCATCCCCCATCGCGGAAGAAAAATAATAGTCATTCTATGCATGATGATAAAGAAGATAATCCAATCGATAATGGTGTTGCCAGAACGAGCAGCACTCGCCGTGGTGGGCGGCCGCGTAAGACAGCTTCATCTAAAGGGAATTCGATTCAATTCTATTATTATTCAGGGTTCGGGCCGTCTTGGGGGAAAAAGAGGAGCGAGAGAGGAGGAGGAGAGGAGGAGGAGAGCGTGCGCCAAAATGCCCCCTCATCCTCTAATAACGATAATGGGGAAATTGATTATATGGATTCCGAGGAGGAGGACGACGACGGGGACGGTGGAGGCGATAGCGAGAAGAAGCGGATGCGGAAGCCTGTGAAAGCTCGATCGCTGAAATCCCTAATGTAAATTTTGTTGGATCATGAAATCTTGTTTTGGGTCCATGTTTTGGGAGCTCAATTTGTAGGGTTTGAGCTATATGCTATGTGTGTGTGTAGGGTTAGTAGGGATTTCAGAATATACTTTTACTCTCTTTTTTTTAACTGATCTCCTGCTTTTAAGCACTGTATTTTCTTTTAATTTATATTTTTATCGGGTAAATTGCTATTAGGGTTCGTGGGGATTTCAGAATATACTTTTACTCTTCTTTTTTTTAATTTTCTTTTATTTTTTTTAACTATTCTCCTGCTTTTAAGCACTGTATTTTCTTTTAATTTATATTTTTATCGGATAAATTGCTATTATGTACTTTATGTTTCATTCTGCACACTTCAACACTTTTAGTCTTTAAAAGACCTTTTCTTTTTTTTTTTTGCCTTTAAAAATATTTTTAATTATTTTATTTAGGAATAAAATAATAAAATAGAGTTTGAAAATATTTTTTCTTTAATTTAGATTTTATTATTATTATTTTTTTAAAAAAAAGGAATTAGAGCACACCTAAAACGTATCTACAATTTATCAGTTATTTTATCATTTCCTACCGTTCGCTTTCACGAGCAGCCAGCAGCATGTCCAAGCCAGGTTGTAAAATCGGACACGCCGTGCAATAAACTGAACTAAACTGAAACTGTATTAGTCAAATAGACGCCAAGGATAAAACCGTAAACTCACTTCCTGTCTAATTTTTTCCTTCCTATTTAAAAAAAAAAAAAGGAAATTGGAACAGATTGCATTGAAAATTGGAAGCCAAGGCTGACGTGGAGCGATATAAGATGGTCTAATTATCAATATTTTAATAAGTAGGGGAATTTTTAGTAGGGCTTGACGGATAGGTTGGGGATGTGGTGGTAGATCCGTGCACAGGCCAACTTTTGAAGGAGCCCAATCAATGGAGGACATGTGGCGAATATTTGTTAGTGGGAGTCCAACATATTGCATGTGGAACGGCTCCAAGTGTATTACTGTTTGGTCCTCCGATGTGTCACCGGTCGAGTCCAACTCACTACTTAAAATCTTTTTGTGTTTTGTGTGTGTGATTACTTATGCTTCGTGGTAGGGTGCTTTGCCCATTTTTAGTTGCTTTTCAATTTGAAACAAAAGTAAATTTACATATGGCTCAATTTTTATTTTTTATTAGTGGTGTGCTTTTTATAGTGTCAGTCTACCCTTTTTATCAAAGTGCTTTAGCACCAGTTTGAAAACAGATTTTTGTAGCATAAGATACTAATAAAATTGAATGGGAATTACATAAATAAGGAATAATATAATGTAGATGTAAAGCAAATGCTAGTCATATCTATAAACTAATTATATATATATATATAAAATGTTGAAGCAAGATATTTACATAGCTTTAAAGTAATATATATATATATTTAAACTTAAATGTTTTCATTTTTTTTTCTTTTTGGTATGATTTTTTATCGTAGTAGATCTTTTATTAGAGAATACTTTATGTGTAGGTTGAAGTAAGAGTTGAAATAATGTTTATTGGGTGTTTTATCTCAACTATATATTTTTAGAAGGTAAAATGCACTAAAAACCTTTTAGGTATTTATAATTAAGTTGTCAAATTTCAAGTCCAACAACCAAGGTCTATATTTTCTTAACATAGGCAATCTATGTCATAACTTATTGTTTAGAGCTAATATAATACACTAATATTTTCCTTAACACAAAGCACACCAACATGCCCTTCTCAAAAACCAATTAATTTTCAGGGTAAAATTTTATGAATATTCCTTAAAAAATTTTAAAATTATATGAATTTTTTTTTTCAAAATTTAGTACCTAGATCCCCTAAAGCAGCTATAGGACCTACTTTTATTTATGTGTTAGCTACTTATATTGATTTTCTTGCTGAGATAGACAATTAGATCATTATATTGAATTGACAAATGTTTAAAAAATTGCTAAAAAATAAAAATAAAAAAAATGATGTAAAAAAAAAAACTATATGGCTATTGCTGGTCACTCCATTTTATTAATTTCATTAGATTTTCCTTTTTTTGTTTTGTAGTAATTTTTCTATATTTTAAAATTTTTTGAACTTTTTAATATTTTTTAACACCAATTAATTATATTAATTTAATTGTCCACGTTAATAGAAAAACCTGCATCTATAGCTAACATATAAACAAAAGGGACCATACTTATTTCAAGTGGTTTAGGTAGTAACCCTTGAAAGGGTATATGCATTTTTTAAAGTTTTTAAGGATGTTCATGTAACTTATCCAAATCTTTATAAAAAATTAAATTATATTAAAATTTCTAAGACTTGACTGTGATTATAAGTTTTAGGACTTGGTTGTAGAGATTCAAACTATAATATGATTATTAAAGTTCTTATAACCTAGTGATATAGATACTAATTTTCTAATAAAATCAACCAAATTCAAATCCCCATCTTCATTGTACTTACCCAAAAAAAAAAAAAAAAGAGAGAAAAAAAACACACACACACATTTATCTACTCAATTGTCGAAATTAAGGATTTTACAACTTAGTTGTAAAAAACCAAAATAAATGAAAATTAGGTTTTTACAAAATTTTACCAACAGTAAAACCAAAAGGGGGAGGGGGTGGGGTTTAAAAATGGCTACCAAAAATTACTATATGGAGAAGTTACAAACTCATATTGGCCCACCTACCCTCTCAATCTTTCTGTAAATCCATCTTCCACCGATAACTCACCTAAATTAGGTTTCTTATTGCCGCAGTGCAACCTTGTCATCATCGCACACGTATGAATCGTGCGATGAAGATGAGAGCAGAATCGTATGCTTTTTTGCTGTACCAGCAAAATTCCTCCTTGCTATCTCTTTTTTCTTAGGACCAGGATGCCTTGCACGTCCATGAAATGGATAAAGTTGGACAAGATAGCCATGAAAGGGATAAAGTTTCTCTTTCCGATTCCTAGATTTCCCCCCCTTTTCTTTTAGTATATAATTATAAGATAATACGTAATGGGTAAAGATGTGAAAGAAGACAGAGATGGAATTGGTATAGAGAGACCTTGTCCGCATGAAGATGACAATCTAGTAAGCCGATGTTTAACTTGGTGTAAAATAGGAAAATACATGAACATGTCGGGTTTTATAATGCGAGGATAGGTAGAAACTAGGCCAATAGATTACTTGAAAAGAAGGAGGCAAATAGGAATAACGCTTTTGTTGGCAATATTTGAGGCAAATAAAAACTAAAAGTAATCTGTGAAAAGAAAAAGAGAAAAAAAGGAAAATAAATGAAACACAATTTTTATCCTTGTTTAGAAATTAAGTGTGAAAATAGAAGGAAGTAGTTGGAAATATTTCATTTACCCAGGCTTGGTTAATATAAAGAAAATTAAAAAAAAAAGATAAAACAAATTAATAATTGACTAAATTACCACTTTAGAGATTTTCTTTTTTATTTTCCCCTCTTTTAAGGGCGTTATTGTAAATTGACAAACTGTTCACTTTTTTTATTTTTTA
Organism: Laguncularia racemosa; assembly: GCA_037954665.1. Lineage (NCBI taxonomy): Eukaryota > Viridiplantae > Streptophyta > Magnoliopsida > Myrtales > Combretaceae > Laguncularia > Laguncularia racemosa. The sequence goes on along the minus strand of JBBMOL010000312.1, from coordinate 70,573 downwards.
ATTTCTCTCCAAACTTGAAGAGAAGCAAAAACAGCTCTAGAGGGGAAACGATTCTACTTATTTTCACCTAATTTATCCCATTTCTATCCCTTATTAAAATAGCCAAACAAATAATTTTCACTTTTCCACCCATCCAAACACATTATTAGCTCCATCATTTCAAATATGATATGACATGATTATATATAAGTTTGGGTTAAAAAATATTTTCCCTTGACTTTTGTTAGTGGCAACTCTAATAAAAAATATTTTCAAAACAAGTTTATATTTTCCTCTCTTTTTTGTTGAGCAATTTATATTAAGTGAATCAAGCTTAACATAAACTAAAAATAAAGGGAAAAAAAATAAAATTTCAAGTTTAACACCTTGGTTACTAAGGGAGACAAGTTTAACCTCAATCAACACCCAAGAATGAGCTTGAAATTAAATAGGTGCAAAAGGTCCTTTATTCATTGACTAAAGGGAGTTTAATGTATGCATAGGTTTTCACTTCTAAATATAGCATACATTGTTGGGATACTAGGCTAATACTTAAGCAACCTAAGAATGGATTACTGGAAGGCAACTAAAGGGGTCATGTGACATTTACAAAGAATAAAAGATTATATGCTTGTGAACAAGAAATCAAAATAATTGGAGATCATTGAGTATTCTAATTCCAATAATGTTTAATATAAAGGCAATTGGAAATCCACACTAAGTTATACCTTGGAAGAGTGTTAAGCTAGCACTCATAACTTCCTCCACTATGACAATAGAGTTTATAGCACATTATGAAGCATCCATTCATGGAATATGAATTTTGTCACTTAGTTGTGAATTGTGGATAAAATTGAAAAACTAGTTGCATTATTTTTTTAGAGTAAAACAATAGTTCTAGATTCAAATAAAAACTAGAGTTCATCAAAATCAAATAAAACATGTAAACATCAAGTTCCTAGTCATTAACAAAATATTAAGGCTAGGGGTCAATAGAACTTATTCAAACAAATTCCATAGTTGTGGATCCACTAACTAAGGGGCTACCACCTAAGGTTTCTCATGAGCACATAGGTGTCGTATCTCTATAGGATATATTATTTTAGTAGGAGTTTATATTTTTAATATTCTCTTTAGTTTTAGACACATTTATGGTAAGGTATAATTTATGATTATTTTTTGTAAAAATAAAGTTTACTTATACTTTGAACATATTTTCATTGGATTTCACTAAAGAATAAAGTAGGATTAGTGGGCAATAGGTATGTTAAGATGACATTGCATGTAATTTTTATGCTACACACTTATACGTAATGTATATGTGACTAAGGTTGTTTTGATTCATTCCTAATATAATTGACAAATGGGATCAAGTAAAGATGCATTTAGTAATGGTAACAAATTTTAATCACATAAAGTTAAATCATTACATAAAATTACAAGGAGATATATGTGGTTTTAGTGAGAGATTATTAGATATGATTCTTAATTATATTTATGGACGTATATATGTTTTAACAATTGTACATATCATGAGCTATTGAAAGGTCCAATCTAATTAAAGTGATCAAATTAAGTAATCTTTTGTTGATTCAAATGTTATTAATCCTCTATTCTCATCCGAATATGATAGTAATGATAGTTGGTGTTAATAGGCCTTTTTGAGCTTAGGTCGCCAAGGCCTAATCCAACCTGCTCAAGCTTAAGATCAAGCACCAAAAATCAAATCTAAGCTCTTAGATCCTAACCAAGCCTTCTAAACAAGAAGAATAACCACCAGAAGTCGAACTAAGTAAGAACAAGTTACATCGACCTATCCTAAAGTTGAAGTAACCTGAAACGACCTAGATATTCACACCTATCTTAGGATCGAAGCCACAAGGTTGGGTTAGCCAAATCCCACCATATGCCTAGATAAGGAATTTAATAGTCACACAACAGATAAGGAAAGATCTTGGTAAAAGATTTCCATTCCACAAATTTTGGAGAAGATCTTAGAGACATTAATCCCCCTTCATAAAATAGCTTGGCCTCATCCTCTTCAAATAGGGGGTGAGAGTGCATAATAAAGAATTCGAACCTTCTACACTTTTACATATATCATTTGCTCTTATTCTCCAAACACCTTTATGCTAACTTAGGCATTAGAGTAACTATGACGGAACAACCTCGAGTATCCCTCATAACCCTATTTTTCTCCTTTTGCAAGTGATTGTTTTGTAAACACAATGGGAATGATGGTCACCCCATGGAAAATTATTTTCAAATAAATGGATATCCTGATTGGTGCAAAGGTAAGAAGATTGTGAAGAATAAAGCTACAACTTCTCATTACATAGTAGATAAAGCAAATTTTGATTTGGCTACTCCATTTGATTATGTTTCTAAAAAATGGATGGAAAATTAACAGTTATAGGAACTTTTATAGTGGATTAGAACATGGTGCAAGATGTATGTTATGAGATGATGAAACTCATGATAGGGAATTCAAGTCAAATCAAGATGTTGTTGTGGCTAATATGGCATAATTTGTAGGTAAATCCAATTCTCTCTTGTGTTTCAATGTGCTAAATAATAGTGCAAGGTATTAGATTGTAAACATAGGAGTCACTGATCATAATATAGCCCCTTTTCCATCATTGTTATATGATAAACATTTTCCTGCTAAACCTATTCCTATAAAGTTACCAAATGGCAGTGTTAAAATATGTTGATACTTTAGGATTAGTGAAAATTAATCCTTGTTTAGCATTGCTTAGTGTTTTTCTTGGTATCTTCCTTTAGTCACAATCTTTCATCAATAGACAAGCTTTGAAATGACTAGAAACTTATAGCAACATTTGATGCTTTCAACTATTACTTCCAAGACTAGAAAACTAGTGACTATATAACAAATGCACAAACATATTGAGGGTTATACCTAGTTTGAGTTTTCATAATGAAAAGAATGAGGTTTTATCTTCTTGTAATATCTTTCATTGTAATAAAGTTAACCAAGCATAATTATTTCATGATAGGATTAGTCACATTTCTTTCTCCGAATCGAAACAATTAGACAATGATAAACATTTGAATTTTCAAAATTTCCTTTATGAAGTGTGTCATAAAGCAAAGATTCATCTCTCCCATGTTGATCTTTAGGTCTTTCTCAAGTAACATCTATTACTAGTGCAAATTATTTGTTTTATCCATTTTATATTATGATACTCATTGTACTTGGACCTATTTTTGGACTCATGAGTTTTAAGTTTGTAACTCTATAGACAATTTTTTTTCGTCTTGTACAAAATCAATTCTTCATTACTCTAAAAGTGATTAGAGCTAATGTTGGATCAAAGTTTATAATCAATTAATGCAAGTCCTTGTTTGATAGTCTAGATATAATACATCAAGATACCATGACCACCACAATAAAATGAGAGAAAAGAGAGAAAATATAGGCATTTGTTAGATACTTCTAGAGCTTTGAGTTTTAAGCTAATTTGCCTAAAGAATTCTAAAGTGAATATATACTCATAGCTACATTCCTTATTAAGAAAATGCAATTATCTAGTTTAAATGGCAAACCTCCATTTGAAATGTTATTTAGTCAAAACCCAAATCACACACATCTTAAAACCATGGGATACTTATGTGTTGCTAAACATCCTTCTCGTCATTATAAAATTGATCCAATAGGTACTAAATGTATTTTCTTAGGTTGCATTCAAGAACAAAAAAGCTATTAACTATTTGATCTTCTTCTTCATCAAGTCATTATGTGTGAAGATGTTGTGTTCTATGAACAAATGTTTCCTTTTAAACATTTTCTAGATGTTGAGTCTTATTCTAAGTCACCTAATCATGTTATCCATAGCCCTTTTCTAGTTTATGTATTTAGTAAGGATTAAGCCCCTCCAATTGAGTTATGCCTATTGCCTTTACACTAACAAATGGAAAATTCTACTTCTTTAACTTTTGAACCTATTGTTCATTCATTTGATAGTAGTCCTTTTCAAGATAGCATAGAGGATATGACCTTGAGACAATCAAATAGAGATCACACAACTCCAAATTGGCTTTAGGATTATGTGCATAATGTTAATAGTATTCTGTTTTCATTTAACAACTCATATTTAGCCACTTTATCCTTTACACAAGCCCATACACTAAGGGTGGGCATAAATTGGATTGGTTTAGTTTTTTCTTTCAAACTAAATCAAACCATAAAAATGTGATTCAGTTTTTTATCACTTCAAACTAAACCATATGATTTGATTTCAATTTTTTTTCCAAATCATAAAATTTCAATTTGGTTTACGAATTAAACCATGTTTTTTTAAAAAAAAAGTATATTTACTTAATATGTAATCTCATATAAGCAATACTAAATTCATTTAATAATAAAATGTATTGATATTATATAAAATACTGATAAAGTTAATATTCAAATAACTAAAAAAATTTAAATGATACCCTATTATTCAAGACAGGTCAATTAAATCGTGTCTCTTGGATACTCAATCCAATATGTTCCCTTCCCCAACTGTTAGGATGATGCTAATAGAAATTATCGGAAGAAAAAAAAAAAAGCAAGATATAAAAGGTATTTTTGTAATAAAGGAGAGATATTCCAACTTAACATTAAAAAAATAAAAAACGATTAAACTATGAGTTGAATTGAAGCATGAATTAGGATTGAATTGCTTTTTTTAAGTTTGAAAAAATTGCAAAGTGAATTAAATCACTTTCTTTTAAGTTTAAAAAAATTACGAATCAAACTCAATCATAACAAGTAAAAAAAAAAATGATAGTGAAAATTTAGAAAATGCACCCAAAAAAAAAAAAACTATTTCATATCACTTATTTAATTTCTCTCCTTATTTAGTTTCATTGAATAAGGAACGAACCGTAGATTGAGCTGCACTCATCCCTAACAAGAAACCAAAAATACATCCTCGAAAGATTCATAAGAGGAATATGAAGTTTCCTAAGAAGAAAAATGCATTTGGTAAAATACAAGATTAGCTAGAAAAGCTACTTTTCCATTTTAAAAGCAATCAACCAAAGGTAGAGGGAAAGTAATCTTAAAAAGACAATTAATGTACCTTTTACACAGCTAAGGATTTAAGGCAGAGACGCCTTAGATAATGATTTGTCGCCTTTTTAAGACAGAACATAAGTGAAGCAACATTTTTACATAACTCTTGTGAAAAATGTTGGAAAGAGCTTCTTGAACAATTTTCTATAATACACTTTTTTATCAAAATTTTTATAGTTTAATAGTATAAATATTGGACTTCTAAATGGAATGTATAAGGTTTAAATTTTTCCTCTCCATTATAATAAAAAAAAATACACTTGGTCAAAACAAAATTCAAAACAATTTAAAAAGAATTAATTTTAAATATTCAAAGTTAATAAAATGGTCGTTAAGAATTGAGGGAAATTTTACGTACCAAAATATATTATTCAAATATACTTAATTGATAAGTCTAAAATTCGAAATCTAGTTTTATCAACTTCTCCTATACTTACTCAACAAAAATATCAAATAACAAATTGCCTTTCATAAAAAATCGGATTAACAACTGTTAATACAATAATGTCAGCACAGAACACGACGACAATATGTAATTGCCACCTTATGAGTGTCAAGACTTATGGGTCCGTTTGGGTTTTTTTTTTTACCCATTCCACGCCCATTAGACATTTTTGTCAAGAATTAAATACCAAAAATGATAAATATAAAAATATATATATTATAAAATTAAATACCTAATAAATATAGATTAGATACAGAACATTATTAAAAAAAAATTCCAAACAACCCCATAATTAAACATGTTAGCTTTGAAAACCAATCACTTGTGAAAAGCACAGAATATTATTAAGAAAATCTCCCCTTTTTTTCGGTAGAAAATTTTAGTGCTAACGTGTAAAATAATCATTTTCTTTTAAAAAGAACCAAAATCATATACCAATTACAGCTGCACTCCTCTAACTTTTTTTTTCTTTTTAAGAAAAAGTAACACATTTTTTTATATCTAAGGGTGAGTGTAAATCGATTTGATTCAGTTTTTTCTTCAACTAAACTATAAAATTACAGTTTGAATTTTTATAGCTTTGAACTAAATTATACGCCTCAAATTATAAGAATTTGTTTAAACCATAAAATTAGATTTAATTCAATTTGCAAATTAATTTATTTTGATCAGTTTCTTTCCCCCACCCCACCCGAGGATGGAGTTATATTGAAGTGTCATGAGGGATGCAAGGGGAAGTGCTCAAATCAAGAATCTAAGTCGAAGAGGATGAGTGAGACGCACATATATAATTGGCAGAAGGATTGATATCATGGTCACGAAGAAAACCTTACCGATTGTAGGAGAATTTGAAAGTTCAAGTTTCACTGGGGCTGAGATGTAGAGTGAGACACATTGTATCACTAATCGCGATTCTGCCTAGAATGATCATAATGCTTGGAGTCGGTATCCTCTGAAGAAGATTCGGTAGATCCCATATTATAATGAGCGGAAGCTAGAGAAGGAGGAGCAAATTTCATTTTTAGTTGACAATCAAAATCAAAATCCAATTCCATGGTGGTTAACCATGACAGACTTAAATGGGTTTGCTTTGGTTAACAAACTTGATACAAATCAACCGGAACAAGGAATAGATATATAAATTATAGAGAAAAATGAAAAGAAAAGGATAGAAAAATCAAGTCTGGATTTAATGTAGGGTCTTAAAGTGGCCCCTACTCGTCATGCTTATACATCGACCCCTCAAGGGGACTTCTCACCGTCTCTAATGTTATTGGTTTCAGAAGAAGATTGGGTTTACAAATGACAAGCTCGCAAGAATCACAAGTATAATGCTTCTCATAAATTGCAAAACTGTAGAATATTAGCACTATATTTTCTTCCTCTAAAGATAAAGCAATTGTACAATAAGGAGAATAATCAAGTAAGATTGATTTATATAATTGCTTTCCTCAATTCTCACACTCAATAACATGCTCTTATGACACAGTATTTATGGTGTCTTAAGAAAGAACTAGTCGTTGGCCTCTCTCTCTCACTCTGGTTCTAAGAAATAGATTGGTCCTGCAATTCTTACCCGGGAGCTCATTGACTTGCTTTAGAGTAGTTCGCCCTACTAAATTTGCAGAAATCTGCAGTTTAGCAGTTCCAAACTTGTTCTCTTGCGTAACCTTCCAAGCTTTGTTTCAATCTTAAGCAATACATCACACGAGCTTATATTGAATGACTTCGGTAAAGTTAGATTGTTTTGTCTCATCAAAATTATAATTAAACATTTAAGTCCAACAAACGACCGATTACGCTCTCAAAATCATTGGAGGGTTTTTCCAACAAACTTTTCATCCGCGATTGTCAACTTTCCTTGCAAATAATCAGATACTAGTCTGTCGATGAGACACTGTTTCAGAGACATAATTAGAGTTGGTGATTTATTCGCATAATGTTTTGACGGTATTCTCCATAACATTGCCCTAAATGATAGTTTGGTCTTGATGAAACCATTTTGTATACTCTTAAATTCAACGTTAGTCTATCTTCATTACGATACTCGGAAGAAGGATTGGTTTTACCCTCAATCCGTAGCCAATAAGAGTGGAATAAAGTTTGTGTACGCGTTTTGTATTGATGGGAAAGTCTTAGCCAGATAGATTGTTACAATGCAAGCAAAGAATGATAAAAACAAAAAGAACAAGGGAAGAGAAATATACAATAGAACTATTTACAAGGAAAACACTGATGAACTTAAGGTAAAGCAACAAATTCACTATGTCGAGAATGAGAATAGTATTTTTATAACAATCTGACTGGAATTTCATTCATCGAGTTATTGTATACTTTAGTACAACACGTTGTACGATTTTAACTTTTAGTATAGTTACTTTTTAGGATGTCACCTATCGTAAAAGTGCTTCAAATTGAATATACTTAATCTTAGAGTTTCGATGAATTTCAAGTCGTTACACCAAAAAATATCTTGATGACTAGAGTTTCATTACTATTCAATTTGAGGGATGTCATAATTTTTTTTTTCTTTTTTCTTAAAGGTATAAGGAAAAGAAAGCCTACTAGACCATTTTCTATGGTTATGGTCAATTGAAAAAGGCCAACAATTGATCACCAAAAGTGATGGTTGATTGCTATCAATTAGCATTCCACGTAAGTAGTAGTTTCACCTTGTTATGCTATTCTTTGCTTTGCTCTACTGTTCTCCAACACTTGTCCATTAGATTTGAGACATAAGCCACACTCGATCAGTACGCTGTACCGGAAAGATTGTATGCACCAATTTGGTGGGAAGTTAGTTAATTCATGCAATTGGATGATTAGATTTTCCATGGGAAAGGGACATTAGGTAGGGCACAAAAAATCGTGTGGCTGGCCCTTCTAAGCTGTATGGATGTGATACTATGAAAAGCAACACAACCAAGACATGACAATAGAGCTTTTGAATCCTTGACTTCTCTTGGACTTCATAAAGCTTATATGCCAGCTATATAATATCAATTATTGATTGATAGATCTTTTTTTTTTTTTTTTTGTGGTTACACCAACTGAGATACTTATGCTTTACATTATTCAAATAAAATTAGAATTCACAATTTTCATCTGTCTAACCTTTCTAATTTCTTTTTTCATGTTTTTTTTTTTCATCTAAATCCAATGCACCTTACATTGGTGTAATCATTTGGAATATACATATATTAGAAAAGAACAAAAATTCCATATAACAAAAAAACATTATGATCAGATAAAAAAGATAACAAACAAATAACGTAATACTCATTTTTAAAAATACGAAAACGCTAACTATTCTAAAAACCTGTTCTTATTAGGCAGCTATCAACAAATTTGCTTCTTCTAAGGATAGAGTCTCACCCTAGTACCATGTTGTCATTTATGTGGAAAATAATAAGAAGTTAATGCAATCTCATTTCATGTACACCAACTGAGTTTATGCTATCTTCTCCCTGGCAACTGGGAAAGAAAAACACAAAAATTTGAAAAACAAAACGACAATTATCACTAAGGATATTATAGTCCCCGTAATAATCACTGTTTTTTCATTAGGATGGAGCAATTCTCCTCTTACAAGATGTAATGATATTGATAATGGAAAACAAAGAAATGATAAACTATCCCCAAATTAACTTTAGAATATATAGGGTTTCTCTAGATAGGTGTCATAAGTTAATTCTAAAAGAAAACCAGTAGATTTGGGTCCCTAAAAATATATAGTGTTGTTTTTCAGTTTCTATTGAATATCGACGATTCTATCATGAGTGGGGAATAGGTGGTAAAATGACTTGTGCATGAATTGAAAGATTTTATTACTTTTTTTTTTTTTTTTTTGGTTATAGAATTTAGAATTGGCCGCTACCAAGAGCTCGACAGTCGACACATTTCTTGAACTTTATGATCTAAATATATATATATATTTTTTACTTGTGTCTTTTGAGGCTTTCTAACAGAATTCTTTTATATTTTTAATATATTATGTTATAAGCATTAGCATTATTTGTAGTTCTCATACAAAACATCTCTCGTATCCTGTGCATTGAAATTTCACATGAAAGATATTTAACATAATGATGTACGAGTGGCACAGCCCCTAAGGACGTTGAGATAAGATCCCTAGGGAAGGAATCTATTGAAAAATATTGGGAATAGTTGAAAAGAGATTAAAAAAAGTTTGAAAGATTGTAATGTTCCGGATTAAAAATACTCAGTCAAGCTAATAAATAATAATAAGTCTTTTTTTTTTAATAACTTAACTTAAAATTTTCAAACTAATATTAATATATTATTTATAATTTATCATTATAAACTAATACCACTCTCTCTTATCACCCCATATATTTTATAAGGGTATCACGCATTTAACCATTTAAGAGGCACGTAAATTTGTTATCCTATGAAAAGCTTTTTACCTCCAGACCAAGTTTACTGCCAGTAGCTGCCGTAATAATAAAATAAAATAAAAAGCATCAAATCCCATCTTATCGTTTTAATCAAGATGGACTAAGAATTTACAAGTTTCTGCAAATGCACGTATAATCGGGCCCAACCTTTGTATTACCGAAATCAGCAAGAAAGCGTACATACATTTATAGCTTCCATAGCAAAACTAGAAAAAAAGAGCCGTGGAAATGCCCGCCAAAGCCTCCAGCTTTACCTCAATACGCTGTAGCATATCGAAAAACTAATAAGAAAAGTAGGAAACACATGAACAACCACAGTCGAATCGTCATCCTTTAATGAAAAATAGAATAATATATATTGCCTACACACCAGGAATCTATCGTACAATTATATATATATATATATATATATACACACACACATGTATATATTCATATATTTATTTTTTAATAATAGATCTTAGTGAAGCATTAGGAGAGTGGTTGCCATAATGTAGGAATAAAACAAAGAAGCCCGTAATAATGAATAATCTATATTCCTAATATGAAGAAATCAGGTCACGTTAGTGTATTTTCAAAAGAGAAACTTCTAAAGAATTGAAAACAATCCAATCAACCAAACATTTATATAACTCCTCCGCATAGAAGTAAGAAAACAGCACTTACTCGTACAAAGACGCAGCTATTCCTAGGATTACGCAAAGCAGGAAGATATCTAGGCAGAAGTTGCGACTAGATCTCAGCTGAAACGATTGCATTCATAACCAAAAAAGAGACATATAGTCAACTTGAGAAATAACTTCGGGGGAAAATAAAAAGAAAACACTATATGTTAGGATAATAAAGTGGAGATATAAACCAAATTATCACTTTTATAGCACCATGATAAGACAGCAACCACCTGAACAAGAGTGTCCTTTAGCTTTCGATTGGTGTTTTTAATATTAGTAGCTGCCCTATCAACCTGCATTAAAAGACAATCAGACTAAGTTAATCTATGCATTTGAGCATGCATAGTAGTACATTGTAATTAATCACTTTACCAAGTTGAGTAGCATTTGATAAACTTTAATTCCGTTAGATCTAGTGTGATTTTGCAATTATTGGTTAACACTCATCACTTATGCGTTGGATGATACCAATTAATTAAATAGAATGAAATGAGTATGCAAGAACATTTCATATTTACAACCGTCCGACTCTAAAGGTTTAAACTCATTTGACCTCATGAAGTTTTACATAATGCTCAAGGTATTTAAGTCATGTAACCAATAACTGCTACGCTATTATATCAAGGGTATAAATAAGTCAAATCAAGACAATACAATATTAAGTTCAGCTTGACTTAAAAACCAAATCTTGACTAAATCAAGCTTAGAATTTTAAGGTCGAGTAAGATTCAACTAAAACTCATTTAGGGCCATTGCATGTTGAAAAATATTTTATTTTCTAATTAAATAACATTGATAGGTAAACTCAAGTCAAAACTCAACTTACACTAATTTGACTTGAACTCAATCAAATTCATGAATTTGCCTAGCTAAGTATCATAAAATTTGAATTTAACTAGATAAATTATTCGAGTTTATGTAATAGTTTATAAATAAGTTTAGCTAATTTATAACTAAACTATGACAAGAAAGTCAAGCAATGTGGAACTAGGTGAATGACTTACCTTTTCATCTATTTCGTCCATCAGGGGTGCTTGTCTGTCCAGCTCCTGAAAATCGAATTTCGGGTTCAAGTCTGATTGGTGATTGCAGTCGGAAAAACTATTCATATCAACAGCTACAAGGGATCGCACCAACCCCATTAATGTCACTAGCCATATGTTTCAATGTGTCCAATCCTTCTGCAATGACATCTAAGCCTTGATCCTGCAGGAAGTTTAGGAAAGAAACTTGTATGTCGATATTGTCGGAGTATAAAAATATAAAGCTCAAGGTATCGGAGATTGACAATTATGTTTTCACCCTAGAAGTTCCATAACCATAATATTAAACTTGTGTAAAACAACAGAGCAAACATTTGGATGATCCCGAGATCACCAAAGATGAGTACTATAATACCCTATGAACTTTGAGTATTTTTTAATTGTACGATGCAAGTTTGAACTCAGGTAATGCTATACTCAATCGAATTTTCAATTGTCAAATTTTACAACTAAAATTTAAGATTACTAAACGCAATACCTGACCAAACAAACGAAAAAGGGATCTTGCAGCTTGATCTACTAAAGTGAAAAGCCAGGACAAACATTTACCTGTTTCAGTTTCCTCATCTCAAATTCCTGCCTAAATCTATCTGACTCTTCAGTTTGCTGATAATACGCACGATCGAAACTCTTGCCTGATAAAATTTATTAGAAATGGACCTTCAAGTAAACTACAAAATATGGCTTGACAGGGCAAGAACAAGAAGAAAAAAATTTACATTCCACCTGAAATGGTGTCAAGTTTGATTCCCGGGCGCGATGAACTGGAATTAACACCATTTTGAGCAGGAGCAGCATTCCCATCTGGAATTGCCTCAATTCTTTCCTTCAAAGCAGAGACCAAATCGCTTCGCGCCTCTAGCTCTTCTTTGGAAACTGCCTTCACCTGTAGAATTATTTTTATTTTTTTAAATTCATCAGAGCAACCATTATGCACTGTGCAGCCCCATCATATCTCATTTCAAAAGATTGAACTAGTCAATTTACTTGATAAGATTGGTGCAAGTAAAATTCATGTAAACACATGGTCAGCTTTTCATCTTTTTACCAAGGAAAGAGTGAATATCATCATATACAATGGCAAAACCAGGATTTGACTCGACGAGGGGATGAAAGCATAAAAGGACATACATTTGCGAAACTTCTATAAATTCTAATGGACATTCTTTTGAAATTTTCGATGTTTGGGGTCTAGGTATGCTAATAAATATAAACTCTACTCAATATGATTTAAAATTAACCAGAAAAAGGGCATAAACTGTTTTTAATTCTAGTTATAAAGACTTCAGTGCTTTTACTTTTTTTTCCTTATTGTCATAAAAACTACCCCCAACAAATACAAAACAGAAACCTATTCCTCCTAGCAGTTTTCCACTTTCATAAGCCACGGCATATTAAACAACTTGGCTCAGAGTACAATGCTTTTAGCTACTGGAATCACAGCATATAGGGTGCATCACTCCACTACTTTGCCTAATAGTACAACGCTTGTATTACCCTTCCGTAACCCCATTTTCACGTTTTTAGCCAGCTTAGTTCGTTTCACTCGCCACTGCTATAGATTCCGGATGATGATTCGATTTTTATAGGCTTGTGATCACTTTGTATTTTGGTTTTCCACCTATCATTGGAGAAGAAGGACACTCCTCTTGCAAATGAGAGTAGTTATTATTTAAGCCAGCGCCCGAGAGAAAGAGAACCAATTCAGCATAAAATTTACACACAATATGCCAAACACGGACAAGCAATAAGATTGCAAAAAGGAACATGTAAACACAGTGCAACCAATGCCTACAAAGTTGCATTATATGAGGTTGGATTACTATTTGCAAACACCTTTCTAAAGGCAAGTCTCTGCAATTTAGGGAGCTCTTCAAACAATCGAGCCTTGGTTCGTCGAATTTCTGCGTTCATAGCGATCGCTGTAGCTCTGTTCTTCGCCGTTGCTGCTGCCGCTGCTTTCTACACATTCCATTTTTCGACATAGAAACATACAGTAGGTAATCAGATTACTTATGCAAACCAGCTCGAAAAATAACTGCTTGTTTGGTTCACTCAAAATAGAAACTTCCAAACATCGGCACTGAATATAGAAAACAAAATGGGTTATCGAGGCACTCATCGCTTAATGGCATGATCATTATCCTACACTGAATAAAGCACAACTAAAAAAGAGAGAGAGAGAAAGGCTATCAATTTTAGTATTGAAAAACCATGCAGGGTCGTATATATTTGCATACGAGACGAGCCATCTGTAATTTTTTTTTTTTTTCTTAAAAAGAAAGTCCATGAACAAAGTACTCATGGAGTTGTACATATAATAAATAAGAAACCTGAAGGGCAGCTTCGATATCGGCCTGAACAGCGGCGTATAATCGACCAAAAGCGTCGTCGTTCGTTACGTTGACGTCGTCCCTTTGTTTATCAACATCGTACTTCTCGTACTTCTTGCAAATAGCATCCACCCTCGTTACCAAATTAATCAGAGTCATCGTTGGACGTAAGAAAATGAGTTTTCGTCGTGTATGAAATGCTATATAACTTTTGATAATGTCGATGTAGAAGTAGAGCCTGAACTCTTAGGTTTAGTGAGGACGGAGACTGCAAGGGGGGACTACTGTTTGACTCGAATTAGTTAACGTAATGCCCGATGGATTATGGATTTCACCTGATCCATGTTCATTAACCTGCATCATATAGATTCTTTTGTACGGGGTTTTTTTTTTTAGAATGTTAAAGAAGCGATCACTCTCCTAGGTGATGACAATAAATCTATGATAAGTACATTTCCCTTTAATTTGATCATATTTTAGTATTGCACTTTTAATTTATTTAACAATTTAGCTTTAAATTTTTACTAAGTTACTACCAAACTAATTAAATGTACAAATATTAAATTACAAAAAAAAAATAATAGATACTAAATTGATGAAAATTGAGGGTACAAGTACTCATGGTGCATTTCCTCCACTAATAAAAGTATAAAAATAATCTTGTGTTTCTATTATTATTTTGCTCGTCTTCTTCATCTCCTAATTTTTCTACTTTTAAGTCCTCTACTTATTTGAATTGTATGCTTTCTTCTCCCTTTTTTTTAATACTGAAAAAGTCTATTCCATCATATCCATTATAGAAATTTTACTTTTAAAATAAAATAAAATAAGACTTTTTTTATTAAAATTGGTAGTAAAAGTAATAAAAAACAAATGGTTTTGGTTTGTCTAAGGACCACCCACTTACCTTTCCTTTAGGTGGCCCATATAATTAAATATAATTTGATTAATTGAGATTAATTAACTTAACTATCCTAATTGCACCAAAATAAGAATTGACTTAATAATGTGAACGCAAGTAACTCGTAGGCCTAAGATCCAAAATTTGAAATTTAATTGAGCTTATTTTCTCCTAGGCCTCATATCCTAAATAAACCTTATCATGATAAGTAACTTAAACTAAGCCTCAAACTAATTCAAAACTCAAATCAAATTAAACATTTAAAACAAACTAGACTTAGGCCTAAAAAAAAATAAAATGGGCATACATGACTATAATAAACCAAAATAGGCTTAAGACCTAAAACCTACTTGAACCCATTAATTTTTAAGGCTTATACCTTAAATGGGCATGGGCCTTGATAAAAAAAGTCAAATATAATTAAGTCTTCAATATTACAAGGTCCTAAATCAACTAAGAACTTAAAATAAAATTGAAATTGGACATAATAAACAATTGAGCCTAAAACATAATAAATAGAATTAATTAAACATAATGGGCTTATGATAATTAAATAGATGGAATTAATCTAATTGGACTTCAAATGTACTTAGTAATTATAATTGAGCTTAACTAAATTAATTAGGACAAATGGGCTTAATTTCAAACATAATTGGGCCTACTAAATTTAAAGGCTTCAAATTCCCTAATTGGGCCCTAAACAAAATTAGACTTAAAATTTAAATAATTTATTAAATTAAAATGATAAAACCTCAATCAAATCAAGTTAAAATTAGCTAAAAGTTAATTAGACCTCAATAACCCTAAATGGGCTTATAATTAATATGAATTTAAAATAGTTTAAACTAACCATAGAATAGAATTCGATCACTTAGAATAATCAACTAATTTAAATTTTCTCTTTTATTACATAAAATCAATTCAATCAACTCAAATTGTAATTCAGAAGTCATCGACCTTTCAAGTATACAGTAACTTACATGTTGCTTGCTAAGTTAGAAATTTAAACCAGACTAATAATCAACCCAACTAAGTAACTACTTACTACTTGTGCGTGGTTACTTTAGTCAACAAGTGACAAACCTTGGATCAAAATTAAATCATGTGGTCATATACCCCAAAATAACACGATAATTATGTGCTTATACCATCAAGGGTGGCTCGATGGGTAAATGATAAGTGAAATTATGTCGAATAACAAACACTATAAGCAAAGAGAATGGATATCAAGCATAGTTTTGGGATATGGGTCTTGACAAGTTATATGATATATCTGGATTATGATTAGTGAGGCTACATAATGGTGAGGTCATTTAGATGAGATTACTTAGGTATCAGTTTTCGGTGATGTGGAATTTGGCTGCTCCTATCAACCCTAATGTCCATTGTGGTGGAATCAAACCCTAAGTCCCCTATCATGGTATCCAAAGTCATGAATACTTTTGTGCTAGTTATTTATTTAAATAAGATAATTAAATGAATTAAATAATTGTTTACTGCATTAATATGTAGGCCTGCTTGACGTGTTTGTATGTGTTTGCGTTATTGTATGTTGAGCTCTTATGGCTCACTCCCCTTTTTTTCTTTTTTAATGAGGATGCTTTTTATACGCTATATAATTCGATGGTGTATGGCTTTGACGAGGAGCATTAGAATGAGACTATAGATTTAGATTACATCGTCTACAATCATAAAATGGCTTTTATTTCGTTTTGCAAATCATGTTTCTGTGTTTTAATTTTTGTACTTAAACTATTTTGGTCATCATCTATAACTTTATAGCTTGTTCCAATTTGTTTGTATTTTATGGGCCCTATAAACCCTAGGACTTAGACCTATCTTTTCCTACTTTACCATGCGTTTTCATGATAAACAAATCATCAAATGTTTTTTAAAATCTAACATTTTGCCAAAATGTTTTCAAAAACTAAATAATGATTTCAGGGTCCCAAAATTAGTTTAAAAACTCATTTAGTAATTATAACCTTACATATTCTATTTAAATAAGTTACATAGCAAACTATCATCGCTATAGTAAATTAGGGGTGTGACAATTTGTGCGTATGTGTGTGTGTGTGGCTTATTATTGGTCCCCTTCTCCGAATGGGGTCATGAACATATGTAGATCTTATGGGGGGTGGTAAGTTGATTAACCTTTCCCATACTCCTATATCTATAGACATTAAGCGCAACAAGCGCATTTAATGCTTGGTGTGCTCCTCTGACATTAGCAAGGTTGTCAAAATTGCGATTTTACATAGAATCGCTAAAGGGTCCGTAGAATCGGAACGTAGAAACGTAAGTTTCTACAACCTATGTAAAATAACTTCTAAATATTATAAATTTACTTACAATAGTCATTAAAAAATATAATGAATAATAGAAATAAGAAAATTGAGTATTTATTTTAGCCATAAATTGCAAATTTGCAATAAAAGTCATAATATAGATAATCGAGCATAAGTTATTTAATATAGATATTTTATTTCTAAAATGATAAATCATGTATAAAATAAGTTTCACCTAGTTATATATACAAAAACTAAAAGATAATAGATAAAATTTAAAAATCAATTGTGACTTTAGAAATTACTAATAAATAAAAATTGATAACAAAGATATACCATTAGAAATGAGTAATATTAAAAAATGATAAATAACTACTAACCAAAAGTACATAATAAATAAGACACTATAACAAGAAAAACCTTCAAAATTATATATTACTAGGTAAATTTTTGCACTATTCGTGATTATTAATTCAAAATATATTTACTTAACAATATCTCACATTTACTTAACTATGAGAATGATATATTAAAAAGATAGAAATATAAATACATTTATACATTTCCTATAAAATTAAAAATCTAAAAAATTCTTATAAAGATAAAGTTATCTACCTTTATTTTATTTACTATTACAAAAATATTAGTTAAAATAAGGAAAATTGCAGCAATAAAACATGAGTGTTTTAATACGAACATGATCACAAATAGGAACAAGAAGAGTAACAATCGACGGACACAAACACAAAGACTTCAATGCACGTAACACACTGACAAGAGCGGAGTGATGACCGACGAACATGTTGGGGTATGACTCATACTCCCCTACGATAGGAAACCACGCGGGTCCGAGGAAGCTACCTCGGTGGGGGTTTCAAGGGGGCACGCCCCCTGGACGCTATAGGGCTTTTAACAATTAAGCTCATCGTTATTTATTAAAAGTTTGGGCTTGAGCTATGAATAGCTATTATTACATATTTGTTTATTTAGATTCGGATGGTTGAAATTTTACTTAGTTTTGCAAAATTGTGGAATCGGTGGAAACGTAGTAAAATAGCGATTTTGACGATTTTACTATTCAAAATCGCGATTTTACTACGATTTTACCTCAAAAACGTTTTTACATTCGTAAAATTGTAGAAACGTGCAAGTTAACTCGTGATTTTGACAACTATGGACATTAGGGTAAAACATTAGCTATCAAGCCTTAGCTAGGATGTAACATGGGACCATGAACCTTGATTGGGGTTTAACATACTGTGCGTGAATAGTGAGCTAGCCATGGGGGCTCGATTATGTCCCGTGATTGGTCTAAGTTAAGGCCTAGTGGCCTAATCATAAAATAGCTATTAGTAAAAACCAAAATTGAAAAGTAATCTCATACCAAAAGCC
This sequence comes from Laguncularia racemosa, assembly GCA_037954665.1. Lineage (NCBI taxonomy): Eukaryota > Viridiplantae > Streptophyta > Magnoliopsida > Myrtales > Combretaceae > Laguncularia > Laguncularia racemosa. Next base: position 52,023 of record JBBMOL010000312.1, on the reverse strand, counting down.
CTCTACCTTATCTTGATGCCATGGAATAAAGTTAAAGAAGTAATTATTCTAGTAGGTGATGATAAACAAATCTATGACAAATATCTTTATTTTCAACCTGATTATATTATCTATATTTTTAATTTGTTTGGTAATTTAGTGTCTAAATTTTTACTAAATTGCAACTAAAATAAAATTACAAATACTAAATTAAAAGAAATAAAATTTAAATACTAAATTGACAAAAATTAAAAATATCCACTAAAAGTATAACAGTAGTCTTCCATCTTTATTATTATTTTTCTTGTGTTCATTATTTTCTAATTTTCTACTTTTTAAGTCCACTACATATTTGATATGCTTGACCAAAGTAAAGAAATTCTTACAATATTGGTTAATATTCAAGTAACCTAGCATTCTTCCTCTACCCACTCACCATACTACTTTTGTAATTTTTTTAACACTTTTTTTTTTCCTTCTCTTACTTAAGGTAGTGTTGTAACAGAACAAAGTATTACTATCATCATAATTTAGCTAATTAGGCATAAATTGTTTATACTAATAAATCTCTTCATAACTCCAAAATTCCCTTAAGTCTGAGATGATCACATCTTCCTCCTTTCTCAAATCCACCTAATCCTCATTTTAGATTTTTGCCAACTTTCTCACAAGCTTGTCAATTTCTTTCTTATTATTAAGAAAGGTTAATGTTGCTATTACTATACAAGCTTTAGCTATTTTTGCAATTTAGTGCCTAAATTTGAAATAGATCAATTTAATACCTAATAAAAGTTTTCGAGTACAATTATGTTACCTGTGTAACTCTATTAATGTCTATTAACCTATGTGGCCTACCTATCCATTCACTTACTGACATGTGTATTAATGCAACTATATGGCTTTAAAATATTACAAGTAAGCATCCACATAGATGATGATGTGGATTAAAATGTAAAATGAAAATCACATTAGGGTTTAGGGTAGTATTTTTAAGCCATATAGTTGTATTAATACATGTGTTAGTAAGTGAATGGATGAGAAGGTCATATAGGCTAATAGATATTAACAAAGTTACGTTAGGTAGCATAATTGTACTTGAAAACTTTAGTTAGGTATTAAATTGATCTATTTTAAAGTTCAAGTACTAAATTACAAAAAAAAAAAAAAAAAAAAAAGCTAAAGCTTGGATAGTAATAGCAACATTAACCCTTATTGAGAAAGTGAACTTCACCCAATTGTTTTAATTTTACAATTCATTATTTTTGTCTCATCATCATACTCTCAAGATCCACAATGTCTATTACATTTTCTGACTTTCCTTCATACTTCTTGGAATTGATTTGAGAAACACTACACTTTCTCAAATTCGAATACTTCACACACTTGTGATCCTACTTTTGTATGTTGATGATTATTGTTGAACAATCCATATCTACTATTGGCCATTCAGAAGCTATGAAGTGGGATAAAATAATAAATAATAGATGTTTATTGGAACTCTATCTAGTCTCTCATCAACCCGTGTATCCCCACTTCACCCATGAATCTACGTAAGTGTAGGAACACTGGACATTAAGTCTTGTAGGTTAGTATCACAGATCATATATTAAAACAATCATCTAACTTCTAGTTGGTTGTATGCCTCTTCTTTTTTCATATAACTTACTCAAATCTTCACATATTACATCCATTGTTCATTAACATTTTCTACTAGTTTTCTAGTGTGTTCTCATAGACTCCTTTTTTCTCATTTTTGTAAGCAAATATTTCCATGTTACTATACCATTAACTCTCCCTATCACCATCACTTTTTTTTTAATCGATGAAATTTCTTACACTCTCGTATCAATAACCTACCAAAGTTTTAATCCTCCCAACTAGCCAATGGAAGTGATGTTGCATCCATCTTGTTATCTTTTTTTTTTTTGTCTCTATTAAGAAAAACATATATAGATCATGCTTATCTAATGAGCTCTTTTAAGTTCTTAAATGTTAAAGGAGATCCTAACTCTTAACAGTTCCAACTTAATAAAAGCATAGCCTAATGTTTGATTCTTCAATTAAGTACACTTCTAAAGTTATTTCTAAGAGAATAGTCATTTGACATTTGTTTTTGTAGTCATTTTTTTAACAACATTTTTTTTTTCTTTTCACTAGCACTCCACACAAGGGATGCCATAATTACTATAACTAGCTCACATTATATATATATATATTAAGTACTCAGGGTGTCAAAAGGCCCTTCTATATTTGTCTTGATTAGCTTTGTTTGCAATATTACTAGGTCATCTTATGAAATTTGACTATGCTTCTACAATATTACACTAGTTTAGGAGCATTGTGAATAATAGGTGTTTATCTACAATGATTTAAGAGCTTTACAAAGGTTAGTCGTATGCATTTGTGATAGCTTTCTTGAGATTCAAATTTTTCAATAAGTTATTCATTGGTTTGCATAGATTATTTTTATTCAATGTAAACTTGGAAAATGTTAGAGTTCTCATAACTTAGCGTTTGTTGGTAGAGTTGTAGGAATACAATTGTAGCATGTGATGAGCTAGTAGTTTTGTTTCAAGCTTTATTAATGACTTGTATTATCAGTATTTCTATTTATGCATCCAATTGTATTTAGATTACAACTTTCATTGGTGTTAAGACCATTTGCTTCAACGACTTTGAAGATCTAAAAGCCTTCTCTAAACTATAGTATTTCAAACTTGGACCATAGAATATTCCAACTTCTTTATGATGTTCACATAACATACTCTCCTTATATGATCTAATCCACCCTATTTAAAACAAAAATCATAGTGTTTGAGATCTATAGTACAACCTTGCAACCTAAGAATATTTGTTATAATAGATCATTGAGGAAATAATTTTTTTTTCTCCTAAACAAGGTAGCATCCACTCCACATTGAGATGATGAATTGTTGAACTTTTTACAAAGCTATTTTCATCTAATTGAGAGAGTGAAGAGTGTTTAAACGTGATCCCACAACTAATATAAGAGAAAATTGATCAAAGGTTATACTTTGATGCTGGTAGGAAGAAGTAACGTGTGTTGTATTTCAAATGGCTGCTCTAAAAGTCTCAAGGCTCAATAAGTTTCCTAAAATACTCTATTAGCCATATTGACCAATAATTGGTGATTCAATCGCAACAATAGTGCAATAGTTCTTTTTAATTATGTTTCTAAAGAACCTAAACACTTCAAATCTAGTCTTGATTCTTAAAACTCCAAATTCCTAAAATGTTTTACCGTTGAAACCCATCAATTTACGCAATTTCCTTTATAAAATTATTTTGTAAATTCCTTATCACAGGACTAAAACCCTTTCTTAATGAGCTCATAACTAAAAATCAGAGTGCTTTTATTTCCATAAGGTTAACTGATTACAATGTAATCATTATGTATGAAATGTTTTATTTTCTAAAAATAAGAAGAAAAATGGGAAAATGCTTCATACTTTATAGGTAGCTATCAATAAGTTCTATCATAAGGTTGAATGAGAGATTTTAGAAGAAAGTACTAATGAAGATGAGTTTTGCAGATAAATAAAATAGGTGGCTTGTGTTGTGTGCTAAATCTACATGATATAATGTGTTATTAAATGGAAAATTAGTTGGCAAAGTAATTTCTACAAGCAGAATTAGACTAGGAGGCCCTCTATCCCATAAAATTCATTATTTTAGTCGATATGTCATAAGAATCAATTAGAAAAGTGGAGATGGCTTCTTGTTTTTCTTAGAGGTTAATTGTGAAAACCTAACAACACTAAATAACATTGTTTGAGTACTAAGTGACTTTAGGACAAGAAGTGAACTTTGAAAAATTATGTTATTCTGTGAGTGTAAGTACTATCAATGAAGTAAAATGTATAATAGCAAGAATGTTGGTAATTCTAATAATTGAAAAACTAGGGAAATATCAAGGTTTGCTTATAATTTAGGGTAAATCTAAGAAAGAGGATCTAAGTTTTGGTAAGGAAAAAATTATATGTAAATTGGCAAATTATGAGTAAAAATTACTTCCAGTTGCTTTGAAGGGAATTTTTAATCAAATCTATAGCCACAACTATCTCTACTTATTCTTGAGTTGTTTTCTTTATATAAAAAAATGGTGCGATAATGTAAATTTCAATATTGTAAAATTTTGGTAGGGCTAAAGACAAGGAGAAGGTAAAATACACTAGGTAAGTTGGTAAAAGTTGACATTAGCTAAGGAGAATCATAAGTTAAGGTTTAAAAATTTGTTTACGTATAACCTGACTTTTTTGGCAAAGTTAGCTTAGTGATTACAATGCAATCCTCATCTCTATAAGTTAAAATCCCTATATGTATGTACTTTCTTGATAACACTTTTAAGAATGCTCAAAAAGTTAAAAAGCTTCATAGGGCTAGGCAAATATTATAGAAGAGAAAAGATACTCTCTTTAAAGGAGTTTTATGGTAGATTAAGTGTAAACCTTAAGAATATTTTTTCAAATTAGGATAGAAATTGCTTAGAGATTCAAGAGATATTCCTGAGAGTCAATAGAAGAGTTTACTTTAACCTTAGAGATTACCCTAAGTTACCTTAATATACATAATAAAACCCTAAAATGATAAATTGAAACCCTAATCGCATCTAAACCCTAAAACATCCTTTCAAAAACCACCCTAAACCTTAAAATGAGAACTTTAAATCTTAAAGTAACCCATTAAAACCCTAAAATAATAATCCAAAACCTTAATTGGAGTTGTAAACCCTAAATTAAACCAAAAACCCTAAAGTCAAAATTATTCTTAAGAACACTCCTTGAACTATATAATTAAGTACAATTAGTAATACTAGACAATTAAACAATGGCAATAAATATAATTTAACAAAAATCAACCCTACCCTACAACCACTAAGTGGCATCATTTAACAAGAGATTACCAAAGGTATCTTGTCTTCTCATTGCAATTAACTTAAGCTAATTAAACTACCCTTAATCAAACATAATTAAACCACTAACTAGGCTGATTAAAACACTCAATAGAAAAAAGAAAAACACCCCAACACCCCTATATTAACTGTTGACCACCTCTCATCTAAGCTACCCTTTTAACACTTGTCATCATCTAAGGGGTAAACGTAAATCAAGGAATATAGCCCCCAGGTTAGAGTAGCTACTAGGGTGAGTTGTCAAAGGAAGAGAGGGCAGTTGCCCTAAAAGGAAAATGACTAAACCTTGGAGTTAACTAAAAACCACTAGACACGTTTAATAACCTACCAACCAAATTAGCCAATAGATAATTACATGACACTAAACTACCTAAAATAAATTTTAAAAAAAAATAAGAAAAAAGAAGGAAAATAAAAACACACACACTCGTCCTCGCTGTTGGATATCTCTCTCTCCACCCTTACTGTCATTTAACTTCATTTCAAACACATACAACCAATGTTGTCAAAATCACGAGTCAAAATGTGGAACTGTTCGAGTTTACGTTCTTAATTCACTATCCCTGGTTAACTCGGTCACAAATTCGATTTGGAGTAAAATCAGATAGAATCGCAAGTCAACTCAGTGAACTCGGTGAAATCGCGAGTTTGGAGTTGTTTCTACCGATTTTGGCATCATTTGAGTTTGGAATCACGTTCGTATGCTATTGTTGCTACTACACCTACATAGTCATCAAGTGTGACCTTCTAATCATTTTAGAAACAATGATGCACCTGGCCAGAGTTAAACGACATGGAAGGTAACAACAAAAGTAGAGGATTTCACTATATTTAGCACCTTGCATCTCTCATTACATCACTCAATTACAAGCGAAAAAAGAAAATATATAGTAACAGCTATATACATATAGCTTTTATGTTAAGCATTTGACATTTTCCTAACTATTTCTGTAACTAAAAACTTTTAAGGGTTTAGTTTTTACTTTATCCTTACATCAATGTATGTGTAGACTTTATTAGTTGTGTTCATAATCATAAACCCAAAGGGAGGAAAAAGATATTCTTTTAGCTGTTGAAGATACTAGATAGCAATTAAATTATGACCTTTATAAGGACTTATGACCAAAATATACGCTAAATTTCTTTATTTTTATGATCCATTATATATATATATATATATAATATATATATATGACTAATGTAAGTTTGTAAGTAAATTTACAATATTTATAAGTTATTTTTAAAAAGTTATAAAAACTTACCTTTCTACGTTCCAATTTTACGTTTCAATTCTATGAACCCTCTCACGATTCTACGTAAAATCGCGAGTTTGACAACTATGCATACAACACTTTCAAACTCTAATCATCTCTACCAATAACCACCACCACCTCTTCCATCTAGCATCACACCACCACCACCACCCCCTCATTCCTCTTTTCATTTCATCATCACCAACCCCAAGAAAACTCCATCACTATCCTCCTCTTTTAGTGCCAAAACCCCCTCTAAGCCTCACTATCTCTTATTCCAACCTAAGTTCTTTCCGTATTCTAGCAATCCACCACAAGCTGGGAAGAAGTGGAAGTGAAACACTATTGTTTAGAGGCCTTAGACATGGAGTCTAGGAGTAAGGACACAAAGATCATTCCTAAAAGGAAGCAAAAGCTAGGACACAACCATAAAAGTAGGAATATCATTATCATTTCTTTAAGGTTTTCCTTGTGTTCACAAGATTACCCTACTAGAATGTTTGTAGACCTAGTGTAATCTTCATTTTGTAATACATTGTCTTTGTATTATGGTTATTTTGGCTATGGAAGTGTGAGGAATTCATGTAAACTTTTGTACTGGTTCAAATAATGTAGCATGTTATACTTGAGATAAACTTTCCTTTGGCATTTTATTGTAAAAGCATGAAGCAAACAAGGTCTTGAAGACCTTCCCTTAGCTAGAAGAGCATAAGGATCTTGAACTTGAGTTTAATAATGATTTACATCACCAACTAGCATTAGAAGTGGTTTAGAAAGATTAAAAGTGGTTAAGTTGGAAAAACAAGAAATTTCCTCTTAGAACCCAAGGGACCAACGCCTAAAAGAAGAATAATACTCTTATTTTTTTTTCCTTAATTACAGCTCACAAATGTAATAAAATATAATTATTAGAAGATTGGGATTAAAACCCCATAATTAAAGTACCAATATTAGGGCTTTTAAGTAAAAATGCATAAAACCGATAAAAAGGCCACAAAACCCACTTGGGCCAAGACCACTAGCAAGCCCAACCAAACTTTTCATACTTAAAATACTAAATAAAGGCCCAATTTAAGTTAGGAATTGATTAAAATTGGTTTCATTAAGTTTAGGGCCCAAATGAAGCTAAAAAGACTCAAAATGGGCCCAAAAGTCTAACCACCAAAATTGATCCAACTTTTTTCCTAACATGAACATCCCAAATGACCATAATGACCTCATCATTTGAAAGTACATTCGAAAACCTTCGGAACAACTATAAGAATGCAAAAAAAAAAAAAAAACTTAAAATGAGAAAGTTATGACTAATCATGAAACTAGTCAAAACCAACAAAATATAGCAAACTTAGTTAAATAATTAGAATAGTTTAGCATACTTATAAATATTAATTTCCTTATCCAGTGATAGTGATTTTGAGCACAAGCTACTCTCGAATTATTACGACTAGTAGTGGGTATGGTCATATAAGTATTCTTATTATTATATTTGTTTGTGATTGTAGCTATAATAGCACTTCAATGATTTATATGTCAATTTGGATGTGTGGGGTTCGAGAATTGTATGCGGTTGACTTGTTTAGTGACATGTGCTAAATTACTATAATATATCAAAACCCTTGAACTTGATTGTCATGCTCTATAATGATAGGGATTGTTGAGTGTCTATGATAATCAAATGGCCACCTTGATAATTGGATTTAACAATATACAACTGAAAAACCAAAATGGATGGTGATATCATATCTTGCATGTAGAAGATCAGCTAGTATCACACAATAGTACAAAAAAGGCCATATGAAGCTATCCCCATACATAACCTTACCTTAAGCTTTAAGAACTATCGAGTATTAAGAAATTGTGCCCTCTAATTGAAGCCTAGTACGGGGTTCACCACTTAGGGATAGACAAGATTGAGTGTGCTACCCGCATCCACATCTCTTTGGGCATATATCTTAATATCATAATATTATTTTAAATATAATACTACCTTATGTGATGTGTCAAAGGGCAATTGCAATATAAATCTAGGAGGGAACAAACAAAGTAACAATTCCCCACTAATTGGCATGAAACCTAACTTGTATGAATCCTAAATTGCATGAACAAGAGAGAGAAAAGAAGGGCTAATTCCTTACCAAATGTTACGCACTAATTGAAATTAGGATTGGTTTGATATTATTGATATTACACATAACAAAAATCAAATCCAACTCTCCACAATTCTAGAAGAATTGATAAGAGTTTATGCATGAAAGGAGAGCCTCCTCACGGCAACAACATGTGAATTATTTCTTTAAAAAAAAAATGTCCCTTTACAAAACCTAAATAACAAGTATTTATACCCTACTACAATTATGGAAAAATAACCTACGTAACTAGTAAACAAGGCCAGTCACTTCAAGCTTTAATCATGGTCACAAAGAGGAACACAAGACCAATTCTTTCTTGGTTCAATTCAGTTCATTGTGGACCATAACCCCTTCACAAACCAATTGCTATTATACTTGGTCGTCTTCTTGTAAAAACTAACAAAATGTACCTGATAAAATGCAAAAACAATTATTATAAAATAAATAAAGACAATATGTGAATGTCTTGGTTCCATTTGTTTCAAGTAGGCTTCCCAATGTTGATCCAGAAGTTTGATTCTCATCATCTCCTCGGGCCTATGAAAGATTTGTCCTCAAATCTAATGGGTCTTTCCCTGAATTGAAAACCCTAGTTTGCATTTGCTTGTCGCCTTGAAGTCTTAAGTGCCCAGTAGTTTTGTTGATCTATTCTTAGAATTTATGTACCTCAATTTGTAACATAGGGGTCAAGACAACCCGTGCACCGTCCTTCTAAAACATATAAGTGTTTCTAAACCCATCATGTAGTACCTTTATGTCAAAAAACCAAAGTCTACCCAATAGTATATGAAAGGCGCACATAGGAAGAACATCACAAACAATTTCATCATGGTATCTATCTCCTATGCTGAAAGGCACTTTAGCCCTCTGAGTAACATGCAAACTACCCCATTCATTTAACCAATGTAATTTATAGGGATAAGGATGTAAACTAGTGACTAATTGCAATCTATTTACTATTGTAGCGGTTATTACATTTGTGCAACTTCCACCATCAATAAAAAGAATACACACCTTGAACCCGATAAGGAGTATGGAATAGGTTTTCCCTTTGTATGTCCCCAACATCTATAGATATAGTCATGACCTTGTGCAACACATTAATAAATAGATATTTATCATTTCCCTTATCTTCATGTGTCTCAGTGTCATGATCATCATAATACTCCTGTAGTACTATTGACAAATCTGTATACTAAACTACTTCTTCTTAACCATCCTCACTGTTTCCCTCCATAGTAGTCATCACCCTTTTATTAAGATACTAAGCAGCTATGTGTCCAAAACCCATGCATTTAAAACATTTGATTTGACACATCTTTCCATTGGTTGTCCTTGACATTGTTTGTCGGATATCAGCTCCAACAACCTCTTTTCCTTTTCCAGAAATTTCCTTCTCCCTATCAATAATAGTTTTATTTTTGTCCATAGTCTTATCATTTTCCCCTATTTCTTTTTGTTTACCCTGTTGATCATCTGACCCATGAGGTTTGGTAGAAGTTTCACACCTGTTGCTTGCTGCTTGAAAAGGGTTGGATCACCTCTATCTCTCCACTTTTAGAGCTAGCTGGATGGCCTCATCTAGTGTGTTATACCTCTAGAGCTCTACAATGCAGGCAATTTCATACTTTAACCCTAACACAAATCTTGCTAGGGTATGCTTAGGAGGTTCAACTAACCCACGTCTGATCATCAGTGTCTTAAACTCTTGTACATAATCGTCAACTATTTTACCTCCCTGCCTCAAGGTTTAAAGTTGCATAAACAACTCCTGCCTATAGTGCTCTAGTATAAACCTTTTTCTCATTACCGATTTCATTTCCCTCCAGGTATGTATATCAGCCTCACTATCCGTTTGTCTGCTAACCATAAGATTTTTCTACCATAAAGCGGCATAGCCTGTAAATTCTACAACTGCAAGATGAACTCGAGTGTGATCATCAATCTCATAGCACTCAAATAGGCCATCAACCTTATCCTCCCAATCCAAGTAATCTTTTGCAGAACCCCTTCTAGCAAATGAAGGCATCTGCAATTTCACATATTCTAAACCTTGAGGTAGTCTAAACTCATGATTAGGGTAAGACTCATTTTCAAAATTATCATCCATTTCCTCCCTAAAAGCATGATAATTACCTTTCATCCTCCTACCCCTATTGCTTCCAATAGCTCCTTCCCTATGAGCATTATAATGGGCTACTTGAGATAGGGGTGCCTAAGGGTTTGCCACTGGTGGCTGTGGCATCATCATTTGATCTACCCATGTTGCTAATGTAGCAACAATAGTGGTGATATCTTGCAATTTTTCTTCTAATATTCTTCCACCTACAACACAACGACCCTAACCTCCTCCAACTTGAATATTGGTCTCATTGCCAATTCCACCATTCACACTATCATTTGACATGATTTTGCACTTTATTTTTTTTTATACTCACAATCACTCCTTCACAATAGCAACACACTCCATAGTTCAATACACACAAACAACACCACACACCTACATGGTGACAATAACACACCTTCACGGCACTCTCAACACAACAACACAACATACTTTCATACTAACAACAACACAACACACTTTCATGCTAACAACAACACACCTTCACGGCACTCACAACACAGCATACCTTCACGCCAACAACAACAAACCTTCCTGGTACCACACACACGAACACCTCCATGGTTCAAGTATACACATACCCACGGTACCACACGCACCTTCAAGTCTCAACACACTTCAAGACACAATACACACTCCACCAAGACTTAACACACCTCATGACACACACACATAACACGTCTCAACAAAAACACACACCTCACAGTATACACACAACCTCACACCACACCTACACGGCAACAAACACACACACTCCCACAAGACTACACACCCTCAATAACACAACACACACAAGCAATCACGATTCCCACATATGGCAATGTTACAATAATCACTTTCCTCAATTACTTAAGTTAATGTTGGAATCAAAGCAAATCAATGAGCAATTACTATACCCCTTTACAATTATGGAATTCAAATTCAAATAGCCTCCCTATCTTCCACACAAAGAGCTCACAACAATGAACCTTGATATAATTTCCACAATTCAAGCCACAATAAGCAAGGATATCATGACACAATCAACACAAGACTTCAATTCCACTTTATACAACATCAATTGCGAAATGGAACAACAAGAACCTTAAATCCCCAAATTGAAAATCACGAATTCCCTTCTCAAAACCGTGCTTTGATAACAAAATTATGATGTGCTTAAGGGGCAATTGCAATATAAATCAAAGATAGAACAAATAAAGTAACAATTCCCCACCAATTAGTGTGAAACCTAACTTGTATAAATCCTAAATTGCGTGAACAAGAGAGAGAAAAGAAAAGTCAATTCCTTACCAGATGTTACGCACTAGTTGGAATTAGGATTGATTTAATATTATTGATATTACACACAACAAAAATCAAATCCAACTCGCCACAATTCTAGAAGAATTGATAAGAGTTTATGCGTAAAAGGAGAGCCTCCTCATGGCAATAACATGTACATTATTTCTTCAAAACAAAAAGTCCCTTTACAAAACCTAAATAACAAGTACTTATACCCCACTACAATTATAGAAAAATAACCTAAGTAACTAGTACACATGGATGATTACTTCAAGCTTCAATCACGGTCACAAGGAGGAACACAAGACCAGTTCTTCCTTAGTTCAATTCAGTTCATTATGGACTGTGACCCATTCACAAACCAATTGCTATTGTGCTTAGCTGTCTTCTTATAAAAACAGACAAAATGTACCTAATAAAATGCAAAAAAAAATTATTATAAAATAAATAAAGACAATATGTGAATGTCTTGGTTCCATTTATTTCAAGTAGGCTTCCCAATGTTGGATTTAGAAGTTAATTCCCATCACTATGAGTTTTAAAAGTGTAAAATTGAGAAATTTAAGCCTGAGGTGACAAGAACATGAAGCAAATGTGTTAGTGGTTATTTCCTAACTCAGGCAATGAAAGGTGTTAAATTTATGCTATATATGGCTTCTGATTGGTTATATGTTGTTGCATTTCATATGTTTGTCCATACATTCATATGCTTGATTATTAAATTGATTGATAATTGCTCACCGGTATAATATGAGAAATGTCTCATTAAGTTGAACATAATTTATAGCCCTATAGTATGCCCTTGTTGTAGTAGCCCATATGGTTAGAGCTTGATCAACAAATGCTAGAGGTTAGTACATAGGAAGATGGGATGAAGAGAGGTAGGATGAAAGCATGAAAGATCACTATTTTTATCTTTATCACACTATCTAGCTATTAAGAGTATTTTAGATTGTAGTATGAGTAGATACTTAGACTATCCTTAGTACTATTATCATTACTACTACTACTATTATCCACTGGATATTTGGTGGGACCTAGGTCTTATATTTATATGGTGATATAATATGAACTTATTTATAATTTTTTTATTGCCTAGAATTATCCTTCAACCTAAAATAACTTGATGTGAGTACGCCTTATACCTAAGCTTAGAAACCTAAGATAACTAATCGGAAGTAAATTAGAGTGTAAGTAGAACCAAGACAAGATTGTATATATATATATATATATATATATATCTCTTTTACAGCCTAGGAGTGCTAAACAAAGTAACTTTTCTATGTTATAGATTAGCCTTGTTATTTCATGGGGCAATTAGATCTCTTTTAGGATAAAAGGTAAGGAGATGCTTATGGAGTATAGGCACTATCTGAGGCTGATTTGTGAGGATATGGCCTTGTTAGGTAGGACATAGACACTAATATCGGTTATGATGTGGTGGTGAGTGGGTTTAGGCTAGTATTAGACTACTATTTAGTTGGAGACTAAATGGACTAAAGAGAGAACTCTATATAAATCTTGAGATGATTTACATTTTAGAGAAGTGAACAAGAGAAATGGGCTAAGTTGGAGAAATAGCCAAGGTTACATTTATAGTGGCAAAGTTGGATAGGCTAAGATATCTTGACTTCTCAAAGTGGACCCAAGTCAAGCTAGGACTAGTCTTTTCTAAAGATTGAGGTTAGAGGTCTAAGAGATTACATAAACCACTATTAATCTTTGGGATTCTATGGAAAATTAGATAATGTTTCCACCCCTTTCGAGTGTAGGTGAGGAGGAAGAGATACCTAATGAGGTTCCTAAGCCGCCTTTGACAACACCCTCGAGCTAGTTCAAGGATAGTATTGTTGTGACTACCATCCCTATAGATCTTGAGATGATATAGGATGAAAGGAAAATTTTGGAGGAGATTTATTGGCCTTATCATCAAACTTTTGAGATATGCCTACTATACCCATGACCAGTGATGAGCCATGTTACATAAATCTAACTCTATTTGACTCGAACCTATCACCATATGAGCCTATAATGTTAGCTATAAAAGATGACAAGATAAATTTAGATGAGGTGGTTTTAGAGCCAAACCCCCTCAACTTTATGTTAACAAATGGTATTGACTATGGATTTAAATGATTAGCCCTCTTAAGAGGATGATACATGATCGATACAATTGACTGTTGGATCTTTCAGTAATCACTTTCTAGACTAGGAGAGTTAGACTTGAGACTTCATCAAATATGAGTTCAACTATGGGATCACTAGGTATTTGCACATTTGCCCAAGGATGGGTTAGCATGTAGGCGAGGTTAATAGAGTAGATGGTTTCTAGTTAAGGTTATAGTTAAATATTTTATAATATGATCATAAATGTTCTCAGTTTTGTTTATAGGGATCATAGATGATAATTTTTGGATTTTTGAGTCTTGTATTATATAGATGACATTATTGTACATTTGATGTATTTAAACTCTTATTCAGGTGGAGTATCACTCATTAGAAGTGACTACCTTAGGTTGTAACCTCGTGACGTTGAAATTATTAGAAATTGGTTTATATATTTTGATCTATTCTAAAATATTATTTATGTATTACCATAAATAGCGAATATGTGTACATATGTGACTTATTCATCATGATAATGACTATGTTTAACAAAGTATATTTCAAAAAATTGATGACCAAAGTGTAAGGATATAATTTTATTATTTTAAAAGCTAACCTGAAAAGAAAAATTTTGCAGACGTCGCAAAGGATGCGAGTGACTCCCATAAAATGCAAACCCTAGGGTTAATGAACAAGAATAAAATCCACCTAGAGACAAAACTAACTAGATATTGGCTACAATTGAGGGGCAAAATGAATGGCTCGGGTTGTTTTTAGAAAGAGCTCAACCACCATAGGGATGTAAACGGGATGGGTTTGGGTCGAGATCAGTAATCTCATTACCCGTCCCATTATCCTATAGAGATTCCCAAACCCTACAGGGTTTTTTATGAAATACTTGCTACTCATACCAAACCCTATAGGGTTTTAATGAGTAACCCGAAACCTGTCCCAAACCCATTAGAATTTAAAAAAAAATAATTCTATTATTAGTTTAAAATTTTTACTTATTCATTATGATTATTTTTATAAAATATAGCTTATGTTCTTGAAAATAAATAATATTTGTACTTTCAATGTATTTTAATATTATTTGAAAATTTACATGTTGATAAAAAAAGTTGCTGACGTAAAAACATTTTTAATTATAATAAAATATAATTATTAGACCAATTATATAACTTAATAAATAACACACAAAAAATATAGTTAACAAGTCTTAATAGAAATAGAAAAATTCTAAACACATATAGAAAAGACATTAATCTAATATTTTTAGGAATTCTTACTTGACAATTGATTCTCATAGTCTTCAAATCCCATCTTCTTCATCATCTATCTTTGAACCTATCGAAAGGGGGAAACCCTCATAAAACACATTAGAGATTATGCAAATAATAGTTGCTCCATGTATAAAAGAACTTATTATTGTATAATCAAAATTTTTACCTCTTATCTCATTTGATAACCAACTTTGACTGCACATCAATGCTTCTATTGTATTAGGATTTAGCCTGCTTCTATGTGAGCTAATTACTCGTCCACTAGTACTAAATGCAGACTCGGAAGCAACCGTAGACACAAGAATAGCCAACATATCTTTAGTTAGTTTTTGTAATGTAGGATATTTAATTCCATTTACTTTCCACCAACTAATAATATCAAAATCATCAGTCCAAGGTAACACAACTTCTTCTAAATAGTGATCCAATTCTGACTTGACTTGGCCATCAATATTAATAATGCTCAAGAATTGCACCAACCTTGATTTTCTTGAAGAATCGAAAGGAACAATTTAGGTAGTTGCTGAACTACTACTACTATTCAAACCTTTACAAAGTCGAGATCTACTCCTTGATTGATATTCATGAACTAACTCGTAACAAATGTTTCTAACATTTTGAATCTCTACAGATACATTTACTCCATAAATAGAAGGAAACACAAAATCCATGGCCTTTATCTTAAAACATGGATCTAAAATAGTACAAACAGCCATAATGATGTATACATCACCTTAATATTTTTCAAACTTATCAAACATTTTCCCCGCTATCATTCTAGTATTCACATCTGAAGAGCCTTTCCATTTAACCAATGATTCTCTAATCTCAAAAACCTTTTCAAAATAATAATTTGCAATTGGATATTGAGTACCAGAAAAAATATTGGTTACCTCATAAAAGATCGCTAACTTCTAGCAAATTGCTTCTACTACCTCCCAATCATCATCGGTGGGAAGACATTTATAATGTCTATCCATAAATTGAACTCTATAAAAAACTTCTTTATATCCAATGGCTATCATCAACATGTCATATGTAGAGTTCCACCGAGTTTTGCAATCTAAGGCAAGCTTTCTATCATATGGAATATCCAATTGCTTACATGCTTCTCTAAATTTCTCGACTCTTGATGGTGTCGCCGACCAAAATGTAACACTATCACGGACCTTCTCAATCGTACTTTCTATCACGGCCACACCCTCCTTCATAATTAAGTTTAAAATATGCGCACAACAACGCATGTGCAGGACCTTTTCCCGAAGAATTAACTCATCTCTTCTTAGTTTCATGGTCAAATTTATAATCATTACATCATTTGTAGAACAATTATCTACAGTAATTGTAGATAATTTTTTATCTAATCCCCATCTCATCAACGAGTTAAAAAAACAATCGGCAAGCACCTCATTTGTTTGTAGCGTTGGAACATACAAAAAACTGCATGAAAATATAAAAAACCTCAATATAAGATAATTTTTCATTATTGATTATGAAAAGATAATATAAGTAAAGAATCTTACTCCATGAGTCGATTTTGAAGTCTCCAATTATGATCAATGAAGTGTGCTGTGACAGTCATGCATCCCTTTTTTCTGATTTGATGTCCATAAATCCGTTGTTACTGCAACTCGAGAATTTAATGCTTTCAACAACACTCTCAATTTTTCCTTCTCCCCATTATAGATGTTCATGATTTCCTTTTTCATGGTGTTCCAAATAACATGCTTAAAAAGTGGTTGCATACTTTCAAGAAAATCCCTGAAATACTCATGCTCAACTATTGAAATGGGGTATTCATGAACAATTATTGCTTTTGCAAGTCTTTGCCTACAAATATCTTGATTGAAAGTCCAATTTCCTATGTTCAAACAACTCTCATTCTCATTTTGTCATTTGTCAATGGATAGTAGGCATTGCCTTATGTCTTTCTGCTTCTTCATTTGTGTACACTTCTCCAAATGATTACGCATATGCTTAGTTCATTATTTACTACCTACTTTTAGTGTTTTGGAACAATGATTACAGATAACAACATCCTCCCCATTAATCGTTTTTCTCACCATATCATTCCATACAAGAGAAGTCAATTTACGTTTATTGGGATTATCACGTTGATCGGCATTGCTTCCTACTTGAGAACTTGTTGTGCTTGTGGGATTTGTTGCTGGTGCTTCTATTTTAGATTCGAGTAATGGTAACGGACCTTCCTCTTCCTCAACATCAATGGGATGTGCATCAATGGGCATATCAACTTCGTCCATTTCTATATTATATAAAAGTAAACAAAAATAACATTTATCAACTTATCCGTAGAAATCATAGAAAATATGTAAACTAAGGTGAACTTCAATTCTTTCAGGAACTTCAATTCTCACATTATAAATTCAAAGGCATAAGAAATGGATGGATAATTATAGGTATAATTCAAAAAGTACAAAATTCATTATCTATGACCATCACATATTAAATATATTTTGACACAAAAATATTTGATAGTTAGATGAGATTAGACACGGGTGAAGTACAAGGGTAAAGAACATCTAACATTACAAAATCGACTAACAACTTAAGAAAAAAAGTTTATATCAATTAAGAGTAGTACTAACATAGTAATTGTATCAAGAACAAAGTCATAAATTTGTAGGATTTTTCTCTCTTATCCTAATCATCTTACTACAATACAAGTACAAAAGTTTATATCAATTGATGAGTTTAATTGGAAGGAGAAATTTGAATTCAATTTATTCTATTCGAAAATCACCATTAGACTATAAAGATCATAGTTAGATGAGATACACACACTGAGACATACACACAGCACAGAGTCACTATACAAATAAACAGACACATCCTTGCATGAACACATATGCCCACATATACAAATAAACCACAAAATGGTAAATGACCACAACTTACAAATAACTTACCTATCTACGTGTGACTTGCGAGTGCGATGATGGCCACGACAGACGATAGAGGACAGTCGAGCTCGAGACGACGCATGCACTGGTGTGTGCAAGTGCGACAGTAGCCGCGACAGACTACAAACAACAGATGATGCCTATGCCAGTGCATGCAAGTGCAACGGTGGCCAGTGTAGATGATAGAAGATAGACGAGATCGAGAGTCAAGTCGATCCATGAGACAGTGTGAGCGAGTGCGATGGTGCCGGTGTGTACGATTGTGCAACAGACGATAGAAGACAGATGAACTAGATCGAGCCAGACCGAGATCGACAACAGAAGACAAATGAGAACGAGATTGAGCTGATGCGTGCAATGGGCGACGGCAGCTTACACAGGAGGAGGGTGACGACGAGAACGAGATTGAGTCGAGTTCCAATTCCAGCCAGACCTAGGGTTTCCACAGTAGCTTCTTGATTTTTTTTCTCGTCAAAAGTGTGTATGTGTTTTAGTGTGTGTCTGTGTGATTTGTGAGGTGTAAGATTAAATTTCAAGTGGAGATGGACCGTAGACGTCGAGTGGAAGTGGACCGTGACCGTAAGTTAGGAGTGGACCGTGGTCGTGGATGTGGGTGGGTGGCTCGGTGTGTGTCACTGTGTTTGTGTGGTGAAAACGAGTCGTGTCTGTGCAGTGCTATGACTCTATGCTGTGTATATGTCTCAGTCTCTGTGTGTCATGTCTGTGGACTGTGTGGGAGTGGAGTGGGTGTCCATTGTCCGAGCAGTGCAGTGCTACAATGTCCTCGACTCCTCGTGTCTCAGGCTCTCAACTCAGTGTGCTGTGTGTTTTGTCTTTTATGTGGGTACTATTACTGTTCACTGTTGTGTCTCAATGTGTGTGTCTTAGTGTGTATTTTTTTTTCTTTTAATCCCTTAAAATTTTTATTAAATATATAATAATATAATTTATTAACTAAAATCTATATATATATGTTAACGGGTTTAGGATCCCAACGGATTTAACATTTGTCTCACTATCCTTCCTAAACCTTATAGGGTTTTTAAAACGAAACTCATAACCCGTCCCAAACCCTAAAGGATAGTACCCTATAGGATTTTTAGTGGGACGGGTGGATCGAGAACCCGACAAAATCCGTCCCGCTGACATCCCTAAACCACCACCAACATTGATCCCCCAACCACCACCAGTGGCTGTAGAATAAGTGCCACCACCAACCACATCAACAAAAATAATTCATGTAGCACCACCTGAGCCCTGACTTCCAAGAAGTGTGTTCCCATAATTCATTTGGTGCAGCAAGTACTTTGAGGGCACTTTTGGATGACCTAAAGAGGCTCAAGATTAGATATATCACTCAAGAGATCTTAAAGCTTTTGAGGTGCCCTAAAATCTAAGGGTGAATTATAGCACCAATTTGTTGAGGCTACAAGCTCAAACTTAGTGGGAGTCTAAACGGCGAACTATGTAGTTATCAGTTACTCAGGAAGCCTTTAAGCATGAGTTTCTAGAGCATTATTTTCCTAGCAGTCTTCAAGCCAAATACAATGAGAATTTGTTTACTATAATTCTAGGAGGTCGCGGTATTGATTAACGTGAGATCAAATTCAAACGTTTGTTATAGTTTGAGGTCCATGCATGCATTCAAAGAAATGGTGGAAAAAGCAAGAGTGTTGAAAAATGCTAAAAAGCGAGAAGTAGAATCTATGAGAGGCAATGTGAAATTTGTGTGCCACTTTAACTTCACTCATTTGGGGACAGTTAGCATCCCATCCCTTCAGTGCTAGAAATGCAAAAAGAAACATTATCCCTCTAGTTGGGCACTTGTCAACTAACTGCCCATAGAGATGGCTAGTGACATCCCCAGAAACCAAACCTTCGCAAATTGCCGAACGACCAACAGTGAACAAGAATGGTAATGGTCAAAATAGTATTAGAAATCACTCATACGCTTCTATAGCAATAGTCCAGGTGTATAACCTTGAGGGAGCATAGGAAATTGAAGACTATGAAGAAGAGGAGCTTGCGACTTTTGATACCGATGATGCCATTGACACAAATCTTACGATAGGTAAGTACCTGAACTCGATTTTTTTTTCTTTCTTTTTCTAAATTGAAATATATTAGTAATAAATAGGAGATTGAATCACAAAAGGAAACAAAGTTTGACTATAAAAACTATAGCAAATACCAGCAGATCCTTTTCTTTCTACTTCTACGTAATAATGATTAATCATCAACATCAACCATTATTTACTATCATCACTTGAGATTCATATCATATTATATAACAATTTTAAAGTTTTAATTATAATAATAAATATCGAAAAGAATCTAAAAAATGTCGAGTACAAATAACATACACCCTTGTTGCTACAATATATTCATATGTATTTATGTAGTATACTCGTTCATTGACGTGTTACCTTAAATACTAATGATAACCTTCCAATGACAGCTTGCATGAGTTCTAATTATTCTGGTTTCTCCCTTCTCGTACTCGTCCATAATTTTATTGTAATAAATTGAAAGGGAAAGTTTACTGACCTTTTAATAATAATACTATATTCATTACACTACCTAAAAGCCATCGGTTTAGATTAGAAACCGGCTGTACTATTTAATTAATCAATACTGACGCATCAATTCTACAGTAAATCTTAGTCAAATCCAAGGCCAACCAAACCAGGTATAAGTTCATAAACGATAGGCAAATAAATAAATAGAGGGTCGTTCTCAAATCCACATTTAATCAAACTGCAATTAGATAATCATCTGACATGACTATAGAATTCACCGACACTGTTTTAATATTTTCTTTATTTTGGTACCTAAATCTAGGAATGTTCATAGGATGGACTCTATTGTACAATGTGATTTTTTTTTTTCATTTTGAAATTTGATAAAAGAAAATTAGGGTAAAATTAGATTTTAATGGATATGAAATAATACGATGTCATTACAAAAATTGCTTAACACTCTAACTAATAATGCAATATATATTTTTTTATCATTTTTTATTCATTTCATAAGGGTAGAGTAAAATAATAATTCTTTTTTTTATAAATTTATTTTTGTATTTGATTAGCAAAATAACTATTTTATAGAATTACTATTACTATAAAATGAAAAATTATAATTCTTTTATAAAATAACTCTTCTTTAATTTTTCCTAGCATACCTCTATATCTATCAATGAGATCTTAAGGAAACTATAAAGAATAGGTATTTCATCTCCATTCCATTCCTTAATATTTATAATTATATTCCTATCTTATTTCATTCCACAAACCAAATGTACTATTAAGGATTTAGAAAATTATTGTTACTCATAATGGTAAGTTTTACACCACTTTTAGTATACAAGAATAGTATAGAATTGAACCGTGACTGAAATGATAAATTCTTTCTCATATTTGAAAACTTACATAGAATGGAATATATATAAAATAGTATTTGACAAAAAAATCCTTAATTATTAAATATAATAATAAAATTAAAAATTAAATAAGTGATTCCTAACCCTAGTAATTTTAATTTTCCTCAAAAAATAAAAAGAAAGAGGAGGAAAAAATTATAAGAAATTATTAATTTTTTATTTCACTTGTTCTTCTTACTTTGGTATATTGATAATCTTACTTTATACCTTATTTTATCTTTTACAATGAATAAGATTTATTAAATTTTTCTTTTCTTCATGATTTAAATACATTGAAAGAATCAACATCCTTCTTAATTCTTTTTTCTAAAATTCTTTGCTCTCACTCTTTGAACGGGATAAAGAAGATTACTCTCTCGTCTATCACTCTACGACCATCATCCTATTACTTTATCCTCACCAACAGCAGTTATCTATTCCTAGTATTTCATAATATAAAAATAAAATTAATTGCAATATTTAAAAAATATATATAAAAAAAAATGTTCTTCCCACTATAACTTCCCATCCAGTCGATGCACGTGGGAATGGATATATTTTCCGACCTAAATCGATTCTTTGACAGGCCCGTCCTGTGCCTGTAAAAATGACCTAAAACCATCGTAATCAATCCTATATCTTCTAGATAAAACATTATTATATAATTCAAAAAATAGATTTCTTCTTTCTCCTGCCACGCGCTGGCATCCTTTCTGTTTATCCACGCACCAATAATATTTCGAAAATTCCCATATTACTATTATACATTACTTTGGTGGTGAAAAAAGAAAAAATCCGTTTGTTATAAATCGTCTCCTTCACAGCCCTAGGTTTATCCTACGTCCGGATGATCAAATTTTATTATAATAATGTTGTGATAAAATATAACCAGCTTTTAAGAATTTTAATTCATTTAAATGATTACCAAAACAAGAATGATCAGCTCTATTAGTTATTTTGGCAGATTTATGGAGAATTTAATATTAATGTGAATATCCAAATATGGGTAAATAATGCTTGTTCTTTTATTCTTTGTAGATGCATTAATTGGCTTCATCAAATCATATATATCAAGTTTCAAATCTAAATTTTGATTTAAGTTTAAGTTTAAGTACTAAATTTATTATTATTATTATTATTATTGATGAAAGTTGAAAACCCTACAAACCAAGATGGAGGTAGGGACATTGAATTAGGAGGACAAACTTGCAATTAGCTTATTTTAATATCATCAATGAGGAAAATTATTCACTACTTTTTTAAATTATTGATTGTCATAAGTAAATTAGATGATGGTATTAATAGTAATTTAAAATAAAATATTATTCTTTTAAAAGATGATAACATATACCCCATGGAGCCCTTGCAAAGACAATTATATATATATAATATATATATTTTTGTTGTGTTCTCGCTTTTTTGTAAACATATAATGAAGCTTTACAAAATGTAAAAACTCTTCTTCTTTTTTTTTTCCTTTTTAGCAAGAGAGCCTACACTAATCATACTTACAATATGTAAATTTGTGTTTTTCTAAATTGCTTAAATGTACATATAACTAATGAATTTGTGTGTTGTATTACTAATTTATAAGCATCTATGTATGACATGGCATATGACTATCTCTGTGTACATTAGTTATGTAATAGGTCTCATAGCTAATTTGTTTGAGATTTTTATTCTGAGGTAATGATATTTATAATGACCCATGCATTTAGTTGGGATTCAACCTTTTGCTAAGGTAATGGGATAAATGTTAGTTGGTACGATCAATTTGATATGTAAATTAAATACTAGGAGGATCTATTAGTTGCTTTTAGAGTGGACATAGACATTAGTCTTTAGTTTCTTTCAATAAAAGTGTTTCCAAACAAATGTTAAATGTTTCATTTCATTTGATTATTAGATTTTAAACCTTTGGGAGATAATGAAGATTTATATGAAAGTTACTATATATTTTAACAAGTGTCTAATATATATATTTTTTCAATGATAGAAATATGTGGCGATGGCATCACACCCCATGCATATGGTAGAGCAATTTTAGGTAGTACCAAAGCCATAGGTTTAAAAAAAAAATTATAAAACCTTAAGAAGATAAACTGTATGCCAATGAGCTGAGGAATGTGGCTAGAAAAGGAAAAGGGTTTACTTATTTTGAAAGTAGCTAATTCTTTCGTTATTTATGGATTTATTACATTAAGTATATGATTTATAATATGTTTATTTGATTTGAGTATATGTGTGTGTGTGTGCGGTGTATTTGAGAATCATCATGTTTGATCGTTTTACAAATAATAGTTTTTGATATCTTAGTAGATTGGTTAAGTGAATGGATACTCTCAACCATCTTGTTAACAAGAATGGAAACAAAATCAAAAAATCGATTAGCCACTATTGCCACTGTTAGACCTAAGGTAGAGTGGATAGTCAATTTAATGCAGGCCTTGATCTAACTAACCCGATAGTGAAAATTGCAATGAAAAGTTTAAGAGGAATGATAATATCTAGATTTGTGTAGCTGTGAAGCTATTCTCAAAAGCTCTTGTAATATATCATGTGAATGTAGAGAAGAAGGTGAATAATGCACTATTTTTATCAAATGGGAATTGCTTCTAATTGGTAGAAAGGAGTACATGGTTGATCACACAACCAAATAACTTAGGAAATTCTCAAGGGGGGCTTATTTAAGAATTTCTTTAAACTAGTAGCCTCCAATAGAAGATGGTTGTAGAGTTCTTTAGCATGATAAAGAATTTCTTTAAACTAGTAGCCTCTAATAGGAGACTAGATCAATAAAGATAATGGGGTAGAGCTTAATAGATTAGTGAAGTTTGCACCATTATGAATATATATGAACATATGTTGGAAAAAATTAAAGAATAACTATTTTTTTTTTCTTATGAAAGAGTTGTAATTTTGTTGAATAGCTATTTTGTAAACCAAATGTAGTAATAGACTAATTGCTTTATAAGTGAGCCATAGCTACTTTATTTCACTTATATAAGTCGATAAAACACAATGTAGGAATAATACATAACGTAGATTGCCTAGTGTTAGGTGAACAAGTAAGATTTTAACTCATTGGAGCACATATAACAACCTATAGTAGTAGTTTTTTTTTGTAATATGGCGAAACATACATCAAATTCTTTTTAATTTTAACCTATAATTAAGCTTTAATAAAGTTGCGAAAAGGTTTGAGTGTAAACAACATAATGTTGAGTTAAACATCTAGTTCAAGCTTGAGTTCAACTTAAATTTGATTGATTTTATAATTTTGAAGTTGAGCTCGACTTGAATTGATACTCAATAAGCTCGATTTTGATTGTATTAAGTTTATTTTGACTTGATCATTTAAAAAAATATTATTATGAATTTAATTGATATTTATATTCAATTGAGTTAAATTCGAATAATTTGTAATAAATAAGGCAATCTTTTCCTCTCACCTCACGAGTAAAATTGAGGTATATTTGGCAGATTTGAATGCCAGTATGGAAAGATCTAATTAAGTGCGCACTGAAAAGCCCCTTTTTTTCTACACCAAAAGAGGACGATTAAAAAAATTAGTGATTGGAAAAACGGGCGCAATAAAAAATATGGCAGCAGGGCAGCAATTTGCAAAGACAGTGCACGAAACATTCACGACTCCGCTGTGCCTTGCTGCTTTTTTTGAATAATACTGATCGAACTTCCAAGATCTTTTCATTTGCAATATTCACTAAATTCTGATTCTTCAGACTTCATCCACAGTCATGTTTTTGAGAATCTATTGACAAAATGGCTGCTATTACTGAACTGTCCATGACTATTTTCACACATAAATTCCATTTCGTGTTAATTTTATCATTGTTTCTCTTCTTTCCTGGGTTCTCCCATTCACTTCAAGACCACAAGGAGAAATCTCATAACACTTATGTCGTGTCGAGCTTTAGCTACCCAGAAACTAGAGTCAGGCCATATGATGTCCGTTATATTAGAGGTGTATTATCGTACTGTTCAGATTTTAATGATTATTTTGTTCATGTTATCGTTAGAAGTCGTTGAATTTTGCTTGGTTTTGTTTGTTTTTGATTCTGGGTTGTCTTAAGATTGCACCTTTATTTATTTATTTGTTGTTTGGACATGTTATGGAATGGGTGGAATTGCTGTAGTACTGAATCTTTATGATAATTTTGTTCATGTATTTGTTAAAGTTTTGACTTTTTTTATTGGTTTCGTATGTTTTTTATTCTGGGTTGTTTCAAAGATTATTGCATCTTTGTTTATTTATTGTATGGACATGTTGTGTAGTTGGTCGAATTGCTTTGTAGTATTGAATTTTCATGGTAATTTTGTTGATAGAATTGTTAATGTTGTTGAATTGTATTTGTTTTTGACTCTGGATTGTCTCAATAACTTAATTTACTTATTGTACGGACATGCAATGTAGTGGGTGGAATTGCTTAGTAGTATTGAATTTTTATGGTAATTTTGTTCATATATATATATGTATTTATATATGTTAAAGTTGTTGAATTTTGCTTGGTTTGTTTTCTTTTCTTTTCTTTTCTGGTTTATCTCTAGACGACATCTTTATTTATTGTATCGACATGTTATGAAATGGGTGGATAGCTTTGATGTATTTATTGTTATGATGATTTTGTCGGTAGAATTGTTGATATTATCGAATTTTCTTTGTTTTTGATTCTGGGCTGTCTCAAGATTGCATCATTACATTTATTGACAGACATGTTATATTGCGGGTGGAATTGCTTATCAGTGTTGAATTTTTATGTTAATTTTGTCTATGTGATTGTTAAACTGTTGAAGTTTGGTTGGTTTTGTTTGTTTTTTGATTTTGGGTCGTCTCACATTGCAGTATTATTTATTTATTCTTTGAACGTATATCATGAAAGGGTGCTATTGAATGTCTCTGATAAATTTTGTTTATGTAATTGCTAACATTGTTGTATCTTTGTTGTTTTGTCTATTTTGAGTTTGGGTTGTCATAAAAATGTATCTTTATTTTGATTCTGTTAAATTTTTTATTTCTTTTATGGGGATGTTTTGAAATGGTTAGCCTTGCTTTGTGGAAATGTAATTTGATTCATGCAGGGGATATTGTATTTTCTGTTTTTGCTAATATTTGTTGATTTTTCTATTCATTTCTTAGACTTTGAATTTTTGATGATTTATGTTCCTGTACGTTGTAATGTGCCCTAGAATGCTGTTTTAATTACTTTTTGTTGCTACCTGTGTTAGCTTACCAGTGTCCTTCTTGCATTCTTGCAGTTGATTTACCACCATCATTCTCTTCAGTGTCTGTAAATCTCAAATCAGATGTGTACCTT
The DNA here is from genome assembly GCA_037954665.1 of Laguncularia racemosa. Lineage (NCBI taxonomy): Eukaryota > Viridiplantae > Streptophyta > Magnoliopsida > Myrtales > Combretaceae > Laguncularia > Laguncularia racemosa. Next base: position 25,256 of record JBBMOL010000312.1, on the reverse strand, counting down.
GTAAGTGTTACTCATTGTATCATAAGTATCAAATATGCACTAATTTGTCAGCAGACACCATTTTTTTCAATACCTAGACTGATGATTTGAGTGTGCTGTTGTTTAGCTAGGATTTGTTTCTTTCTACTAGGAGACATACTATGTCATCTTTTGCTGCTGCTGTCTACTTTCTGGTTGTATGTGATAAATTTTTAACCTTCTGTCTGGATGGTTCCTTTAAATGAAGAATTCCACTTTATTGTGTTACTTTCTTTTCTGCAGATTTGGGTATATTGCCATGGATGTAATTTAATTTTTCATTTATTTCATGATCAATGGTTGCAGGACATGCAGAGCATAGACAAGGCAGCAAAAGGCACACTGCCAATAATTTGTTTCAGAGATGGTAGCCTTCCCCTTCCTGATGCATCAAATTCTTCTTTGAAAAATTTAGGTATACTTTCCTATCCTGGAAATTTTATTCGCCAGTGAATTTCAGTGGCACCATTCCTCGATTGTCCAATTCAATAGCTTTACTAGATTGTTGCCATTATATAGTTATGGCTGAGGTCATTTCCATCTGTTGAATTAGCTCTACAAAATCAGTTGTTCTGGCTTTAAATTCAACATATTAGAGTTGGTGGTCCCTCGGCATTGTCATTTCAACTCCATTTAGTCAAATACTCACTTGATGGGATTTAGTCAAGGTTCAATCCCACAATTGAGGGAGATCATTAAGTAATGAATATAAAAGCCCACACCATTTGACAAGCTTAGCTTTGAGTTCAATTGATTGTGGATCTAAATTCAATGTGGTACTAGAATGGAAGATCAATAGTTGGATTATTTGCACTGTCATTCCACTCCCCCTCAGTTAAATGGTCTATCTATGAGCTTCAATTAAAAGTCTCAATCACAAGTGAGGGGAAATATTATGTAATAAATAAAAAAACTATTATATATCTACAAGTTTAAAGTTAAGCTTTTAGATTAGTTGGCCATGAAGCTAAATTTAACACAATAAATTGTTGTGCAGTATTCAGAAGTCCCTCATCTTTGTAACGAAGAGCTCTATGAGGTCTAACTGAAATTTGTGGTTATACCTCTTCCCTTTGTGTTCAAACTAGAGAATTATGCTTACTCCAGGCTTTGGAAATTTGCAATTCAAACTTTCTGTTGCACATTATACTTTGTGCAGCTTTAAGTTTTTTGGCTTAGTTTTTTTCTCCTGGCCCTATTTTCATTTACTTAGGTGGAGTTTTAAGCTTTTTCTCACGGTGCAGTGTTAGGTAGTTTGTCCAATGGATCTCTTGAAAAGATACAAGGACAGCAAAACATTGAGCAATGCTATCCTATGCAGAGAAACATATCCATGGAGTTGACCAACGAGCAGGTTTGTTAAACACATCTGCTCTATTTATATCTTACAGAAATAATTGGTATTTTTGGGAGTCAGTTTGTCTCTATATAAGGATAATTCATCGTGTAAAATATGTACTTACTCTTGATTGATGGAGATGAAAGATGCATAAAGAGAATTGCATATGGATTATATTTACCTGCAAAAGCATTGCATATAGAGTAAATGAAGAGTTAGTAAACAAGTTGCTAGTTGTGTAGAATGCGATGGAGTCACAGAGGGCTGACTGTTAGTACATCTGGAGGGTAAGATATCATTTTTCATTCATTACAATATTATGATGGGAAATATCTTGGATCCTAATTTTTTCCCCTGAAAAAGTATGAGCTTGCTAAAAGTAGATACAGATTCTGAATGCATTTTGTTGATAGTATATTTTAGCAACTCTGATAATATACACAAATTTAATAGTAAACTTGGTTAAATTTTACCAAAAAGCAAGATTTTGAGATTCAATTTTGTAAAAAGGAGGGGCTGATATGAAAATAACGATGAATATTATAAGGTCCAAGCAAATGGATAAAATTAAGAAATGATGCTTAAGCCTTATGTGATTGTGGAGGCCACTCTTCTCCACACTTAAATTTTGTAGGATGGCAGAGAAATGATGCTGTCTTATGGGGGTAGAATGTTGAGTAGTGAAAAATAACCACAAGAGGAATATGAGAGTTTTATGAGGTTGAACAGAGAGAAATATACTTAAGATGGTTGAAAAAGTAAAGCTATTGATGCTACAAGGTTTCCATTAGCAGGCTTAGTTAATAGATCATGGTGCCTTAGGTTTTGGCCTTCTGAAAAATAACTTTTTTATGTTAAGTCAAGAGAAAGGTGCTATGGAAAAAGTTAGCTTCTATTTAATGCCTAATAAACTTTTGAAAACATAATTTTATTTTCTCTTTCTTTTCCATTTCTTTTGTTTCAACTCACAATGTTGTTGTCAGATATCTCCAGGAGCTTGGTATTTTGGTCTTTTTAATGGCATTGGAGCTACAAGGACTCAATCAAAGATGGTAGTGTTCAACTTGGCCTGATAATCTAATTTTCTTTCATCACAATTATGCTACTACTTCCTGTGGTTATGAATTTGCAGCACCAAATGCATTCTTACTCATTTGTGGAGTAATGTTGCATGATCCTCTTACTCTTTTGCAAACAAGCTTGGCAGTAGACAAATAATGGCTTGTTATAATCCATTTGTCTTTGTTACATAAAAGAAAAGATCTCCATACCTGAGACACTTTTAAAATGGAAGATAAGATTAGATGAAAATTTCTAACCATTTTTATTCCGATGCTTATAGTTACTAGATTATCTATAATAAAATGTGGCTTAATGTCATAAACTCGGGCATTACAGATTGTTCGAGGTTCATCCTACTCATTTAGTGCCAATGTTAGTGTTGAAGGCTGTACAACCTCTATGATGTGGGGCCAGTATTGCAATCAAACAATAGACTCTCTTCTGTGTTCTTATCATGACAATGGAAACATCCCAGAAAATCTTCCAGGTCTTACTAACTTGACAACTGAAAGTTTGGTCTCATGTAACATCTCGGTCATGACATGCCTTGAGGATGAGGAACAAAAAGTTTATTCTGTAGAGGTGGTAGGGTTAGTGGAAGAGTTGATTATTTCGGCAACAAACATCAGCCTTAGTCCAATTTCTTCAAATATCTCTGCAAATGTTAGTGGCATGAATTTAACATGTTATCTCCGCCATGGTGTCATACCATCAGCAGGTATTCATGATTATTCCAGTGTCCTAAATAATGGACCTTTGATCATTCGTTCCCCAATGATCGGTCAGTGGTTCATATCTATCGTTCCTGCTAATATCTCGGAAGGACAAGGAAATAGTCAACCCTCTAACATGAAAGTATGCTATTCCATGCAAAGTCTGGTTATTGAATGTCCTGCTGGAAGGGCTGGACCTAATTGCCTGTGGAACAAATATGTGCTTCAGGTGAGGTTTTAGATGTATAGTCTCTCTCTCTCTTCCTAGTTATATCCAATCTATTTATTACTTCTACTTTTTCTTTAATGTAGTATACTTGTGAGAAAATGTCTTTTTACATAGAAATTAAAAAGACAATTGCATTAAGGATGTGCTTGTTTTGTGGAAAATGTTTTTTGAACTTATTATGGTATTTGCTCTTAGTTAAGATGTTACATGTCAAATATTGCCGTATTAATCTCAAGAAGTTGCTATTGGCTTTTAATGTCAAGTGATGATGAACGGTGAAGGTGGTAGTTGGCAGCCAGCGGAGGTGAGTAACCATCATGGAATATGTCCATGGAAAATAAGGAAAATGATTTCTATTTCTAAAAAGAGAATCATTTTCCTTAATGTCCATTGGCATTTTCTGCTATCATGGATCACCACTACCAAAGGTTAACTGCTGCTACTATCTTCAACTACCATCACCACTAAAAGCCACTAGTATATGCAACCTCTTGAGCTTATTACAATAGCAGTTAACAATTGTAAAACTTTCTTGTAACTAATGCTGAGAAAATCTACAATTTTTATTTATTTATTTATTTTCTGTGAAACAAGCACATAAATCTGCTTGTTATTGCAATTACCGGCTAGTGATCGTGCAATAAGTTTAAATTGTAGGATGTTATAGTTGAAAAAATAAACAGGTACTTAAAATGTGATTACTAGGAATTGCAATATACCTTGACGTATTTTCTGTTAGATGTTTCGAGATCTTACAAGACAATTAAATAATGAGTCAAGACTGATTATCTGCAGACAATTCCCAGGATATCTGTCCCTTTTGAATCTTACTATCTGCCAGTTTCTGAGCAAACATCGACCTACTCAGCCAGTTTTTTGCTGAAGCCCCTTCTGAGCAACTCCTCATCCAGTAAATCAAATGATACCTGGACATATTTTCTTATGGACCTACCTCATGGAGCAGCAGGAGGAAATATCCATGTGCGTCTAACCCCAGATACAAAATTAAATTATGAAATATATGCTAGATTTGGTGGACCACCATCTCTTTATAATTGGGACTACTATTATGCAAACCAGACAAGCAGCAGTGATGGCTCTATGTTTTTTATGCTTAACAATTCAACTGAAGATAAAATCGACTTTTATATCCTCTATGCTAGAGAAGGTACATGGGGGTTCGGAGTCAGATATCTGAGTACCACTAATACCCCTCCTGATGACAAGACTACAATGTCTATTTCAATTGAAAGATGCCCGAGGAGATGCTCATCTCATGGGAGCTGCAAAACTGCTTTTGATGCCAGTGGATTAACATCTTACAGGTTTTTAATGCAGATGTACTCGTTTATGTTTACTATTTCCTTGCCAGTATCCATAGAATTGTCCAATGATGTCTTTGTACAAATGACCTCAAGCACGTTCGATTATATATATACATATATCTTTTTCTAACTTTTACTCAATGTTCCTGTTCAGCTACTGCTCTTGTGACAGAACCCATGGTGGCTTTGATTGTAGCATCGAAATAGTCTCACATCAAGGTATTAGTGATACAATGAATGTTAATCATACCCTATCACTCTACTTGTTTGCCGCAAATATCTTCAATATTATTTTAGAGTAAGTTGCAAATTCATTCCTAAATTTATTAGTCAGGTGCAGATAGATTCCTAAACAACCCATAACTTTTGAAAATATGCACTTAACTTGTTAAGCGACATTAAATTTCCATAAACCATTACCATTTCTAGGCCTTAACTTCTTCCCTATCCTTTTAATATACAAGTTTTACTGTTTAATGAGAGAAAAAAGCTCTAGTTAATCATGATGTTGGGCTGCTAACTTAGTTTAAAATTTTTCAGTTGTGTCATAAGGGGAGAAGCTAGAGTCTAGAGATTGTCCTGTGCAGCATTTTGAGTATGGCAACAGCCCTGCAGCTTTTTCATGTAAAAAGGGATCCGTAATTTTCCAGAGTGTTAGTCATTTAACATTTTGCTGATGCAATGAGCTTATCCTGCAACTTGTATAGGGCGACATGATAGCTAGAATACTTTAAAGGCAATAGCTGTGACCATCATATGTTCAACTGAATCAACTTTGATGCATCGATATGCTTTTGGAAAAAATATGCACGCAAATCTCTTCTTCTTCTTCTCCCTCCCTTTGTTTATCTTTCTTTTTTTTTTTTGCACATTTGAAATTGGGGAGTGTTCGATGCTTTAAATTTAGCATTCTTAGCTTAAATGGTAACTTTAGATTAGCTGGTAAAAAATTTAAATGAAGACAGCCTTAATAGTGAGTACTTATTTATTTGTGTATTTCCTATTTACTATTTAATTTAAAACTGATACAGGACATGTACTTCAGTCAGTATTTCTTATTGCATCAAATGCTGCAGCTATTTTTCCTGCATACTGGGCCCTCCGTCAGAAGGTACCAAAATTTTTCATCTTTATTTTGTGGCTGCCGTTTTTCCTGGGAGCAGTGAAGGTTTTTGAAACTTTTAGGCTCTATGATTATTAATGTAAATGGTTATTTAATTGCATTCCTTTTTTGTCTTTACTGCTGCAGGCATTTGCAGAGTGGGTGCTATTCACATCGAGTGGGATTTCAAGCGGATTGTATCATGCCTGTGATGTGGGCACATGGTGTGCATTATCCTTTAGTGTCTTGCAGGTATAAATTTTGGGTAAATAACCATCCCCTGAAAAGTACAAAGATGCCAGAGATACCCTGGAACATAATGCTGCACTCCTTGTCTGAGTTTTGAGGCCCATTTTATTATCCTACCTATCATTCAAATATGTTATTTTAATATCATCCTAACCTTTGACAAGGGTGCAGTTTTGCAATTTTAAAATTCTGTATGATTCTATCATTTCAATACTTTCTAAAAGGTGTTGGCTTAATTTAACCATAAACGTTTCTTGCTGTCATTACGCTTTCTTGAACTTGTTCCAATGCTTGATTTCTTTGCATCCTTGTAATGTTACCACTTTATCATAATGAATAATCCAATTAAATTCTAACGGCGAGATGAAAGAAAGCATTTTGCAATTGAATGTCTGAGATGTAGGGTTGGCATCTTGGTAATGACCTGCCAATCCAAACATGATATGACACAATCATAAATGAGTATGGTTGAAAAAATATGGCATGATTAATAGATAGATAAAACCTGTTTGGACCCATTTTTATTCATCTAGAGGCTTGTATCTGCCATTTACACCTGTTTACGAAACTGTTAATCAACAAGTTTAATAAAGAGGTCCAAGTCTAACCTGCCAGCCATCTCTCTCTCTCTCTTGCTTCACACACTTTTCGGGCATTTGAACTAATTTGTTTTTGTAAATGTTAATTTGATGAAGGCTTATGTTCTTTTATAATTTTTTAGTAGACTTCATAGCTATCTTATGGATTTATTTTAGATATTTTTAATGTATAAAAGAGTTTAACCCATGACACACTTTGTTATACTGGTTTAGATATGCTATAGGTTTTCTTACACAATTACTATATGAGTTGTATTAAGGTTTGAGGTTTTTAGACGTGAAGGGGTTTAGACAAGGACATGAAATATGACCTATTAATGAAACTGTCATCCCTACTGAGATGTTACTGAATCCATGGGGAAAAAAATAGGATGGTAATCTAAGATTGGTGCACTATGCTGGTCTTGAATTTGATGTAATCCTTCTTTGTCACGTACTAGAGACTCAAGTTATATAATGTCTTGGAATTTGTTTCAGTTCATGGACTTTTGGCTCTCCTTCATGGCTGTTGTGAGCACATTTGTATACTTGACTACTATCAATGAAGTGCATAAGAGGGCAATCCACACAGCTGTTGCTATTCTTACAGCCCTAATGGCCATAACTAAAGCAACTCGGTATCTGAAATTACCCAACAAATATGTCAGTTTGATTTTCTCAATTCTCTAAATTAGTATGAAGCTTATGAAAAGTTGGACAGGTCGTCAAATATTATCCTTGTGATGGCAATTGGAGCTTTGGGTCTTCTCATAGGATGGTTGATAGAGTTAACAACAAAATACCAGTCATTTTCGTTTTCCATCATCCTTTCTTTAAATGTACTTGAAAGGTGAGTTCAAACTTTGTTTTCTTGTTCCTGTAGCATTCCTTCATGTGGAAATTAATGTACCATTAGAGTACTACATAAACTGACTTGGTATTTAGCATAATATGTTAATTCTTTGCAATTGGCTAAAACATCGAGAAATTAGTCCATTTTACTTTCATTAAGATCAATTTGGTCCCTAAAGCTTCTTTGGTCTGATTAGGGCTCTAATCTTTCGAGTGGACCGATTCTCTCAAATTGCAGAAATGCATACATTGAGACTGCTATAATAACTTTATCAAGTTATTGTTGAGCATAGTGTTGCTTTGTGACATCCAGATTTGTTTCAATTTTGTATATCGATGCTAACTTGAGGGACTTATTTGGTCTATTGGTTGATAGAGTTCAGGGGTTTATTTGGTCCAATTGCAAAGTTCAAAAATATACATATTCCATTCATAAAATTTAAGGTCATACTTGAAAAAAAGTGAATTGTACGGACCATATGATTCCTTGAAAAAGTAATGTTTGAAGAGGGGTAATATACCTTATATTTATTGTCATAGACAGGAATTTGGTTATAAACCTTATTTTGGTTCTTTTCAAGTACACTTCATGTAAAGAATTGATGGTAATCGAGCTATGTGCAGTAAGGCATCAAGTCAAGACTTGCCTGGTCCTTGTGCTTTTTATTTTCTTAGTATTTTTTTGGCATTGGTGTGAAATGATTGTTTGGCAAGATAAGCTATCCAAAAGATGATAGTGCGATTTGCATGAATCTGCCTATCACAAAACAAACTACTTAATGAAATCCCTATATAAGTGTACTTATTTGCCCCTTTCTTAGTTTTAGACAATTAAAGTTTTCTGTTTCCATAAACCAATACTGTCTACCTTGAAATACATGCATCTTCACTTCCCAATTTCCATTTCCAATTACCATAATCATCATAATTATAATTAGATATAGATAAGATGACTTATTCAAAGGTCTAATGTGAAACCCTTACAGACTAGATACATTGTTTTGTAAATATAAGATTTCAAGCTAGTACAAATCAAACACATAATATATACATATAGGATATGGATTAAAAAAAGGCAAGCCAAATAGAGTCTTGGAAAATGGTTCATTTCAACAACTTCAGACCATGCTCATTGATTGAATAACTTACCAGCTTTCATGTGTAAATAATAGGCCTATTCTGTTGCCATAGATTATGGTGTGGTTGCTTACGTTTGTTGTCATTACAGATGGCAAATCATCAGAGGATGGCTAGGCAATCTAGTTAAGGCGCTTATCCGGCGCTTCCATTGGGGCTTTCTTATAGCTGGCTTTTTAGCATTGTCTATGGCCGGAATTAGCTGGAAACTTGAGACAAGTGAAAGCTACTGGATTTGGCATAGGTTGTCACAAAATTCCTCCTCTTTATTCTTCCTATCTCTATCTGCTCTCTCATATCTCTCATATTTGTTCATTTGCAGCATCTGGCATGTTACGATGTACACATCATCTTTCTTCTTTCTCTGTTCCAAAGCCACTCTCAGTAGTGACACTCAGAGGCGACCAGATGGAAACTATGAGTTGACGAGGCAGGATTCTTTGCCTAGAGGTGTAGATACAACTTGAAGTTGACGGGTACAGATAAATACATACAAATAGGTAAACACAAGTCTTTACAAATGTTGGTTGAGTGCTAGCAAAAGCAAAAAGAATGCTGCTGCTTGTTTTGCGTAAGCAACAAGTAGGTTGTGGCAAAGGAGCACATTCTAGTCAGTGGCAAACCTAGGATTTTCCTCAAGGTGGGCAAGTTGCAAGACATAATTAAGGACGAATATAGAATCAATGAGTACTTTAATATTTTTTCCTAAATTCTTAGATGCAATTTTTACAAATTTCTGAAGCTGGAGGGGCACCAGGTCCCCAACTCCCCTGAGTCTGCCAATGGTTCTAGTTATGTGCAGCATCCCTGCCATCATATTCAAAACGCCTCTGCGTTAAATACATTTTGGATTTCAAAGGTATCGATGGCTTGTGTGTGTGAAGTGTTTCATGACGAAGGTTGAAGTTAACATAAGACCGGCAATTTTGGAGTTTATTGTGAGAATCCTCAACGATGAGGTTTGTTTACATTAGGATGTTTAAATAGGTAGATTACACATCCCTTTTCCATTTTCTTTCTACCTTTTCAATACTTTTATCAAAGCTTTAGGATTAATACATAGCTTTGTTCATATGAGCTTACGTACAAAGGTTGTAGTTTTTTCCAAATAATGCCTTCAGCCCACATTTTGATTTTGATCTTTACATATTTCCTCATCTTTCCCCTTTTAGAAGGAGCATGTATTTGTGGTGTCTTGTAAAAACGAAACAATGACAATGGGCATGATAACTATTGTGATAAATCTAAGCATGGAATTTCTAAATCGAGATTGTTATATTAAGTTTGGAATGATTCAGATCTCTCTAAATTAAATTCAAACCTAGATCAATAAAAATAGATCTAGCTTTGGGACCTAATCATTCTATCTCGTGACTTCCTGACTTGATTTTGGTCACCGACAATATTACCAGGAGTCTATGATCTGTAATTTTCCTTCAAAGAATTTCAACTCTTATGAAATGATATAACTCCAAAAGCTTACCAATATTGTGAAGGATATTTCTTCAGTTGGTACCATGTTGGATTGGATGTATTGCTGCAGTAGATAGGAAAATTCTTGTATGGAATGGGTAGTTCGAGCTACAAGCAGTTTGGCACGTTATAATTAGTGTTTTGTGCCACCTCATATGGCTATTTACGGCTAGATTCTTATGAATCCTGTTTGCATGAATATTTTCTGCAATAGACATTTATGTTAATTATGAGAGAACCATGATTGTAGGCCTTCCGAGTGAATATATAACCAATTCAAAGAGCAATATGATAATGTGACGAATGGTTCGCTTTGTTCGGGCTAGGGCCGGTAATGCGGGCCGTTTGGGCCGGCCCGCCTCGACCCGCACCGGCCCGTGGATCATCGCGGGTTGGCTCGCACTGGCTCGTAAGGCTGGCGGGTCAGAAAAGTCGACCCGCCCCGCCCCGCGGGCCAAGCGGGTCAACCCGCAATGACCCGCAAATTTTTTTTTCCCTTGTGCAAAAAAATTTTTTTAAAAAAACCTACAAACGGTCTCATACACGGCCGTGTATGGGGACCATGTATGATTCTGTAGAAAACTGGAAATCTAAATCTTCATCGAATACATGGTCACTATGCACGGCCGTGTATGGGGACTGTGTATGATTCTGTGGAAAACTGGAAATCTTGATCGAATACACGGTCACGATGCACGGCCGTGTATGGAGACCGTGTATGGTTCTGTGGAAGTCTACCAATCACTACACGGCCGTGTGTTCAGGCCGTGTGTCCCGTGTCTCTTGTGCCTCCATCATTTGTAAACAAAGTAAATTAGATTAGTTGACATTTAAGTTACTCTCTCTCTCTTTTTCTTACTATAAAAATGATGCTTGAATAGAGACTTCAATTTATATGTACTTAAAACGATAATCAAGCAATTAAGATAAAGTAATTTTCAGTTTTTACTAATTACATAGGAAAACAAATATAATAATGAAGCAAATAAAATTACATATATAAATCAATCATCACTATTATAATCATCAATAACAAAATTGGAATCTCCTTTCGATGAAGTAGTCGCAGTCCCACCCACACTCCCATTGTCTTCTTCTTGATCTACAATTTATAAGATTACACATATAATTAGGAATATATTATATTAGGGTGAATACATTAAAAGAAATTATTGGAAATAGAACAAAAAAAAAAATTACCTTCACATGCAAATCCTTGTAACCAATTTCGTGTACAAATGAGAGCTTCTACATTGGATGGAAGCATAGAACTGCGATACTTATTAAGTACACGAGTGCCGATACTGAAAGCTGACTCCGATGCTACAGTAGTAATTGGAATGCTAAGCACATCGGAGGCCATGATAGATAAATCAGAATATCTCTAGCTTTGACTCTTCCAATGTTGTAACACATCCAATTCTGAGTAGAAGTCCATATCTATTACTGGCTCATCTAGATAAATATCTAAAGAAGATTTACCAGAACTTTGTACTTCTACTTGACGGTATCGGAATTCCTATAATATTAAGAAAAAACTATTTACATACCAATATATATTACAAAAAAAATTATTAAGGAAATAAAAAATTATTAAACTTACTATTAATGTAGCAAAATCAATCTCCAAGCCCTTTCCAGCTCTATGTGTTGCTGCTCCCTTACTGCTGCTACCTCTAGATATGTCTTCTGTTTGAGGAGATGATCCAACCTGATTGCTTCTACTTCTAGATATGTGATCTGTTTTGCTCTTCTCATATTCTCCATAAAGTTTATATAACTTGCTTTTTATATGAGTCATCTTCTCTTCACAAGTGAGGGGATCAAGTTTGTTAAAACAGAAGTTCAAAAAATCAAATTTCATTCGAGGATCAAAGATTGCTCCAAGTGCAAGGATAACACTATAATCACTCCAATACTTATCGAACTTCTGTTTTCATTCTAATGGACATCTCCCTTATGACATGATCTTCACTATTTAAATTTTCATTGAGCAAGCATTCAATCCTCCATACTTGCAAAAAATAGTGGTTTGATGTTGGATATGATGATCCTGACATCAAATTGGTGATATTATGAAACGGGCTCAAAAACTTGCATATCTTTTCTGCTCTTTCCCACTCATCAATGGTTGGACAATATTTGTAATGACGATCATTCAATTGAAAGCAAGAAAAAGCACGTCGATACCTGAGTGCGCTATCAAGCATAAGATAAGTGGAATTCCATCTAGTAGTTACATCCAAGCGCAAACCGATATTCGTATCAATGTTGCCAACCTGTTCAACACACTCCAAAAAGTGTTTCATTCTACTCTCAGAACCCTTCACATACTTCACACTTTCCCTTACTTTGTGCAATGCTTCACTACTTACATCCAATCCTTCTTTAACGATTAAGTGAAGAATATGAGCACAACATCTAATATGAAAAAACTCACCACTACATAATAAACTATGTTGTAAATTCAATTGCTCTTTCAGAAAATCTTGCATGCAATCATTTGCAGATGCATTATCCAATGTAAGGGAGAATATCTTCCTATCTATGCCCCAATCTTTCAGAAATTCAAATACTTTTTTCGACAACTCAAACCCTGAGTGAGGAGGGGGCATTTTAGAAAAAGCAAGAATTTTATTATTCAATTTCCAATTGGCATCCACATAATGTGCAGTCAAACAAATATATCCCTCACTAGTAGAAGCAGTCCATAAATCAAAGGTCAAGCATACTTTCCCTGGAATTTTTTGCAAAATTTGTTTCAAATTCTCCTTCTGAGTCAAATATAAATTCCAAACATCTGATGTAGCAGTTTTTCTACTGATTGGCTTATAATCAAGATTATATAGCCTTATAAATTGTGTAATCCTCCTATATTCAACAAATGAAAATGGCAAATCATGCTCAATAATAGCCATAGCCATGACCTCACGAGCAAATTTAGGATCAGGTTTTCTTGATCTTAACTTCCTTGCATGATCAATTATCATATCACCAACATCATGATATCTAGGAATTTGACTCAAACGACACTTCTCTATATGTCGACGTAAAGATGAAGTTCCATGTGAATGTGTTCCAATCACATATTCCTTCCCACATGCTTTACACTTAGCCCTATTTTTACCATCATTCCCAATACCAATTTTTGTAAATAATTCCCAAACTTGAGAACAAGAGCTACCTACTCGAGCCTTCTTACCTACACGTTCTTCAGATTGAGAAGATCCTGGTTGTAGATTATTGTTATGCCCACCAACTTCAGATACATGATCCACATTAATAGGTTCCATTGGTTCCATTGCAGCCTCGTTACTTATAGGATCCATTCTGTAAATATAAAAAATATTATTAGTAGTAGTTAAAGTATTTAAATTCAAGACGAATTGGAGATAAAAGCAAGTAAAAAGGGAATGCTTTGAAGAAAGGAAGTTACACGGTTTTACAAACGGCCGTTTGAAGGAATCAGGAGACTACACGGTTAGGATACACGCCCGTGTATACGACCGTGTATCAGTGTGGAAGAAGAGTTTGTAGGACAGATCAGTAGACGGTTGGAATACACACCCGTGTAAACCAACCGTGCATAGGAAGGAGGAGTGGAGGACACACGGTTGAGTTACACACCCGTGTAATCAACCGTGTATGAGAACAAAGAAGGAAGCTAGAGGCATACACGGCTATTACAAACGGCCGTGTGGGCTATACACACCTAGAGTTCACTGAGTCAGAGAGATACATGGTTTTTATACACGAACACCACACCACGCCACACGGCCACACCACACTGCCACCACACCACACCACACCACACCACACCACACACAACCACACACAATACAGTAGAGGACAATAGTAGAGAAAAGAGAATTGTTTTACCTTAATTAACGGCGTCTAAAAGGTGGCCGACGGTGGTGGCACAACGTCGATCTAGCTGCGGAGTATTGGGGGTGCACGGATGGTGGGGTCTGGGGTGGGCTGCCAACTGCGTTGGACTTGGAACTTATACAACCTGGCTGTGTGGGCTGCTCTCGAGGTCAAGGTGCACGGAGCCACGGACAGACGACGACCTGCGTGCGGGCTATGGAGTGTGAACTGAACTGTGCTGTCGCTGTCGTGACTGGTGTGGTTCGTGTGGATGTGGTTGTGGACTGTGGAGTGTGGACTGCTGTGGTGTGGTGTCTGGTGTGTGTGTGTGTTCGACTTCTTCAATACTGGCATGGCGTGGCGTGGCATGGCAATTTCAATCGCACCCGTCGGCTTGGCGGCGGCGGCGGTGCAGGGCATGGTCGTCATGTCGTCCTCGTTAGTTGTCACGTCCTGCAGCAGGTCATCGTACGTGATGAACGTGCGTGTCATCTCAAGCTGTTGCCGTTACCGTGCCGTGCTGCCACTGTCATCTCAAGCAGTATCCGGTGGGTTGGCCTGCAGCCCGCGGGGATTGCCCGCGGGCCAAGCAGGCGCGGGCCAAAATGGCCCGCACCCCTGCGGGTCAGATTTTTTTGGCCCGCCCCGCATATTTTTGCGGGTGGGGCGGGTCAACCCACGGACCCGCCCCGCAATTCCCACCCCTAGTTCAGGCTATGAATCGCATCAAGCTGCTATCAGAATCAACTTCCAAGGAGAAAAGAGCTCCATTGTTTTATTTTTTTTTTTACCCATTATAAGAATAAAGATTACAAGAATGCAAATTCTAATCCATAACAACGAAGTTTCTTTTAATTTGCAGTTAATCAAATGAAGATTTACATTGAAAACAAACAAAAGCTGCACTCTGATTATCTATTTTAACAAGAAGGGATTGTTTATTAACAAATATGGTCAACAACAATTGAGATTATTACCGACGTCATTTAGAACAATAAAACTGTAGACTAGAAAATAATATCGACACTTAGAGTAGCATGCTTTCCACAAGAAGAAAAAAAAAAAGAAGGAAAACAAAGACTAGATCTTTCTTGCTTGCAAAATTTAAGATTAAAGCCATTAAGAAGATGACATGATATACATACATACAGAAGAAATACAGGGGTATGCGTATGATCCTATGATGAATCTATTTTCACAAACAGGTTCTCCTAGAAAAACAATCAAGGGTGCTCGGGGAGTATGGCATGATCCATATTTCTCCAGCAAAATTCCATGTGAATCTTGTTAACAGCAGCACTTATGTGCAGGCACTCGGTTCAAGGGAATAGGAAGTGAGCTTGACATGTTAGCTCTTTGCCCTGGGCATTATTTCATCTGCGATTCGATACGTAGAGGATAAGAGTTGAATCAAACTAGGACCAAATAACTGGCTTATTCTTCTTTCACAGAAGCGCTTCTTTGGGAAAGGGAACGAAGGCCAGAGGCTGAAAGTTCTCGGTAATCCTTCCGGATGCTCCACAGGATCTCTGCACATTTCCTCATGCTTGGCCTCCCTCGCCTGTGAGGAGCAAGGCATTGTAAGCTCAACTCAAGAATCTTCTCGATGGCAAAATTGTTGGATGAAGTTCTATCCAATCTAGGATCCAGTATCGAAACGGTATCTCCATCAGTGAACTTCTTCACGGCCTGTATTGGAAGCAAATCAGTCAGGGTAAAAAGCAGTAGTCTCCTTAATGAGCAACAAAGCAAAATTTTCTTTCCTCCAAGTCTAACAACAGAAAACAATCATTTCAAACCACAGATAGAATAACTAACTTTGCGAAGGAATAACTATCGAGTAGAACAGGAAAAAAGAGGAAGCTCACCCATCTAGCAGTTATCCGCTCTTTGAGTTCCCGTTTTGGTTCAATTGGACGCCTTCCGGTAACCAACTCTATCAATAGCACACCAAATGAATACACATCACTCTTCTCAGTAAGTTGATAGGTTCTTAAATATTCCGGGTCCAAGTAGCCAGCAGTTCCTTTAACTTGGGTTGAAACATGAGTAGCACCAGATTCGCTATCAGCTGCAAGCCTAGCAAAACCAAAGTCTGCTACCTTTGCTCGAAAGTTTTCATTGAGAAGGATGTTGGAAGACTTTATATCTCTATGTATGATGGGATGATCTACATGACAAGCCAAAATGCAACCCAGTATGGGATAAGAGGAACCAGGAGTGCTTAACAGAAGAAAAACATCTGTGCTTGCAACCTACTATAGCACAAACCTGTATACATGTGAAGATAGGTCACGGCATGGGCCACATCAATTGCGATATCTAACCTTGCTGCAAAGTCAAGGACATTTCCATGTATGCCTGCATAAGTTCCTTATTCCTAATTAGAGTATTCAAGCTTAAAGATTCATTGCACAAAGCTAGCAGATGTAGATTCATTATTTAAATATGAAGTACGAGAACTCACAATCTAAATGCTCTCTGAGAGTTCCATTAGGAACATACTCCACAACAAGTAATCTTTCATCTTCATGCTCTAAATATCCATAGAGCTTCACCAGATTCAAATGCTCCACTCGTGCTAGTGTACGAATCTCACTCTGAAATTCCACTCCCAAGTGCTTATCATACAAGCTCTGGAAAAAATCCCAGAAATCCCTGAGTAATTAAGCATTGGGGTACTGCCTAATACATTTTTTATGCTAACAGATATTAATCATATGCAGATAACACCATATTATAGAAAATTTACTGTCTAAACTATATGTCTCAAGTCCAGTGTTGGAGGAAATTGACAGTCATGTTATGCTGGAAATGCCAATTTTGAGGCGTGTAAGAGCACTGCAACCAATCAGGATTATACTAGTCAAATTAGTATCCTCTTCATCTAAAACACAAGTCGAATGATTCCGTTTCATAGGTTTTGCAGCTGAGATCAACCATAGTAAAAATAGATGGATTATGACACATCACTTGCTGAAAACCTTCTTCAACTTTCATACAAATGATATAGTGATGGTATGTCAGAATCATCCCATTTTTGTTACAGCTAACCTCAACCAAAAGTCTGCGAAATGGACTCAATAATGAGAGAATCCTAATCTATATCACTTAAAAGCCTACTTACTGGGTTGATCATGTTCAGCGTGTCGTCTCTTATATACACAACCACATGAGAAAGGCTTTAATGATACTTATAGGCCACATGAATTGCTTTGTTGTTGGCAAGTACCAGTAAACTTTTATCATGTGGCAGTTTTTCGTAAAATAGGAATGATAGTTTTTGAAAAAGAACCCATTATCACTATAATGTATTCTATATCATTACAATTTGTTCACTACTTATCCATACACATGGTTTCTATGTCCGAATGAATCTTTTTTCAAACAAAATACTCATGCTCATCTACTTATCATGTCGAATTATTTTTCCCACCCAAAAACTCCCAAACACAAACTACCAACAACACAAATATATAATTACAAGACAAAAGTTAACCATTCATACGCCCATTCCATCACTTTTGGGATGTTTCTATGGACCTGTTTAAGAGGACCCATCTAACTTTAATTTTATATATTAATGATGGAGATTTGACGGTAATCAACGGTGGAAATTTCATTTACGTAACTCAACGGTGAGATCAAATATTCAGTCATCCCGTTAGAAGGGTGGACAGGACCGTAGAAAGTCCTGATTTTTGGCACTTGAAACGAATACAAACCGAGATAAAAGCACAAACAAACCATTGGATGTGGGAAGGTAACAAACCTTTTTAGCACGTTTCACTGCAACAACCGTTCCATCTTCAAGTCTGCCTTTGTAAACCGTTCCGAAACCACCCTGTCCAATCTTAAAAGTTGGGGAGAAGTTCCTAGTAGCAGCAAATATTTCCTCCATTGTGAATTTCACACTTCCTGGCTCTTTGTCTTGTGTCAAATTATATGAATGTGCATACACACCTCGACTTGAACCTCTTGACCTTTCACTACCGATTCTCGATGCATTCGATCCGACTAATAGTACAAAAAAAAAAAGAAAAAGCTTAATTACATTCACATTTTCATATTTTAAATCTTAAACCTTTTTCTGCGAAAAGATTCCTTAGCACTAACTTAACAGATAAAAATTTTCAGTCCCCAAATGTGTGTATCAGTCCCCCTGTAAATCATGTGCTGCCACGTATAAAGAATATCTGACGCAAGCAATGCTTGTGCTTCTTTCTGAATATGCGGCAACATGCGATTGACCTACATGGACGGATGAGAAAACCATTTGGGACGGGAACAATTTTTCCCTGAATAACTAGCAACAGTTTACCAAATTGGTAGAGGATATAAGCTAGGAAATAAAGATACGTAGCGAAGGAAACTTTTCTTCCCAGGTTCGCTTTTCTGACCGTGCGATGAGAGGAATATTTAACTTAGAGTCTACTTTAAGCCTTTTAACTATACTTGGCATTGGTGAGTATAAAGAAACTTGATTTTACCAGAACGAGCTTTGAGATCTTCAGAGACTGCGAAGCTCTTCGTGTTTTCGTTCACCGGAGGCATGAAGCAGCCGGAAAAAGCTTTGAAAACCGATCTGGTGGCGATCGAGAGTGGACTGCGGCTCGAGCTCGATTTGCTAGAGAAGGTGGTGGTGGTGGACGTGGAGTTGGTGGAGCTCGGTGAATAAGCGAATCTTTCGGGGGTTGACCGGACATCGGAAGATGGTCTCCGGCGTTCGTACATCTGTTTTGGAAGCGTAGTTTGAAGTTTCTGTTGAGAGAGAACGAAGAGAGAGAAATAGACACAGTTATGGCGCCTACCGGTGGTTGAAGAGATAGATAGAGAGAGACAGAGAGAGAGAAGACTTTGATTTTTTTGATGTATTCAAAAGTCGGTAGAGCTACTTGCTTTCTCCTTGTCGATTTTCAAATTAGTTGATCGTTAATTAATTTTTTTCAGCTTTAATTAAATATCAAATAGTATAATTAGGGATATTTAAAAATCCATTTATAAAATTTTTAATTTAGCTAGCGAATTACTAAATGTTTTACAAATATTAAGATCAAAGACTAATATATGATGTAGTAATAAATTATATTTTAATTGTTATTATGATACATTAGCACCATATGAAGGAAAAAAAAAATTCAATCTTAAAATGCTATATTTGGAACTTGAAAATTAAAAGAGTTGAATGCATAAACATCAAAATCCAAACTAGTGGGTGGCTGCCTTCATTATGTTTAAATTAGAATAACGAGTCACTAATGGTAATAGGTTGCCATATAATATTGTTCAAATAATAACAAAGAAAAAAAATTAGGGCTAATGAGCTAGGTTTAGTATATCAATTACAATCGGTCACTACTACCTAAGTTGGTTGACAACCTTTGACAGGTGTCTTTATGACTTGACTAAGAGGTGTATGGTGATATTAGGGATGAGAAAAAATACTAATTGAATTGTGAATCAAACTGGATTTAATCAAATTAAACTATAATTTAGATTTAAATAATAAACTAAATAGAATTGAATCATAATATTATATATAAGGAAAAGGATTCGCTATCATTGATATTTCCTTTTGCCAAGTTCTCTTATTATGTCTAAGGAATCATATCGTAAGAGAAGTGATAAAACGAAGACTTTAATTGCTATTAGTTCTCGGGAAGTCTTAATTATTATAAGATTCTTGCTCTGTTTTCATCGTCGTGAAGTCAATGGGGGCGACCCTAGGCATCAGTGCAACTTGCATGGCTGTTGGCTGTTGGCTGTAATACGCCGTGATCAATAAGCTAGCTGGACATGGAGACATCGACATGGACGACCGTCCAACTTAATGATTTATCTGCCTTTTCTTGGTTGACCATGCATATAAATTTGAACAAACTTATTGACTGGGGAGAGGAAAAGAAAAAAACTATGTTCCCGCTAGCAAATTTGAGGGAGGAGTGTACGCGTATCTCCGGATATCTTTTTGGTGTAAAAACTCCCAAATCATCACTTAATGATTCAATTTTTTAAAACACTTGTAATTGAGGCTATTACAATATATTAATTTTGAATAACACTTTTGAAAGTGAGTTTTATCTAGTTTAGGATTATAGTATAATATTATGAGTTAAGATCGTATTCATAAGAAAGAAACTTGTTAAGTATTAGATTGATCACTATCTACTCTAATTTAGGTCTATCGAATATTAGCTTTAAACTACTTTGAAAAGAAAAAATTGAAAGCTATCACTAAAGCTACTAGCAAACACAATTAATAAGGGTATGGGTTTGTGATAACTAATCCTCTAGGATTTGCAATAATTTATGTTAATTTGAGTATGTTATTACTTTTTTGAATGAACTTCAATGGAATTCACTTAAATACATCTCTTTAGTTAAGTAGATGCCACTCACTATATAGAGAAAATCCCGGTTATAGTGCATTTTTCTTTATGATCAATTAAATATTTGGCCCTTGTCATTGACTAAATACTTTAGTTATAAATATGAGTTAGTCACTTATTCAACCTCATTATCCATATTTACAACTACAATAAGAGAATGAATTCAAGTGTTTCTAATAAATTTGATAGTCTCGCAAATTATTAAAAACACTTTAATAATCTCTAACAGACTCTAAATCCAAGGTCAAACATTTAGAAATCCTAAACTCGTTAAACCTGATGATCGTAAAATTTAATGAATTTTTCAAGAGCACTACACTAAATCTCCATTCAAACACATAAATGCATACTCAAACAACATTACTCATGCATTAAATTCCATCAAAATAACTTAAACCCACAATAACAATTTAGCCCATGCTAAAATTAACAAAAATATACACCAAGGAATTCAAAGAACCCATATTCATTATTGAAAATGGAGTAAATGAGATTTAAAAGTCACCAATGCGAAGTACAAGGAAACCCACTTCAAAACCCACAAAACCCATGTCTCTAACGCTTGAAATGTACTCCTAGAATCTCTAAAATACAATAAATTAGCTGGGAAATGCTTAAAACCCTAACAATAGTTAAAACCCTAGTAAGCAATACTTGAAAGTTGAAAAAAAATTTGAGAAAAATTGAAGCTCTACTCTACTGGCTGTGAAAGTAGCTCTTTATATCTAGGTTGAACTAGCTAGATGGTCCAGGGTGAACCAAAGTGCAGGGTTTAGGGTTTTAGTCAACAAATCAACCGAACAATTTAAGGATTTAATGGTCGACTATTGTCTGGTTAGTCTAGTCAACCCTTCTATTTTTTAGTGTGCCTCTAGTGGCTAGCTAGTGCTATTGGCACAGTTCACTAACCAATTGGCACAACTTGCTATTCTGATTGAGTCCTTTGTGCTCTATTTTGGGGGTGACCATCCAGACAATAATAAAGCTACTAGCTAGCTAATCCCCCTAAAAACACACAAAATTTAATATTTTTTAACACAATTTAATTGTTTTCCACTTAAATTGCACACTTTTTATTTATTGATCCATTTTACATATAATTTGACTATTTTGCATAATTTTATCCATTTTTCATCATAAAATTATATGTAAGCATTGATATTAAGTTGAGAAAAAGTACGTAAATTCGATTGTTATCATGTAACTTTCCTATAATTTTAGAATATGTGCACATAATCTCATATGGTCTAAAATACTCTAAGGTTTCTATTAAATAGAATAAAGTAAATAATAAAGTGAAGGTTGCCATAGTAAAACTAAATAATAATGTGTCACATATGAAAGGTAATTAAAAAAAGAAAAAAAATATGGGTGGTAAAGTAGTTAAAGTAAAGAATAAAAGATATTGAGAAATAAGTCAATTTTCAGAAAGATAGTAGATAAGTATTGGAAAAAATATCGAATAAAAGATATTGAGAAATAAGTCAATTTTCAGAAAGATAGTAGATAAGTATTGGAAAAAATATCCCTTATCCTTTTCTATAAATAGAATTCTACTATCTCCTTACAAATCACTTTCTAAATTTTCTCTTACTCAATAAAGGGAGGGGGAGAAGACGGAAGCATTTATAGTCAAGTACTTTCTCCCTTATCTTTTCTTCGAATTAAACATTTAATTTATTTCATAATAGTAATTAGGTTTCATAAGTTCATATAAGATTTAAAATCTTAAGACTTTGATTGTTTGACATTCAAGATGAAACTTAAAAGTCTGTCAAAGAATCTAACACTAATAGAATTAGAATTATGAATAATTGACAATAAAAATTTGGTTACAAACGAACAGTTATGAATTCTTAGTCTAAAAAACTTGAGACATTGTCAAAGGATCAAATTCTCAATATTTATGGAAAGGATCTTCTTGAAAAAAAATTTGAATTAGGAATTTAGTGGAAATAACAATTTAAATATAAATTATAATATAAGAATACCAATTGTAAGATCGATAGGTCGAAACCCCTAATTGAAATATAAGAACCCTAACTAGGTAATTTAAAGATGAAAACCCTAATTTGATATCTAGAAAACCTAATTGGATTTATTATATAGAACTGAAGCAAGGGAAACCTTAGGTCATTAACTAAGGTTGACCATTCCCTATTATCCTCTAAGTCAACTGTTGCCCCTCCACCTTCCTTGTTGTTTTAGTTAACATCCTTTATTCTTTAGATCAACTATATTGACTTAATAGTTAAAAGTGTAATTCCAAAAGAATTTAATAAGTTACTTAGTTATTATAAAATTTAAAGACTAATAGAAAGATGGGAGATAAACATAAAAGTAAAAATTCATAAGAGTATAAGCTGGGTAATGGTTAGAAAATTGATTTCTTAATGTATTATTCTAAGGAAGTCTTGTAGAAATAGATTATAGGCAAGTGTTGATAGGACTTTTTACACATGGACTCTCAAGGCCCAATCTAACTTGTTTAGGTCCATTTTCGAGCTTTAAAGGCCAATACAACCTAAGAGCATTTGTTTCTATAGTGTACTCAAGCTCAAAGTCAGCTCAGTCGTACACGTCCCAAAACCAAATGAGAAAAATGAAGAAGACTTTAAGTAGATAAGAAAAGATTTCATTCAAATATTTGTCCCCACGATATCTAAAGTAGATATCAGGATTATGAATGCACTTACCAAATGAAGTTTGGTCACTTTTTCACATTCCAAACTCTCGATTAACTTAGACATCGAAATAGTCACACCGAAGTAACCTTCGGCAGCCCCCATAGCCTACTTTCTTCCTTTTGTGGGTGACTCAATCACTTAGGAATCTACAACACAACAAAAAGGTTTTGCTAATAAAAAGAGGTGAGTGTGTTTGTAGGAGTGAAAACATAAATTTGACTAATAACTACTTGGTTACTGATTATTGTGTTGCTTGTGCTTGGTTGTGCTAAGATCCATAGATGATAACCTTAAACTAGGTTTTCATAGCCTTATAAGGGATGGATTTCTCAATGATGTAATAGCTAAGCACCTATGCCATGATTATGGCTGAAAGGGTAGTTGATATAAGGAAATTGTAGCAAGCCTAAGTCAATGAATAGGGAATAATTTTCAATGGAGTGAATAAGTGGTTACAGGACACTAGCATAAACATTACATATGGAACATACTCATGATGGCACGATACAAGTGGTGAACTTAGGGTGAGACTATTTTTATCATTAGTCTCATTTGTGTAGACTCAAATTGTTCACCACATTTGTTATTATTGTTGTTTCAATTTAGCTAGTGTGATAGAAAGTCACAGCCTACTTTAAGTCTTAGGACATTAGGATTGTATTGTGTGTCATATGCTTGTTTTTGCCTTAGATTTAGGTATGTATATACAATTAGTGATGTTTAGCATTATTGTGTATTTGATGTAGTTAAGTATTTGTGAATGTTTGCTCACCTCATTTAGGATGTTGTTTTTGAGCAACTAATAGCCTTAGACTTGAGGAATCATGAGCATAAGACGAGTCTTTCATATTTCTATTTAGGTAGAAATATGTAGAGGATCGGTCATGTTCTTTAAGTTCAAGGTATGATACTATTGCTTAAACCCCTAAAACCATTACTAGAAACTTGACATGTTTATGGTTTTAACAAAGGTTTAGGTTGTACATGCATATTTTCAAAAGTTAAATAGGTAAAAGTATACTCTAGAAATTTATGGATTTATACATATCTAACTAATAGTTTTTTGGACTGTATTTACAATTTAATGGCATTCTACCATCTCACTGCTTACTATCTTTATGACAAAAGTCTATCTAGAATATGTCGCACTAAAATGATATACTACTATATATGTATGAAAAAGTAAGAAAATAAATTTTATATCAATAAATCATATAACAACATATCATTAACAGATAAGGAGCTAATATGGGAATTCTCTCTTGTTGCCATCAATTACAGAGTATATCATGCATTACCATAGTAATTATTATTTAGTTTATTGATAAGCTTCACTAATGATATGTCTTTTTCTTTTCTTTCACTTCCTTTTTTTCCAACTACATTACATACTACAACTTGAGAGAGAGAAATTCAAACCTACTTTATCTTAATGGGAAACCAATATTCATATCATTGGTTTATAATGGTCTTAGTGAAGGATACATCTAAGTTGAAATGATGATTTCTTTAAAGAAAACTCAAAGTGGATGTAATCTAAGATAGTTAATTCTTGTACAGTCCAAATGTAGACATATTAACATAATACTAAAAAATAAATGATTATTTATAATATTTATATGATTTAATAAAATTTCAAACATATTTAAATTTAAAAAAGAAATCATTTTATTAAGATCTTATTAAAAATTTTATTGGATGTAATTGCTATTTTATAAAACTAAAAATTTTGTTAATTAAAGAACAACCATTACTTACCAGCACTTATGAATAGGTATTCATTGTTTATTCCTCAACTCTTTCCATGGCTACCTTTTGTTAAGTTACGTTGCATCACCACCACTTGGTAGACTTACCACTATAGATCCACCACTCACCAATTATTACCATGCCCACCACTCCCTGGACCTAGCCCTTCCACCCATTACACCATAAACTTAAGACCATGAATCATAAGTTTAACCTAGGAATATGAAGAGTACAACCTTGACCCAATATCACGGATTGAGAACCATAAGCCTTTAAACTTAAGACCATGAAGCATAATTCTCTAAACCTAAGAGCATAGACCTTGAACCCCTTAATCTATAGACGTCTTGACCCATGACCACAAACTTATAGTACCACGAAATCTAAACCTAAGATCATAAACCTCGAAATTGGATGTGATTGCACGTTGGTCGAATGGATAAACCCAAGTCATACGTAGATTACTAAACTTAAGGCATGCTTGGGT